>CM069160.1:4333907-4467191 GCA_035221665.1 Okamejei kenojei | reverse complement strand
TCCTGCACACATTTTACACACTCCAAACCCATCCAGCCCATTTACAGAATGTGTTTCCCAGTTATTTTGGAGAATTGACCATCTCCCACAAACATCCCTTGTGCTTACTCCTAATATCTGTCTCTCCATAATATTTGTCATTCCACTTTCTCGCTCCCCCCTTTGGCGGTCTATAATTCACCCCTAAAAGTGTTGCTACACGTTCCACTTTCAGTTCCCCAACTAGCTCCCTAGAACGAGCCTCTATCTATCTGCCAAAGCACTGCTGTAATTTCCTCTCTGACAGAAGCAACACCTCACCTCTGGTCCCTCCACTTCTATCAACCTGACAGCAGCAACGAAATCTGGGAATATTGGTTTCAATCACAGCCTCCTGAACCATGTTTCCTGATTGCAAACACATATTTCAGTTGTCAATCAGGCTCTAAGTTTCATCCACTTTCTTACCATGCTCTAGCTTTAAAATTACACTTTAGTAACCCACCATCGCTTTTCTCTGTCTTTATCTTTTCTCTTTCTGCCGACATTTTGAGGTCGAGCGTTCCCTTCTCTGCCTCTTGCCCACACCCTGCCCCTGCCCCCTTACCGAGTCCTCCCCCAGCCTTTTAGTTTTAAAGTCTCCAGTAGCCTTGCACATTCCTGCCAGGACATTGGGTCCCCCTCGGGTTCCAAGTGCAACCCGTCTTTTTGTACAGATCATGCCTTCCCAATAGAGGTCCCAGTGATCAAGAAACTTGATCCCGCCATTGCACATCCCCCGTCAGCAGCATTATCGTCACCTCATTCCATTCTCTTGGACTTTCACGCGGCAAAGGCAGTATCTGAAATCGTTTACCCTTTTGGTCCTTCTCTTAAACTTGTCCCCCCAACTCCCTAAAATTCTCCCTTCAGGGGAACGAGAAATGTAACAAAAAGGATCGCGGGTTTTGTAAATGATACGGACAACTGTTGCCGAGAAACCGGTAGGCACCCAGCGCAACGCAGCGAGGACGCACGGCCGTGTTTGTCCCGTCAGGCCACGGTATAAAATGCAGAAACAAAGCATTTCGGATGGGTACAAATGCCGGAGATTAAAAAGAGATCAAGTGTGAGAGAGGAGAGCGAAGGATACAGGAGGCATAAGCATATGAAGCCAGGGGAAGAGTTATAAGACTGGAATGTATGGAAGGAGCTGCAGATGCTTTACATCTAAGATAGACACAAATGACGTAATAACTCAGCGGGAAAGGCAGGAAGGATCTCGGATAGAAGGGATAGGTAGGATTCGGGTCGACACCCTTTTAAGATCATGAGAGATGGAGACACTGAGGTAAGGCACGTGTAAGGTGTAGAGAACAGACCATCAACGGGGAAGAAGCTCAAGGAACTGTCGCTAGATATTTTAGCGAGGAGAAGGTGAATATATAGCAAAAAGAGATGATGTATCGGGGACTGGTCAGGCTGATCCGGCACAAACGGGAAGGGGTAGGGATGGAGAGGGCACGGGTTGGGAGGGGGAAGATGAAATGGAATGCGCGTTTCACGCAGTGTATAGAAAAAAGAGAGGGGGGTACATGTAGGACTTGACCGAAAGTTGCTAGTATTCATATGGATTTGGGGCCAAAGGGCAAAGGGGATGTTGCGGGATATTGATGCTGAGCCGTGAGAATCAACGAGGTCAGCGTACCAACTCGTCCGGAAGTAGGTTTTGCTGAGCGCGGCGCTACATGGGGATAGATATTGGGATTAGCTAGTTACAATACACTGAACATAGTTTAAAATGTAATTCACGATAGAAGTCATTCCTAACATCCCCGCTCTGGTGGAACCAAAATTCACGGAATTGCTGGGATAATATGAAAGAAATAGAGTTGAAGGCCTGGCGTCATTTCCCATCTCCAGTTTCAGGCAACTGACGCGCGGTTGTCATGCGTTGAACATCGATATCGTTTAAATGTGTATGTGCGTTCATACCTCCCTGCCTCTAACTTCCCCTGTGTCTATCACGTAGTGACACGTGTTTGGGCGGAGCAGCTTGATGTTTTGCATGTGCATGAGCAATGACCCAACCTCAATGGCTCGATTTGTAAGAGGGGCTTCTTGTATTGTGTGTGTGATCCCACCGCGAAATTCACAGTTGACCGTAGTGCAGAGATGAAGGTGGCTGCTAACGTTTGTCCAAAGCAGTATGAAGGCGCGGACACTGTGAACAGTAAAAACTATGGATTTTGCCGACGATTCTTTCCGCCTTCAGGTTGTCCTTGCCATCCAGTGCCTTCAGGCGAAAACGACGAACTCTTGTTGGCTGCTATGATGTTCCTGACCGTCAGTCCGTGTTGAACGAATATATTATTAGGAAGGGTAGGAAGGGGGATGAAGGGAGAGAGAGATGAGAGATGCTACACATCCACGGCGGAAAAAAAAAAAAAAAAAAAAAAAAAAAAAAAAACCAAAAAAAAAAAAAAAAAAAAAAAAAAAACCAACCACCAACCGGAAAAATGTTAGAAGGCGCGTTTGGGTCGGCAGGCACCACTCCCCATTCCTCACATTATGCACGGTGAGGCGTGCGTGGCATGTACATACATGAAGTTAAAGGGATGTACTTTAAGCAACTTAGCGCCCACAATACCCACCCCACAATGATACAATGACCGTGACGGCCCAGTCCTATCCGTGCAATAGGCGGAGTCTCAGCTTCGGGCAGCAAATGCTGACAAACGGTCAAAGGTGAAGGACACGGTTAACCACACAGAATAGTCTCCAGGAGTAACGACCGTAGGTATATGTTGGATGGACAAATTGCGCTGAGGGAGAGGAAGGAGTTAGGGGTGTAGTGTTTGTACATGTAGATTTTCAGAATTAACACGTGAACGATGAAAACGAGGATGTCGGAGATTGCCATCGCACCATGTACCGGGTGATTCCTTTAGAGAGCCCGCACTTTCCGCGGTACAGGATCGCAGCCGTCAGCACGTTCGCTGTGGGAATAGCAAAGAACAGAACAGTGAAATTAATATTTAAATGGAATCAGCGATTGCAATGGAGTTTTGATTTTTTACGATTGAAATGTTGCGTTTAGCGCGACAGCCCTTAATGATGCGAGGCTCATTTTTAGAGCAATTATCACGTGGCATTCAATTGCGCTTTACGCTGGCGACAGGTTTGCATTACAACTTCGTTATTACAAATACATTTTTGCCTTCGTAAATCCCCAAAACGCGTGGACGTCTGACCTGAACCCTGTTTATTTACCCGACAAACAATAAAAGAAAAAACAACATTGAGGAAACACGCCCAAAGTCAAGTGGATACTTGACAAAAGTTCGATTTTTAATGCAAGAAGCACTTGCGCTGCGCGACTCAATGTCTTGCACCGCGCGGCGATTCCTCTGTGTGGTTTGGCAAATAATCACAAAGTAGAGAAAAGGGAAAACTGTGAGATCTGAAATTGGATCAAATTAGTGCCAGAGGACACGCGGCCATTCGGGCTGCATCTACGCAGGGAAAATCAGATTTAACACCTCACTGTTTTATGATGAAGCCGAATAGGGGATGACCTGCGAGAGAGCAGTAGTGTCTGCTGGACAAACAACAGGGGAGGTCGAATATATACCGAGGGTTCATATGTTGGGTAGGGGGGAGGGTGAACGTTTATTATTGGCGGGATGAACAGACTGGGAGAAAAGTACATAGAATGGTGAGGTGATGAAGATCATAATTCACCTCGTATTATTTGCACACCCAAACCCTTGCGTGCAAGTTAAACTCGAAACAATGTAATGTTGGAGACAAAAGAACTGTAGGTTCTGGAATCACGCGGAGGACACAAGGTCTCTCTGTAAGTCAACGGGTCAAGCAGCTTCCACGGAAGGCGCGGATAATGTTAAGTTTCTTAGTTTTGTGAACACAAAGTGCTGGAATAACGCAGTGGGCCGACGGGAGTGTGGAATTGTACCGCTCGAGGCGACGCTTATCCGGAGATGCTGCGTGACCCTTTGCATTCAGTATTTTGCTTTCGAATGTAAAGTCCTACGTCTCATTCCAAGCCCCTCTTTAAGTCTGCCTCATTAAATCTCTATGTCGTCATCCAACCCAAAAGACCGAGACCCCAATTTTCCTTCAATTCTGCTTTCTTCAGAAACTCATCAAATTAATTATCCCAAAATAATGAGCTCTTGAAAGTAGGTTCGCGTTTTCATTCCTCCTTTAAAAATGCTGCATTACAATCCACATGCTGTCCAAAGCTTTGGACATCTGTCCACATATCTCCTAGTCTATTCCCTGTCTATCCATGTATGCATGGTGACGCTGATGAAATGCGTATGAAGGTGTATTTTCTGTGTTGATCGCACATCGGATTGTAACGTGCAGGAGATGATGGAACAGGCTGTCAGAATACTCACGGTCTGTCAGGAGGAAGCAAAGCAACAACGCATTAAGATATCTCATCACAGCTTACCAGGGATACCAAACGCAGCCAGGATCGGATAGACAATTTCATTGACGTACAGAATTGGGGCCCGTTCCATCCGATAGTCCCAGTTAAGGTCAGAAACACAATGGAACGCTAGCGCAGTTCGAATGTTCGTTAATACTCGCACCATCTCCCCAGTGGGAACCGCAGAATGACGGAACCCTAATATTAGTCTCACTCTCTTGAACAAACTCGAAACTCCCGCACAGTGAAGTAATTTCACCTATCCCTTGGTGGGGGATGGTTGACGTGAAACGTGAAAGAGGCTGCGGTCTCATTGATCTATCTCTCTCTCTCTCTCTCTCTCTCTCTCTCTCTCTCTCTCTCTCTCTCTCTCTCTCTCTCTCTCTCTCTCTCTCTCTCTCTCTCTCTCTCTCTCTCTCTCTCTCTCTCTCTCTCTCTCTCTCTCTCTCTCTCTCTCTCTCTCTCTCTCTCTCTCTCTCTCTCTCTCTCTCTCTCTCTCTCTCTCTCTCTCTCTCTCTCTCTCTCTCTCTCTCTCTTTCTTTCTCTCTCACTCATTCTCTCTATCTCTCGATACAGGTGAAAATGTGAAGGCCTTTTGCAGGGTCAGGATTCGTTGTGTTCACGTGGCGAACGGCAGGGCTGATGTTGGAGGATGTTAACACAATTAAATCCGAAATATAACCCGCCATTTATTGCATTTATATCGACAGAAAAGGGAACTTGACATTACAAAATGGTTTGCTTAAACTGCATGTCTAATTCAAAGGTGAATCATCAGTATGGGAATTCAGGGAATCAGTGCGTGAAACTCACAGGGTGGGTGTAATGCCAATATAGTCGCAAATGTATTTCTCTAGACCAGTGTAGCGTATTCAAGAGAGAGTTAGATATAGCTCATAGGGCTAACATAATTAGTGGGATATGGGGAGAAAGGAACAAAACGGTACTGATTCTGGATGATATTGAATGGCGGTGCTAGCTAGAAGGGCCGATTGGCCTACTCTTGCACCTATTTTCCATGTTTCCATGTAGCCTCCCGTTAAAAGCAGCTTTATATCTGTAAACTATGCGCAGATGCTCAATTTTAGTTCAAATGATCAAAAACACCCTGCACGTGTTGCGAGTTCGATTGTACGTTTGACCTAAAATCAGAGAATGCCCAGAAATGTACATCATAACGGGCATCGTGTGCAGAGAGAAATTAGCGTTCACGTTGAAAGTTTTGACGAAGGGTCTCGACCCCCAAGCGTCGTCGATTCCTTCTCTCCAGAGATGCTGCCTGTCCCACTGAGTTACTTCAGCCTTTGTGTCTATCATGGGTTCTTCCTGCAGTTTGATTTTTACTCGGGGCCACAGCGTCGTCTTAAAAGTTTCACGTTAACGACTTTGCAACAGATACCCAGCTGGGATACAACAGGAATTGAAAGAAGCGCACACTGAATAAGGCAGCAAAAATCATCAAATACCACTCGCATACCGCGCCGACACTGACACGTTAGCCACCTACACCCCCCCCCCCCCCCCACAGACACACACAGACCGCGCCAACACTGTGCATGTGTGTGTGTGAGAGAGAGGGCGCGAGAGAGTGCGTGCGTGTGTGTAGATTCGTGTATATGTATGGTTGTGCGGTGTTGTGTGCGCGCGTGTGTGAGTGTGTGTGAGCGTCTTTGTAGATTCGTGTGCGTATATGGTTGTGCGTTCATCAATTCATACATACTAAGAAATGGAAGTAGAATTATGCAATTCAGCACTACGAGTGTACTCCGCCATTCAATCATGGCTCACCTATCTTTCTCTCTCAAGCCTATTCTCCTGCCTTCTCCCCATAACGTTACCATCAAATAATCAAAAATCAGTCAATCTCCGCCTTAATCATATCCGATGACTTGGCCTCCACAGCCGTCTGCGGTATTTAATTCCACAGATACAGTATCCTCTGAATAAAGAAATTCCTATTCATTTCCTAACTAAAGGTATGTCTTTTATTCCGAGGCTGTGCATCTGGTAGCAGTCCCACTAGTGGAAACATCGTCTTCATATCCAGACCTTTCACTATTAGGTAAGTTTTAATTAAGTCTTCCCCCATCCTTCTAAACACAAGCGCACAACAGCCCAGCACCTTCAAACACTCATCATACGCTCAGCGCCAGCACGTCCCTCCTCAGATATGGGGACCAATACTGCTTGAGTACGCGCATGTCTGTGTGCATGTGTGCGTGTGTGCGTGTGTGTGCGTGTGTGTGTGTGTGTGTGTGTGCGTGTGTGTGTGTGTGTGTGTGTGTGTGTGTGTGTGTGTGTGTGTGTGTGTGTGTGTGTGTGAGAGAGAGAGAGAGAGAGACAGACGGACAGACAGACAGACAGACAGACAGACAGACAGACAGACAGACAGACAGACAGACAGACAGACAGACAGACAGACAGACAGACAGACAGACAGACAGAGGGGGGGGATAGAGAGAACGCGAGACGGAGAGAGAGAATGCGGGCATTCAGCTGGCACTGGGGCACTGGAGAGCGATCTAGATCCGAAATGTGATGGGATACGGAATCGTGAAATAGGAGCCGAAACACCATGAACGGTCCTTGAAAGATGGAATAGTGAAGAACACCAACAGCGTCTCGGCTCACAACGTCCGTGCCAAACTTAATGCCACGTTAAACTATTCTCCTTTGGCTCCCCGTGTTCCACATCCCCCCATTCCCTGCATATCAATATGCCCATACAAAAGCCCCTTAAATGCAAGCATGGAATCCAATTCCGCCAACACCCTCGGCAGCACGTCCAAGACTCCCTCTCTGTAAATAATACCGCCCCGCAATCTCCTTTAAGCACGAAGCATTTACTCGCTCATCATTCACTGAATATACGTTAGATATGATGTGAATAGAAAAGATCTGTAGTAGGAATTCCGATTCAGTCATTTTAATCTAGTGTATTTTCTCTCTCAATAAATCGATTACAATGTCGAATGTTAATAGATTTATTGCACATCAGCGTACATTCAGAACTAAGAAATATCACAAAGTATTGCGGCTAAGGGACTGCAGACATCCGAGTGGAACCATGACGATCCCGGAAACACTGCGACATGGATGAAGGGTAGCGTTGTCCGTGTGAACACAAGATGTCGCGGAAACAAGGACTTTCAGATGGTAGTTTACAACATGGGAAGCACCGTGCTGGAGTAAATTAGCGGGTCAGGCAGCATCTCTGGAGAAAATTGACAAGCGGCGCTTCGGGTGGGGAACACTCGTCACACTGGGCACGGATGGAGACATAGCTGAAAGAGAGGTGGAGGCTGCAGAAATCTGGCAAGAGATAGATTAATACATACGATTGTGGCGATTGATTAGCACCAGGATATGTGCAACCACCATTACCCTGGCAGCGTGTTTCACCACTCTCTGTTTGGAAAACCTGCCCATCTCATCTCCTATTAACTTTGCCTAGAAAACGAAGACTTTACTCTGTCATCATGAACGCGGCAGGAATTACATCTCATGTGATTCCAATGGAACTGGTGTAGGATTTTAGCTGATTTTATTCCAACATCTTTTCTCGCTCAACTGAGATGTTAGTGTGACGATTACTCCATGTACAAATGGAACCGAGGGACGGTCAACGGGGCAGCAGTTAATTGGTGCTTTAAAGTTCAACAGACCCGGATTCGATACTGACTACGGCTGCTGTATGTTCGGAGTGTGTATATTTTCCCTGTGACCGTGTGGGTTTTCTCCGAGTGCTCCGATTCCGCTCACACTCCAACCACATACCGGTTTGTAGGTTAATTGGCTTCGATGACATTGTAAAGTGTCCACAGTGAGTAGGATAGCGCTACTATTCGGAGTGATCGTTGGTCGGCGCGCATTCGGTGGGCCCCAGAGCCAGTTACCGTGCTTTATCCATAATCTCTAAAAACTCAAGAAATATAACGCAAAGCAGAAGCAGGTATATTGCGTCGACGCGGGGAATACGAATCTCCGCTTAAAAGAAAAAAGCAAAGTAGTGAAATAAGTCAGCTTGGCAGGCAGGGCCTCTGGTGAACATGGATAAGCGACGGTTCTAGTTGGGATCCTTCCTTAGTCTAATTGAACGGGACGAGGGTGAGAGGGCAGGACGAGAGGTGTGGCGGGATGAAGTCTGGTAAGTGAGCGGTGAATAGAGGTGATGTGTGTTTTGGACATGGTTGAACAAAGGCCAAGGATGAAAGGTAAATAGGACATGTGACATAAAGAGATTATAATGGAAGAATTGTGAAAAGGCAGGTGGGGGGATTTAGGTAAAAGGGGACTGGGGAATGGGGTGGGGTGGAGAAAAGGAGAGATGTGTGCGTATTAAATGTGGAGTGCAGGAAAGAGACCCGAAAGCATGTTGATTAGGTGGGAAGTTATAGAACGTGGTTTTTGGCAAATAAGATGTAGGGGTTATTCAAGTTTCATTGTTACTAAAGAGTAATAACCAGGAGATTACGCGTGAGCCTTTTTAAACAAGTGCGAGACGCGCTCCTTGGGAAAAAGATATGGACCGGCAAATAAGAATATATGGGACAATGAGTAAAATCTACTAACAGGGAGATTCCCATTACACACATTTACTCTGGGTGGAATCGAGAGTACAGAATAACACGATCTTGTGAAAGACTAAAGTGAACGGTGGTGTCACATCCAACTCCGGTTCCAGGTCACTGCCTCGAGGTCAGAGTTTAGCTCAAAAGCAAATTAACCATGCTGCCTATGTTGGAGGTTTGAAATAAAAACAGGGAATGACTAGAATATTCAACTGAAAGTCTGTGTGTGCGCGCGCGTATGTGTGTGTGTGTGTGTGAGAGCGAGAGAGAGAGAGAGAGAGTGTGTGTGTGTGTGTGTGTGTGTGTGTGTGTGTGTGTGTGTGTGTGTGTGTGTGTGTGTGTGTGTGAGATCGAGAGGGAGTGTGTGTGTGTGTGCGCGCGCATTCGTCTGGCAGCGGACGGAATAAAACGCAATGAGATGAATTGATGTTACACCGACGCATTTCTAGTAGAAATAGGAATCAGGATCATAAAAAACGCTAAAAATCAGAATTAACCGTCCGTCGAACATAGGATAGTAAAGAACAAGAGTAGACCCTTCGACCCACAGTGTCCGCGGGAAACATTATGCTAAGTTATAGGGAGACGTTGCTATAGGGAGATGTTGAGTAGGCTGGGGATCTATACCTTGGAGCGTAGAGGGATGCCAGGTGATCGTATTAAGGTCTACAAAATCATGAGAGGAATTGATGAGGTAGATGCACAAAGTATATTGCCCTGAGTCGGTGAATCGATGACCACAGGACATAGGTTTAAGGTGAATGAGAATATATTTTATAGGTATCTAGGAAGCAAAGTTTGCACACCAAGGGTGGTGGATGTATGAAACAAGCTGCCAAAGGAGATAGCTGAGACAGAGACAGTCCCAACATTTAAGAAACAGGTAGACGGGTACATGGATAGGACTGGTTTGGAGGGATATGGACCAAACGCGGCTAGGTGGGATTAGTGTAGCTGGGACATGGTTGCCGGTAAGGGTAAGGCGGGCCGAGGGCCTGTTTCTGCACTATATCACTCTATGACTCATACTCTTTACACTAATGTCCTCAACTGCCAGTGTTCCATCTACTTTAATTCCCTCCACACCGATGTGCTTATCTCATGTACTGTACTGCTCTATGTTCTATGCTCCATGAAGGCTGGAACGCGCAACCGAGGGCGGTGCCGGAAGCAGATGCGATGGTGGCAATCATTACAAATAGCACAAACAGCAGAGGTCCCAGCTCTGTTCGCTGCGGTTCCAACCCTGACAGAGAGCTCCAACCGGTAGAGTTACATTCAAGCATAGCCGTCTGTCTCCTCAGAATAACACAGTTCCGAATACATACGATCAGTCATCGTGAATCCGGTACACCTTACTCGTCTGGATCACCTTTACACGAAGGACCTTGTTAAATGCCTGACAAAAGTCCATGTATAAACCATCCACCGCCCTATCGTCACACATTTCTTTTGTCATCTCCTGAAAAACCACAACCAATAAGACACGACCTGCCACGGACAACGCCGTGCTGGCTAATCTCAATGAGCCTATTCCCTTTCTAATGGGTGTAATTTCTATCTCGAAGAATTCCCTCCAATAGTTTCCCTATCATTGATGTGACGCTGAACGGACTACAGTTCCCCGGATTTTCACTCCCTATTTCTTCAACAAATGAACAACAGTGACCACTCTACGTACTCTGGGGGCTGGAGGGACCTTTGCCTGGAGAATAATCAAATATACTTGTCCGGTCTCCCGCAATCTCCTCTCATGGTTCCCCAATAATCTAGGATAGATCCCGTCAGGCACTGGGGTCTTATCCACCTTAATGTTCTTCAAGAATTTCCGCACCACTGCCTTCTCGATCATAAAATGCCTCGCCATATTTGTATTTTCTACACTAATATTGCTATCCTCCAACCCCTTCTCCTCGTAGATGCAAAGCACCCATTCAGTTCCCCACTTACGTCATCTGCCTCCACGAATAAATTCCACCAATGATCTTTGAATGGTCACACCTTCCCCCTGCCACTCTCTTATTTCCAGAAGTCATGGGATTTTCCTTAATCTGCCTTGCGAAACATTTCATGCTCCTGCTGGTCTCCCTAATTGTCCCATTGAGTTTCCGACTCGTTTTATATTCCTCCAAAGCCGCGTCAGAAACTTCCTTCTTAAACATGAGGTCATTTTCCTTTGTGCCCGTTTAGAAATCGTGGACGCATTGGTTATCATTTCCAATGTTCTATAGATTCAGGATCAGGATCTGTGGGTTGGAGGGTAGCTAATGTTATCCCACTTTTTAAGAAAGGCGGGAGAGAAAACAGGGAATTATAGACAGGTTAGCCTGACATCGGTGATGGGGAACATGCTGCAGTCAATAAATAAAGTTGAAATAGCGACACATTTGGATAGCAGTAACAGTATCGGTCCGAGACAGTGTGGATTTACGAAGGGGAAATCATGCTTGACTGAACTTCTGGAATTTTTTGAGAGTGTCATGGACAAGGGAGAGCCAGTGGATGTAGTGTACCTGGACGTTCAGAAAGCATTTGATAAGGTCCCACATAGAAGATTAGTGGGCACATGGTATTGGGGGTAGAGTGCTAACATGGATAGAAAACGGATTCGCCGACAGGAAACAAAGAGTAGGGATTAACGTCCCTTTCAGAGGGACCGCAGCTATTTACAATATATATTAATGATTTAGATGAAGGGATTACGTAACATTTACAAATTTGCAGATGACACAAAGCTTGGTGGCAGTGCGAACTGTGAGAATGCAGGGTGACTTGGACAGGTTGGGTGAGTGGGCAGATGCATGGCAGATGCAGTTTAATGTGGATAAATGTGGGGTTATTCACTTTGGTAGCAAAACAGGAAGGCAGATTATTGTCCAAATGTTATCAAGTTGGGAAAAGGTGAAGTACAACGGGATCTGGGGGGCCCTTGTTCATCAGTCTAATTAAGCATGCGGGTACTACAGCAGGCAGTGAAGAACGCGAAAGGCATGTTGGCCTTCATAACAAGAGGAATTGAGTATAGGAGCAAAGAAGTACTTCTGCAGTTGTACAGGGCGCTAGTGGGACGACACCTGGAGTATTGTGTGCAGATTTGGTCTCCAATATTGATGAAGGATTTCTTGCTATTGAGGGAGTGCAGCGTTAATTCCCGGGGTGGCGGGACTGTCATATGCTGAGAGAATGGAACGGCTAGGCTAACACTCTGGAATTTAGAAGGATGAGGGAAACGTCTTGAAACATAAAAGATTATTAAGTGTTTGGGCACGCTAGGGGCAGAAAACGTGTTCCCGGTGTTGGGGGAGACACGAACCAGAGGCCTCAGTTTAAGAATAAGGAGTGAGCCATTTAGAACGGAGATGAGGAAACACCTTTTCACAGGGAGAGTTTTGAGTCTGTGGAATTCTCTGCCTCTGAGAGCGGTGGAGGCCGGCTCCCTGGATACTTTCTACAGAGCGCTAGATAGGGCTCTTGAAGATTGCGGAGTCAGGGGATATGGGGAGAAGGCAGGAACTGGGTACTGATTGGGATGATCAGCCATTATCACATTGAATGGAGGTGCTCTCTTGAAGGGCAAAATGTCCTACTCCTGCACATATTGACTATTGTATATTGTCTATTATCCACTCTATTCGCCAATCACTGACCCTGTAGGTTGCACTCCTTATCTCTCCTCTTCACTGGAAGATACTGATGCTGCACTTTGATCAGAAGGCTTTTTCATTCGGACAGGTCATCTGTGGACCTATTCCCCAAGAAAGTACTTTCCCCCCACCATCCAGACCTATTCCTGTTCAAAACACACTTCCGCACTTGCCCCGCACATCTGCTTTAAACGTGAAACTTAGCCAATCCTCACCTAAGAACGGATTACCTGTAATGTGATTCAAAAAGAACTCCTGCAGTTTTACAGATGCAGTGATGTTAATACAATGCAGAATTTCTCCCGATGTCAATGCAAAGACTAATCAAAGTCAATCGTTCCAATTCACGAGAGCATATATTTAAACCGATACATCTAACACGAAGGGATCAAGGGTAAATAATACAGACACCGGTTGTAGAGAACTATTAGTCACCGTGACGCGACGGCCATATTTTCCGTTCAGCCAGAGTAAATGCAGAAACAAGGAATTTCGGATCGGTACAAATACCAGCGATGAAAAGAGAAAACAAGTGTCAGAGAAGGAACTAAGAATACAGGACGCGTAAAATATGAAGTCAGTGGAAGGAATATTGGTGGAAAGGTGAAGGAAGCAACTACAGATGCTGGTTTACACAGAAGTTAGACGCAAAATGCTGTAGAACTCAGCGGGAAAGGCAACATCTCTAGATAGAAGGGATAGGTGACGTTTCGGGTCGAGACCATTCTTCAGACTAAAAGTCAGGGGAGAGGGAGACACAGAGATAAAGAAGTGTAAAGTGTGAGAACGAGACATCAGAGGGGATGAAATTCAAGGAACATGTAGAATAGATCATTGTTAGTTAGGAGAAGGTGACAACAAAACAAACATAGATGATGTAATCGGGGATAGCCAGACTGGTCGCCGAACCGAGAAAGCGGAGGGATGGAGAGGATACAGGTGTCAAGGAGGTGGGAGAAAATTAATGCGCCTTCACGTTGCACACAACAAAGGGGTGGGGGCGTAGATTGTATGGATTTGTAGATCATATCGATTTGAAGCATAAAATATGTGCCGGATATTAATGATTGAAGAACAAAGAACCTACGAATTAGTGTTCAATGTCAAGCGCGCGACATAGGAAATATATAGCAACTTACAATACATTGGACATTGGTATAAGCCCCTATACAGTCCCTACTGTAAAGTTGTAGATTACAAAAATGTCCGAGACACTACATTTGGAAAATATTAGGATTGTCTAGGCAGAAAATTTCATTTGAATCTCATGATGCGAAAATGTTATTTAGGCCCACATACGAATCAGCCGTGTCTTGCCTGCCAATATGGGCTTACATTTACGGCAGCGGCAACATTCCAATCTATCACATTCCAGAAACATCCACTCTCAAGATATTCAAATTCTTTTTTTTTTGCACAATCATAAGAATATCTAAATCATCTATATTTTGTGTTATTGTCTATCCATGCTCAATAATTTGAATCTAAATATCCAGAGTACAGTTTTAGTTAGATGTGTTGTGCAAAAAATAATTATTTTAATTATTTTGAGAATGGATGTTTCTGAATTAATTGATGGAAATTAAACATTAAATCCCTTCCATTTCGCAAATAAAATACATGACAAAGTGAGATTTAAAAATCATGCTAATCGTGAATTCTTGTATGAATGTGATCATTTTGGTATTTGTTATTTGGATACTTAAGCTATTTAAAAATAGCTTGAGAATTTTAAGAAATGGATAGATGTTTGGATATAATAATTGATTTGATGAAACTGATGAATATGATTTTTTGTTGGGTATTTATTATTTGTTTCAGCGTTTAACTTTTTCATTTCCACTTTTTTTCTAAAAACTGCAAATAATAACTTGTTTCTGTTAATGCTGTTCAGTGTTATTTTTCTTTACATTTTAAACAGATGTCTCCGAAGAAGAAATGCAAAATTGTCAATCCAAATGCCCAGCAAAAGAGACTAATTTAGACAACATTCACAGTGATTATCCGAATTTGGACTGCTCCAAACGTGATGATCTGCAGGACATTCTCAATGGAAAACATATTGTGCAGAAAGGCATGTCATGCGTGGTTTGAAGACCAAAAACTTGCAGTCTACATTGCCAAAATTGATAAGTTCAGGAAAACAAAGGTATACAGATTTGCTTATTGGTTACAATTTCAGGAGTGTGATGATGCTACTGATTATGATGTGCCAATGTACCTGTTAGCAACTGATCTTCTCCATGAAGACTTGGTCTTTTGCTAGAAATTGTAATTTCTTTACCCATCTGATGTAATGGACTTACAACACATAATACAATAAGTTGAAAGCTCTGATCTTGAGAATATCACATTTTGAATTTTCAAGGCAGTCTGGGTGTTTATTACTATTTCCGTCACAACGGACAATTTTGTAATTAGACACAATTTGGTAACTAACTAATTACATGCTTTCAAATTCAGGTCATCTCAGTAAAATGCTTCAATCTATAATAACTGAAAATGTCATTCAGTTCTCTTAATTTTTAAGGTAGTTATGGGCTTTTGACTGTCCTCGATCATATATTTTGTGTTAAGTCAATGGAAAAGCAACAAGGAACAAGATGCTAATTGCCGAGTATGAAAATGACCATCATTTTTAAAATACTGAAGATATGAAAGCGAATTAGGTATCAAATTAAAGTTATTTTTTTGCTTTATCTGATGGGATGAAGTACAGGTTTAATTTAAAAAATCTAAAAAAAATGGTAACATTCCAACATATAATTGGTGATGTCTGACGTGAAACGTTGACTTCGTTAGTCTAAGCAAAGACGCTGCTTCTGTATACCAATATATTCTGATTTGACTTCTGATCAAATGTAAATTAAAGTGAAAACTACGGGATCTGTATATTTAATTTTGGATAACTAGTGCTGCGGATACATAGCTATTCGGGATTCATCTACGCGGGGAGACGAGATTCAACGCTTCAACATAACTCGTTTAATCATGTAGGGTCGGGAACTATATCAGAGAGAACAATGCTGGGACAAGCGGCAAGGGTGGTCGAAAAGACGAGGGTGGACGTGATGGTGAGCAAAAGGATGAAGATGTATTGTTGGCGGGTTAGCAGTCTGGGAGGAAAGTACTCAGCTGCAGGGGAATTAATATTATCATTCATCTCCCTCTATTACGCCGCTTATGATCCTTTAATTCCCAATCATTCGGTAGCAACATCAACTGCGCCCTTCGGCCTCCCTTCCACCCCTCGCCCCATCCCCCGTCCACATGTTAAACCAGATCCTAATATAATACCGTTGACGAAAAGAACGGCAGATTTTGGGTGCCTCCATGGAACGCGCAGTGCTCCTTTAATACAACGGGTCAGGCAGCATCCCTTGGAGTTATCGGTATGAGATCTTTGAAGTTCGTCGAACACTGTAGTGGAGTAACCCAGCGTCCAAAAGGTCAGATGAAATGTTCTGACCCAAAACGGCGCCTATCCATGTCCTCCAGAGATGCTGCGTGATCCTCTGAGTTATTCCAGCACTGCCTTCCAACATAATGTTCTTCCTCTCATAATAAACCCCTCTTTAACCTTATATACTGCAATTCATATTTCCTCCTCCAGCGTCGCTGTCCCGAGCTCACCGTTCACTTTCAATTCTGTACTCTATGATAATCGGTTTTAATGATTGAAATAATTAAACAGTTGAGTTTATGAAAACTGGTTATTTCAATGATTAAACCGATGATCTGGAAAGTCAAGTTCTAGTTTACCAGCACCCATTCCCCCCTTTACAACGATGCTTTAAGTTCACGTCTTGTCTACGCTATGGAGGTCTGCCCGATGTATCTTGTAAACTGTTCCCTATCTATCCATTTATGTTTGGTGATGCTGCGGCTATGCGTATGAAGATGATTTATCTTTCGTCATAGCAATGTGGGTTACTGGCAGTGCAGGAGATCACGCAAAAGGGCTGCCAGGGCACTCACGATGAATCAGACCAACAACACATTAAGCGACTGAAAACACAGCTTACCAGGGATACCAAACGCCGCCAGGATCGGATAGATGATTTCATAGGCGTATATAATTGGAGCACGTCCCATTCTGGAAGAGTCCCTGTGACGGCGTTAATTCCAGGCGCACAATGTAGCAAGTAGCGCGGTTCAGATGCTCATTAATACTCGCGCCATCTCTCCAGTGAGATTGGGGAGTGACGGATCCCAGGTATTATTCACAGTCTCTTGAACAAACACATTTATTTCCGTACAGTGAAGTAATTTAAACTATCCCTTGGCGGAGGAATGCTTTATGCAAAAACATATGTATGAGTCCGCGGACATATTGCTGACCCTTTCGCTGAATCTATTGTACAAACGGGCAAGGCACCGGTTGGTTTGTTGTTGGAGAATATTAGCAGAACTACATCTGAAATATTTACCGCTATTGATCACAATTATAGGCACAGGAAATGGAAGGATCATGACACAACGATTTGCTTAAGTTGTAGGTTGAATTCAAAAGTGAATCATTCAGGGAAACAACGTTTAAAAATCGTGTGGTGGAGTTGAAGCCTATCAAATCCACAGCCCTCTTCGGACACGGCAGTATATTCCTCTGGGCAATATCGCCAATGTAATCTTCTCCTTAAACGTAGTTTATATCTGCTTTACGTGCAGATGATTCATTATTGTTCAAAAGCAAAAATAAAAACACCCGGCATATGTTGAAAGTTTGATTATGTTTGACATAAACATCACAGATGTCCAGAATATTTCATTAGATCGTGCGACACGTATAGAGAGTAATAAGATTACAACTTGAAATAAATCACCCTGTAGTAGGTGTCCGTGGAAGGTTCCCGACCTTAAACGTCATCTGCCTATTCCCTACACATTTTGTGAGGGACCCGAGATGTTTTTTTCGAGGATGAATTTGTAGTGGAGCAGACAGAGAATAGGCAATTCTGGATCTGTGTAATGAACTGGATTTGATAAGGGAGCCACTAGGAGGTTGCGACCATCATATGATAATATTCAACCTGCAATTTGAAAGGGATCGGTATTACAGCTGGACATGAAGTAGGAGCTTACCAAATTTTAACGAATTTTAACCGAGCAGGAACCGATGTGCAAAAGAAATGTAGTGATTTCTGGGAACATAACGGAAGGATCTTCACAGTCCAAAGAGGAAGAAAGATTCTAGAGGCAGAATGAGGCGATCGTGGCTGACAAGAAGAAAACTAAAAGCTGACACTAAACTAAAAGAGAAGGGAAAAACATTGCAAAGATGAGCGGGAAAGTAGAGGATTGGATTTTTTTTAAATAAACAACAAAGTAAGTAAAAAGGGTAATATGGAGAGAAAATATGAAATACGAAGATAAGGCGCCAATTATATAAAAGAGGATAGCAAGAGTTTTTGAAATATATAAATAATATGAAAGAGGCCAGAGTGGACATCGGACCGCTGGAAAATGATACTAGGGAAGTGATATTGGTGAACGCAGCAATGGCAGAGGAATTGAATAGCTTTTTTGCATCAGTCTTCACAGTGGAAAACACTAACAACGTGTCTGAAATTCAAGGGAGTCAGGGGATGGAAGTTAGTAGAATGGCTTATAGTAAGGAGATGGTGCTTGGGGAACTGAAAGGTCTGAAAGTGGATAAGTCACGTGTACCTGATGGACTGCACTCTATGGTTCTGGAAGAGGTGGCTGCATGGATTGCGATGTAATGCGCAGTGATCTTTCAAGAATCGCTGGAGTTTTACTGGTTGCAGAAGATTGGACATTTGCACATATTACCCTGCTGCTCCAGAAGGGAGCAAAGAGCAAGAGTGGAAAACACAGCCTGACTTCAATGGTTGATACGATGTTAGATCAACCTAAAGGATGATGTGTCTGAGTACAACGAAGCACGATCAGATAGGCCAAAGGCAGCATGGTCTGACGAATCTGTTGGAATTCTTTGCGGATGTAAATTCCAGAACAGACAAAGGAGAGTCCGCGGATGTTGTTTACCTATATTTTCATAAAGCATTTGAAAAGATGTCACACGTGAGGCTGCTAAAGAAGATGAAATCTTAATGTATCAAAGGGAAGATACTAGCATGGATAGCAGGTTGGCTCGATGGCAGAAGGCATAGTTGCAATAAAGGGGGCTTTTTCTGGTTGGCTGCCAGTGAGTCGCGGAGTTCTGCAAAGGTCGGTGCTGGGGCCGTTACTCCACGTTATATATCAATGATTTGGATGAGGGATTTGAAGGCTTTGTGGCCAAGTTTGCACATGATACAAAGATAGGTGGAGGGGCGTGTCGTGTAGATTAAGCAGGTACTGTATTGAAGCAAGTGGACAGGTTGGGAGAGTGGACAGAGGCGTGCAAGATGGAATACAACGTAGCAAGTGTGGAGGCACTTTGGAAGTAGAAATAAAGACATAGACTATTTTCTAAATGGGAAGATAATTAAAAAAGAGGTGTAATGGGACTTGGATACCCAAAAAGTTAATTTGCAAGTCGAATCGATAGTAAGGAAGGCAAACACAACGAGAGCATTTATTTCAAGAGGATTACAATACAAAAACATAGATGTCATGGTCAGGCTTTATAAGGCGCTGGTCAGACCGCATTTGGTGTTTTGTGAGGAATGTTGGGCCACAAATCAGAGAAACTATGTGCTGGCGCTGGAGAGGGTCCGGACAAGCCTTACGAGAATTATCCCAGGAATTAGAATGGTATCAGGAATTAGTGGGTTAACGTACGATGAGTGTTTGACGGCACTGGACGTCTACTCGCTGGAGATGAGAAGGATGGGGAGGGGGGTACTTTGGGGGGGAGGGGGGGGGGGTTGAAACTTACCGAACAGTGAAACGCCTGGATAGAGTGGATGTGGATATGAAGGTTAATTCCCGGGATGGCGGGACTGTCATATGCTGAGAGAATGGAGCGGCTGGGCCTGTATATTCTGAAATTTAGAAGGATGAGGGGATATCTGATAGAAACATATAATATTATTAAGTGTTTGGACACGCTAGAGGCTGGAAACATGTTCCCGATGTTGGGGGAACCAGACCCAGGGGCCATAGTTTAAGAATAAGGGGTAAGTCATTTAGAACGGAGATGAACTCGCACAAAGTTGTGAGTCTGTGGAATTCTCTGACTCAGAAGGCGGTGGAGGCCTGTTCCCTGGAAAGTTTCAAGGGAGAGCCAGATAGGGCTCTTGAAGATAGCGGAGTGAGGGGATATGGGGGAAGGCAGTAACGGGGTACTGTTTGTGGATAATCAGCCATGATCACATTGATTGGCGGAGTAGGTTCGATGGGTCGAATGGCCTGCTCCCGCACCTATTGTCTATTGTCTATTGTCTATTGTCTGTTGTTTCAACAAATGCGAGAGTCCAGAAACAGAGGTCGTAGCCTCAGAATAAAATGACGTTCCTTTATGAAGAAGCTGAGGAGGAATTTCTTCAGTGGAGGGTGGTGAATCCGCGGAATGCATTGTCACAGAAGGCTGCGGAGACCAAGTCAATTGATATTTTTAAGGCTGAGATAGAAAGATTTTTGGTTTCTACGGGGTTATGTGGGGAAGGCAGCGTAATGGGGTTATGATGGGCAGATTGAACAGAAATGATCGAATGTCGGAGTAGACGTGATGGGCAAAATGGCCTAATTCTGCTTCTATGAACTTGAATTTACACAGATGCAGCCTGACCCGCTGTAATCCTCCAGCAGTTCGTTTTTTTTTTGCTCAAGATCACAGCATCTGTAGTTTCCTGTGTTAAACGTTACACGTTAATGACGTTACATCTTCTTCTTGCGTATGGCGTGCACAGCCTAAAGTTGTAGGACAACCTGATCCTATTTGATATTGTTTGATTGAGCACACTGGGTTGATTGCATTCATCGAAACAGGACGGACCACGTGAAGGTTGCAATCTTCCACCCCACATCAGTACATCTAACTGTGATACGAGGGCTACAGGTAGCAGTGGAAGGTAGTCCAATCAAAGACACACACAACTCTGGCGACGCTCTGAACGCGTTGTTACCATTTGTAAGAAGGTGCAAGAGCCTGTTCTTCAAAGGGTTACCATCATCTTGAACAACGGGTTCTTCTAATTAACCAATTGGATTGCGTACCATGTTTTAGACGTTTTCGAGAGGGAAGAAAGGGGGCTGGGGTGTTGCAGTAGGGATGAGGAGCAATGTCATTGCTGCACTGAGAGAACATCTTGGAAGGGTCATCCAACCGAGCCATATGGCTCGAACATCACATTAACTACAGATGAGGTTACATTATAGGCCTTCTGGAACGATGCAGGCAGATCATGGAAAGAGGTTCACTTAGAAGGGCTATTGTCATTGGTGATTTTAACTTTCCCAATATTGATTGGAACGCACATAGAGTGACGCTCAGATTGGACACAATTTGTTAGATGCCTTTCAAATGATACTTGGTATAATATGCAAACATCCCAACGAGGGTAGGGCAGCGCTAAAATATATTAGGAATAAATCTGATCTGGTGATGACATTTCAATGGTTTTGCTTATTGCAGACATTGATCATAATTTGGTACGTAATAAAACATGGATATGGATAAAACCTATCGTGGTGGAAGGCTGATCACATTATTATCAGGCAAGAACCTGAGAAATTAGGTTTAGATTTAGTCTAGTTTAGAGATACAGCACCGAAACAGGCCCTTCAGCCCATCGACGCCGCACTAACCAGCGATCCCACACATTAACAATATCCTACACATATTAGGGATAATTTACTCTTATACCAAGCCAATCAACCGACAAAACTACGTTTTTGGAGCGTGGGAGGAAACCGAAGTTCTCCGAGAAGCGTGCACGGGGAGAACGTACAAACCTCGTACAGGCAGCACCAGTGTTCGTGATCGAACCCGGGACCCCTGCGCTGCAGGCACTGTAAAGCAGTAGCTCTACCGATGCACCACCGGTTGAATTGGCTTTTCATTGTATCCTGATCTGATCGGTGGGAATCCTTTTAAACCCAGATAATGAGAGTTTAGAACAAAGATAGAATGAGGACACGTTGGCAAGATTGTAATCCTTGGATGATAAGAAATATTGTAACCTGAATCAAAAAAATCAGATGCAAAGTTTGGAAACGGAAAGCAGCAAATAATAAAGAAAGCAGGAAAGAATATAAACAAGAATGCCATGGACGTTTCCAGGCAAGTATAATAAAGGAGAAGTCCAAGACATTGTATGCATATATTATACGCGCGAGGATAAAATGTTAATTGCTAAATGGAAAGGATAAAAAGTAAATGGAGGAGAGTTTAAATTAAATTTTCCAGGACAGTTTTTCTTCAGATGCCTGGATGCGCGCCTTGGGGAGGTGGTAGATACGATGGCAACATATAGGAGGAATTTAGCCGCACAGGAATAGGCAGACAATGGAGGTGCACACATCGTTTGCACGCAGTTAATATCAGAAGTGTTGGCATCATGATCGGCGCAGACATGGTGGGCGGTATTTCTTCCAATCCTGGACTGTTTTTTATTTTAGGTTCACGCTGGGCCAACAAACCGAAGGACTCCGGGGGAGCTTCTGTCTGTGGCATGAATGTAAACCAGGCCAAAGATGTTCAGACAGATGTGGGGAAAAACATGCACAGATTAGGAATTGCACGCACATGACCATGAATGGAAAATGAGGCTGGATACACGAAATATAGTTTGCAAGGCGGGGGGGCGGCGATGGTGCTTCAGGGATCAAATGCCACTATGGTCGATAATCCAGATGAAATGGATCTGCGAGTATTAAATTGGTGTTTAATGGCCAATAGGCGCACCATTTCGAGTAGCCTTTTAAAGTACATTGTCGACCCCTGTGTGTTGACCTGGATCGTATGTTGGTGGTTTGAGGAAATGGGGGTCTCTCCCGCTGTTGGTGCCGCAGATAACGGGAGTCTCTCCCGCTGTTGATGCCGCAGATGTACCAAAGAGCACACGACGAGCAGACAGTTCATCAACGTGAGACTGAAGCAATGCAAGCACATTCTAACATGTTATCTACCAGAATTAACGTGGAAACGATTGAACGGGTTAAAGTAAGGATATATCCGTTAGCTGCCCGCCAATGGTGGACTTGGCACCCACCCTCCCTCTTGAGAGAAAGGAGAGAGCGTGGTCTTCCGGCATGAAAACCGGGAGAGAAATGTCGGAGAGTGTGGACGAGCGCCACAGGCTCGAGGGGGGAGGAGAGGGTGTGGGGTTAGGGATTCTAAAGAGGACGTGAGTCCATGGCGGTTCGCACGATGTTCGAATAGCCGATACTTTTCAACAAACATTGAAGATGATTTGCTCAAGAAGTCGTTGGTAGACGGAATATTTGACTTCAATCTGTGCATCCTGATGTCTGCCTGCATTGTGCTGAGGCGCGTGCCTGAGAACTGAGCTCAAGACTCCTGTAGTAAGAAAACTCCCTGCTCTGGGTATCCGGTCCCGGTGCCTGAACAGAACACATCTGCAGGGCGAGGCGGCCAATGGCAGGAGGGTGGTGAGCATCTCACAAGGTATTGTGCCTGAACAGGGTTCATACCCTTGATCTCGACCTCCTCTCCAAATGTTTCTGGGAATCGTCAGCATAGATCCCTTGAAAACCGCATCCGTGACGCGACAACAATTCCTGTGACTTCATGTCAACTACTCAACAAGCGGCAAAAAACAAACGCAAACAAAACTCAGCAGAACGCAATTGACTGGAAATGAAGCCAGCATTGGGAATCAGGTCGGCTTGGCGAGATATTTCAGCGACAGAGAGGTGATGAGGTCTAACCTACAGGGAAATACGCCGGTCTCCAAACTCTGGTTCATGTTAAGCTGCCTGCAGACTTTGTGTTCAACAAGTGGAGATGCAACTGAGATAAGCAGATCTCCCCGAGGGACACTATCACGCAGTTTGATCTTCATGTCCTCCATGCACCCGCCCTACATGCCCCAACCTGTACATTCTCACCGCTGTAAAAGATCTACCCGATAATTCAGAGCATGTAAATTAGCCAAAAATCCCCTCCTCCTGGACCCGTCTCTCCATTGAAATAATATTTCGTTCAGTCATTGCCACCAGTCAGTGTGAAACTGTGGAAGGGGCAGGGGATGAAATAGATGACAATTGGCAGATCGTGGCCAGGTGGGACTCGGAAGAAGAATAGTGGCTGTGAGTTACCTGAAATATGAAAATACATCACTAATACAGTAGGCTGTCCTCTTCACTGTTTCTCTCTGAAGCACATTTGTTTAGCGATTCTGATGTAGATGATGGGTATTTCCATGGCTTTCCGTTTGCATCCGGCAAATTCAGACTCGCTGGGTCCCAGCGGCAGCATGAAATGAAGTTGAAAGGCGTTGTATTGAGCAGGAGAGCAGCAGGCTCCACTGCGGGCCAGCTCTGAAACAGTTGGCCCTGCAGACAGCAAGAGTGCAACAAGGTGCACAGAGCTGTACGCAGCCCTCGTAAGGCCAAAGGTAGACACAAGTAACTTGGAACAGGGATTCGCAGATTCTTGAATAGTAATGGTGTCAGGGGCTATGGAGTGAAGGCAAGAGAACAGGGTTGAGAGGGTAAGATCGATCAGCCATGATTGAATGGCAGAATAGACTTGATGGACCGAATGACCTAATTCTGCTCCTACAACTAATGAACTTCAAAACTGTTGATGCTGCAATCTTAAGCTAAACATGAAACATTGTTTTTTAAATGAGACGGGCACGCAGCATCTGTGGATGATATAGGTAGGCGAGGTTTCGGCGCAAAGCATAGGGTCTGAAGAAGCGTGACACAAAAAGCTTCAGTGACTCAGAGGCGGCATCTCTGGAGAAAAGGAATGGGTGACATTTCGGGAAGCAATGGGTGACGCCTCTTCAGACAGAAGGGTCCCGGACCGAAACCCCGTCTATAATTGTCCTGCACAGATACTGCCTGAACCGCTCATTTAGCTCCAGCATTTTGTGTGGGCGACAAAGGTAGAAGCGAGTATGGAAACTAAAGTGGAGAAATGGTCAATTGCTTACATCAGAAGGGCGGGGTAGCCTCGAGTGGATTGATATGGGCTGACGAACCCAATTTGTCTGGGGGGGGGGGGGGGGGGGAGAAATTCCCTCATTACACTAATAACGACGGATTGTGGAACCCGTGGTTACCTTTCCCACGGGCTGCCTAACACCTAGTTTTTTATTCTGATCTGTAAATGCGATCACCTGCTGAGTATTTACCGATATTTATCGTGTTATCGTGTTTTCTTTTTCCTTTCAGATCTACAACAGACTTGTGCTTTGTTGCAGTTTGTATGAAATAGTTATCGGTCACATAATAAGTGATCTATTTAAAAATCTAACTATCTAACCACGTTACTTGCTACGAGATCGCTGCTTGGACTGTGCGTTGATATGAAAGAGCGACATGGAATTATTCATTAACACCAACTACAGGTCTATATGGTCCGCAGCGAACGGTTAATGTTGCACATCCATTTTAGTCCAAGAAAATGATGTGAGCAAATAATGATGCTCGCCAATTCCTCTTCCGTAGCTATGGAAACCTAATAGGGTTCCACCGAAAGTTGTCTGATCATCAGATGACGCCACAGAGTATAGATTATATTTGCTATTTCCAAGCGTTAAAATTCATAATATTAACTCTGACTATCGCCCTGTGAATGAAGCGACTCTCGATTCAGGAAAAGACAACAACATTGCATGGAGGGAAAGCCGGAACGTGGCACTGATCTTGATTAGCCATGTTCATCTTGAATGGCGGTGCTGGCTCGAAGGGTCGAATGGCCTACTCCTGCAGCTATTTTCTATTTTTCTATGTTTATATGTTTTCTGTGTTTCTAACTTGGATCAAGAGACTGGTCGGTAGCAACTCGGTGGCCTCCTGTACGTTTTTACATATACTATTCCTGCAGCAAGAAATGGGGAATGGATTAATTTGTCTCGAAATGTTCATTAAGGTGTCTGTGAATAAGGTCATTGCCTCGTCACTCGCAGTAGCCACTACAGGATTGCAGCGGGTATGAATGAGGAGAGGAGCCGCGCTCTTTGAACCACTGCGTCTCCAGGTCGGCTGCCGACCCTGTGATTCTTCCAGAATGCAGCGGGCTCCAATTCCTTTTTTAAAAAAAAATATTTTTATTAGTTGTAAGTACATATTAATAGAATATACTTCTTACATACATTCGTAATATTATTAATATTAACAATTAAGACTTATTTGTATTTCTATACATTTTTTTATTATTTTCTTTGCAGGTAGGAAAAGATAGAGACAAATAAAGTAGAAATAGGAAATCAAAAGTAAAGAAGTGAGTGGAGTATGAAAAAAGTTATCCATCATTGGAGATATATCCATGATTTGTTATACGTAATTCTTCATCTATTCCATTATTCAGGCTTCAGTCAGGCTCTCGTACCGAGCCATTTTTACCCTTTAGATATTCAATGAATGGAGACCATATTCCTCTGAAAAGATCCAACTTGTCCAGTAGGACAAGCCTTAATCTTTCCAGATAAAGTGTCTCCGACATTCCTGTAATCCACATTTTGATTGTGGGGGATGTAGGACCTTTCCAGAAATTCAATATAAATTATTTCCCAATTATTAAACTATAATCAATAAAAAATATTTGATTCTTAGTGATAATCTTTCAAAACTCTTTAGATTCTGGAGTAGTTCCTGAGGATTGGCGGGTAGCAAACGTAACCCCTCGTTTTAAGAAGGGAGAGGGAGAGAAAACGGGGAATTACAGACCAGTTAATCTAACGTCGGTAGTGGGGAAACTGCTAGAGTCAGTTATTAAAGATGGGATAGCAGCACATTTGGAAAGTGGTGAAATCATTGGACAAAGTCAGCATGGATTTACGAAAGGTAAATCATGTCTGACGAATCTTGTGGAATTTTTCGAGAATGTAACTAGTAGCGTGGATAAGGGAGAACCAGTGGATGTGGTATATCTGGACTGCCAGAAGGCTTTCGACAAGGTCCCACATAAGAGATTAGTATACAAACTTAAAGCATACGGCATTAGGGGTTCAGTTTTGATGTGGATAGAGAACTGGCTGACAAACAGGAAGCAAAGTGTAGGAGTAAACGGGTCCTTTTCACAATGGCAGGCAGTGACTAGTGGGATACCGCAGGGCTCAGTGCTGGGACCCCAGGTATTTACGATATATATTAATGATCTGGATGAGGGAATTGAAGGTAATATCTCCAAGTTTGCGGATGACACTAAGCTGGGGGGCAGTGTTAGCTGTGAGGAGGATGCTAGGAGACTGCAAGGTGACTTGATAGGCTGGGTGAGTGGGCAAATGTTTGGCAGATGCAGTATAATGTGGATAAATATAATTGGTGGCAAAAACAGGAAAGCAGACTATTATCTAAATGGTGGCCGATTAGGAAAAGGGGAGATACAGCGAGACCTGGGTGTCATGGTACACCAGTCATTGAAAGTAGGTATGCAGGTGCAGCAGGCTGTGAAGAAAGCGAATGGTATGTTAGCTTTCATAGCACAAGGATTTGAGTATAGGAGCAGGGAGGTTCTACTTCAGTTGTACAGGGTCTTGGTGGGACCACACCTGGAGTATTGCGTACAGTTTTGGTCTCCAAATCTGAGGAAGGACATTATTGCCATTGAGGAAGTGCAGAGAAGGTTCACCAGACTGATTCCTGGGATGTCAGGACTGTCTTATGAAGAAAGACTGGATAGACTCGGTTTATACTCTCTAGAATTTAGGAGATTGAGAGGGGATCTTATAGAAACTTACAAAATTCTTAAGGGGTTGGACAGGCTAGATGCAGGAAGATTATTCCCGATGTTGGGGAAGTCCAGGACAAGGGGTCACAGCTTAAGGATAAGGGGGAAATCCTTTAAGACCGAGATGAGAAAGACTTTTTTCACACAGAGAGTGGCGAGTCGCTGGATCTCTCTGCTACAGAGGGTAGTTGAGGCCAGTTCATTGGCTATATTTAAGAGGGAGTTAGATGTGGCCCTTGTGGCTCAGGGGATCAGAGGGTATGGAGAGAAGGCAGGTACGGGATACTGAGATGGATGATCAGCCATGATCATATTGAATGGCGGTGCGGGCTCGAAGGGCCGAATGGCCTACTCCTGCACCTAATATCTATCTTTCTATGTTTCTATTCGTTGTTATTAATTGATCTGTTTCTAATATTCCCAGTATTATTAACTTTGAATCAGGGATCAGATTCATATTAACAACATTCGAAATTATCTTAAATATTTCTGTCCAAAATGTTGGAATTTTTACACAATTTGTAAATGCGTGCGTTAAGTTAGCTTCTAAGTTCTGAGATTTATCACATATGGCAGATACATTTGAGAAAATACTATGTAGTTTGGATTTTGAATAATGTAGTCTATGTAATATTATAAATTGTATAAGAGAGTGTCTAGCATTTAATGAACAGTGGTGTATATGTTGTAAACTTTCATCCCATACTTCTGGTCTAATGATTTGACCTAATTCGTTTTCCCATGATTGCCTATATATTTCTGTCATTGTGACATCATTTTCCAATAAAATATTATAAATATAAGATATCAATTTTTCTGTGTTCGGGTGTTTATTTAGACATTCATTTAAAATTTCTGTATTTCTATTTCTAATTTCCTGTGTGTTTGCTTTTACATAGTCTCTAATTTGTAAGTATCTAAAATAATCTTTTGAATGTAATCCATAAATTTGTTGTAATTCTTGAAATGAAAGGAAAGAAATTTCCCTGTAGAGTCGCCCATCTTATTAATTCCATAGTTTTTCCATTGTAAAAAACCTTTGTCCATCATTGAGGGTTTAAATGTAACATTATTTTCAATGGTAAGGGCTAGTGGTATGCATTCCAAATTTAATGTTTTCTTTATTTGTTTCCAGATACGTATTCCACTTTCTATTATAGGGTTTTCACTATAGGTTTTCTTACCTAGTTTAATATTGGCGAATAATATCGAACTAATTTCAAAAGGCGAACAATCTTCTTTTTCCATTTTTAACCAGTTTGGTTGTTTATCTGTCTCTACTAACCAAAAATTCATATTTTTAATATTAACTGCCCAGTAATAAAACATAACGTTTGGCAGTGCTATTCCTCCATTTATTTTTGGTTTACATAAATGTTTTTTATTTATTCTATGGCTCTTATAATCCCAGATAAAGTTGGTGACTACAGAATCCACCTTCTTAAATACATTTTTAGGAAGATATATCGGAATCAATTGGAAAATATGTAGTAATTGCGGAAGAAAAATCATTTATATTGCATTAATTCTACCTAGCATTGAGATAGGTAGTTTTTCCAATGCAAAGTGTTCTTATTTAATTTATTCAATAAGAGTGGAAAATTGGATTTAAATAAAGAATCGAATCTTTTTGTTAAATTCCAAGATATTACATTTATTCGTTTGCTAGCTTAAAAGGAAATTGTTGTAATATATGTAAGTTATTTACCATTATTGGCATGAGTTCACTTTTATTCCAATTAATACTATATCCTGAAAATAATCCAAATTCAGTTATTAATTTTAGTAAATTTTGGATACTAATTTCCGGCTTTGTAATATAAAGTAATACATCATCCGCATATAAGGAGTTTTTATTTTCAGTATCTCCGGTATCATACCCATATATTTCAGGATGTAATCTCACACGTGGAGCTAATGGTTCTATTGCAAGTGCAAACAGTAGCGGGGATAAAGGACAACCTTGTCTGCAGCCTCGAGATAGATTAAATTTAGTTGATAGCATTTGATTTGTTATTATTCTGGCTATTGGATTAGTGTATAATAATTTAACCCAAGTAATAAACTTCTCTCCCAACTTAAAAGTTTCCATAACCGAAAACAAGTAAGACCATCCACCTGGTCAAAGGCTTTCTCCGCATCTAACGAAATAATTACTAGGTCTTTATTAATACCTCTTTTCGAATATATAATATTGAATAATCGTTTCAGGTTATATGAGGAATATCGTTTTGGTATAAATCCTGTTTGATCGGGGTGAATTAATTCATTAATAACTGTACTTAGTCTTTGAGCTAATATTTTGGTTAGTATCTTTTGATCAGTATTTAAAAGAGCTATAGCTCTATATGATCCTGGGACATCCAGGTATTTGTCTACTTTAGGTATAAGTGTTATAATAGATTCATTTAACGGGCTCTGATTCTTTTTTTTTTTTTTTTTTTAATTTTATTTATTATAGAAACAAATAGTGAAAATACATAATATTCATGATAAATTCATACTATTAATATTATAAATATTGTATTGTTCTTAATTATAATTTATAAATTTCAGGTTGTATATTTTATATAACTAAAAATACATGATACTAATAATACATTTTAATATTTGCAATATACTCATACTGTTAATAATCTTTGTTTTGTCTCTAATTTTTTAAGTATAAGGCCACATTTTATGTTATTAATAATACAAAGAATTAGTAAAACTTTTATAATATTCATTATATTTTCGTAATGTTAACAATATTTGTATTGTCGCTGATTTTAAATTTAAAATTATTATACAATTGAAAATACACAATTTTTATATAATTAAAAAATATAAAGTACTAAAGATACTAATAATACTAATAATATTTTCATAAAGCTAATAATATTTATGTTTCGTACTGATATTAAGTGGTTAAGATAATTGTGTTTCTATACTATTTTCTAATTTTTTATATTAGATATAAGAAAATAGAAAAAAAATAGAAAAAAGAATAAAGAATAAGAAAGGTTTGATGGAGAATAGAATATTCGTCATTAATCCGTCCTTATAGATATATTCATGATTTATTATATATATTTCTTCATCCATTCAAATATCCAGGCCTCAGTCAAGTCCTCGCGCCGAACCGTTATGACCCTGTAAATATTTAATATATGGAGACCAAATCCGTCTGAAGAGGTCTAACCTATCCATAAGGACAAGCCTCAATCTCTCCAAATGGAGTGTCTCGACATTTCTGTATTCCACATTTTGATTGTTGGGGAATGCAGGGCCTTTCCAAAATTTTAATATTATTTTTTTCCCAATTATTAAACAATAGTCAATGAAAGTTCTTTGATTCATTGTTATTAGTTGGTCAGTTTCAAATATTCCAAGTATAATTAACTTTGGGTCAGGAGTCATATTTATATTGACAACATTCGAAATTATCTTAAATATTTCATTCCAGTATTCTACAATTTTTATACAGTTTAGTAAATGAATGTGACAAATTTGCTTCTGAGATTTGACATTTATCACATATAGGAGATATCCTTTGGGAAAATATTATGTAATTTAGATTTAGAATAATGTAGTCTATGTAATATTTTAAACTGTATAAGAGAATGTTTAGCATTTAACGAGCAATGATGCATATGTCGTAGACTTTCATCCCATATTTCTGGTCTTATTATTTGGCCTAATTCCTTTTCCCAAGACTCTCTATATGTTTCTGTTGATGGGATATCATTTTCCAATAAAATATTATATATATATGATATCATTTTTTCCGTATTTGGATGTTTATTCAAGCATTCATCTAAAATTTCTGTTTTTCTATTTCTAAATTCGTGTATATTTGCAGAGACATAATTTCTAATTTGTAAATATCTAAAATATTCTTTATTATGTAGCCCATAAGTTTGTTGTAACTCTTGAAATGAGAGACAAGTATTTTCCTTATAAAGATCACCCATCTTAGAAATTCCTTTATTTTTCCATTGTAAAAAAGCCTTATCCAAGATTGAGGGTTTAAACACAAAATTATTGACAATGGTAAGACTTAATGGTATAGATTTTAGTTTTAATGCTTTCTTTATTTGTTTCCAGATGCGGATTCCGTTTTCTATTATCGGATTTTCACTATAAGCTTTCTTAGCTACATTAGTATTAGCAAATATTATAGAGCTAATTTCAAATGGAGAACAATCTTCTTTTTCCATATTTAACCAATTTGGTTTATTATCTATTTCTCCTAACCAGAAATTCATATTTTTAATATTAACTGCTAATAAAACATCAGATTTGGTAGTGCTAATCCTCCATTTATGTTAGATTTACATAAAATGTTTTTTATTTATTCTATGGCTCTTATAATCCCAAATAAAGTTAGTAATTAAAGAGTCTACTTTTTAAAAAAAAAATTAGGAAGATATATCGGGATTAATTGAAATAAATATAATAATTGTGGGAGAAAAAATCATTTTTATGAATTAATTTTTTCCTATCATTGAAATAGGTAAGCTTTTCCAGTATAAAATATTCTTATTTAGTTTATTCAGTAATGGAGGGAAATTAAATTTAAATAGAGAGTCAAATCTTTTTGTAACAAAAATCCCAAGATATTTAATGTTTTCATTTGTTATCTTAAAAGGGAATTGTTGTAATATATGTAACTTATTCAGCGTTATTGGCATAAGTTCACTTTTATTCCAATTAATACTGTATCCTGAAAGTGATCCAAATTCCGTTATTAGTTTTAACACATTTCCGATACTTGTTTCTGGTTCAGTGATATAAAGTAATACATCATCCGCATATAAGGAAATTTTATTCTTAGTATCTGTAGTATCATATCCATGTATTTCCGGGTGTAGTCTTACCCTCTGGGCAAGGGGTTCTATTGCTAATGCAAACAATAAAGGTGATAGAGGACAACCTTGTCTACAACCTCGTGATAAATTAAATGTAGTTGATAACATTCGATTTGTTGTTATTCTTCGCTATTGGGCTGATTTGCATATAGTAATTTAATCCAAGTAAAACCTCTCCCAGGATTTGAAAGCTTTCCATCTAGCCGAAAATAAATAAGGCCATTCCACTTGGTCAAAAGCTTTTTCTGCAGCAAGCGAAAAAACTAACTACTAATCTTTGTTATCACTTCTTTTCGAATATCTAATATTAAACAACCGTCTTAGGTTGTATGAAAGAATATCTTTTGGTATTAAATCCTGTTTGATCGGGATGGATTAGTTCATTAACAACTGAACTCAGTCTTTTTGCTAATTATTGTTGTTGATATCTTTTGATCTGTATTTAATAGAGCTATTGCTCTATATGATCCTGGTTCGTCCAAGTCTTTATTCATTTTAGGTATAAGTGTTATAATAGATTCATTCAACGTATCTGGTTTAATTTCTGTTGTGTGTATATCCTGTTCATATAATGATTTCAGATATTTATGAACCATATAATCATGAAATATTTTATAAAATTCCGAACCTATACCAAGTATCAGGTCCCGTGCCCGTTTTTTAATGATCTAATAGATTCTTCAATTTCATTTATTGAAATATCAGCATTTAATAATTCTCTGTTTTGTAAATCCAATCCTTTCAGGTTACATTTTTTAAGAATGCATCTATTTCTATTTTATTTACTGTTGCTTTAGCAGTGTATAAATTTTTATAGTATTGCATAAATCTTTCATTAATATCTTTAGGTTGTATTAATAAATCACCGTTTTGTGATTTAATCCTATGTATGATTTTTTCCGCTTCAATTTTCCTTAATTGTCGAGCCAATAGTTTTTGGGGTTTGTCCCCAAATTCAAACTGTAATTGTTTAGTATGTTGATAAAATTTTATCACTTGATCTGTATATATTTTATTTAATTTATATTTCAATGTTACAATTTTATTATGTAATATTATATCTGGTTTTGTTGCATTCTGTATATCTAATTGTTTAATCTCCTTTTCTAAATCTTGTTGTTCTTTCCGAATCTTTTTATTATGGAATGCTTGTGTGAAGAGATCATGATTCCCCGGAGATATGCTTTAAATGTTTCCCATAATAAGGAACGGGATATCTCTGGTTGATCATTTATTTCAAAAAAAATCTTAATTTGAGTTATGATATATTCCTGAGTGGCTTTATTTTTTAAAATTTGTGGGTTAAGTTTCCACTGTCCTAGGTTTTCTATTTTGCCATTAATTTTAATTTTAAATGTTAATGGCGCATGATCTGAGATTGTAATATTATCATATTTAGGTTAATAAGTAAGTGAAATAAGTTTTGTATCCACCAAAAAATAATCTATTCTTGAATAGGTTTTATGTACTGGGGAGTAAAAAGAATATTCTCGTCCCGTAGGGTTTTCTGTTCTCCAAACATCTTTAATATTGGTCGTTTGCATGTATGCATTTAACAAATCACTAGAATGTGATTTAATTTTTCTTTGTTTTGTAGATCTGTCTAAGGTGGCATCCAGTGTACAGTTAAAATCTCCTCCAATTATCAAATTATATTGTGTTAATTCCGGGATATTATTAAATACTTTCTTAAAAAACAATGGACTATCAAAATTTGGTCCGTATATATTAACAAGAATCATTTTTTTCTGTATTTAATTCTCCTATCACAATAATGTATCTGCCATCTTTATCAGCTATAGTTGATGGATGTTTGAATAAAGTCCCTTTACGAAATAATATTGCTACACCTCTTGATTTATGTGTAAAAGAAGAATGATATATTTTATCTATCCATTTAGCTTTCAACCTGTTTTCCGCATCTTTTTTTAAGTGGGTTTCTTGAATATAGATTATATCAGCTTTACTTGCCTTTAAATGTGCCAATACTTTTCCTCTCTTTATCGGTTCATTAATACCTTTAACATTCCAACTGCAAAACGTTAATCCCTCATTCCCCGTATTTCTTTTTAAGTCTTGCATTTTAAATTTGTGGGGATCTACAATAGAGTCTAAAGATCAGCGCGATAGACCCAACCTTACACCTGAACTTTGAATAGATGAATTTTAAATCTCTTTTTTGTTCCTCACGAATATATCTCCCTTGGTACAATGTATTACTCCATTCAAACCGAAAAAATACAATAGATATAAAAGATAAATAAAGAATAGGTTAAAGTGTTGTGCATAAAAGTGAAAAGAACTACATCTAGAATAGATGTAGTTTGTGCTAGCCATATTAACATGGCTATCCATCTAATGACTTCCGTCATTGATGTTGTTAACTCGGCCAGCTCCTGGATTTGGGGAATTATTATTCCATAGTAATATTTTAACGGGGGTATAATATTGAAGAAAGAAGAAAAGGGGGTGATAATAGAAAACAGGAAGAGGAAAAAGATAGGATTCATCCTATAAAATATCTATATCTAAAGCTAACTTAAAAATCTAAGTAATATTAAACATAAAATATATAAAGGCTATATAAAAAGAAAAATAAACATACAATTAAGTCAATTCAAAAAAAGAAAAAATTAGTTATTAATTATTAGTAATAGTGATTAGTAATAGTGAACAATCTTAATTAATAAAAAAAAAGGAGACTAATAATAAAACCGCGTTGTGATCTTAATGTGTGGGTTATTTATTTATGTTAGTTATATGTTAGAACTAATTATCAATATCCAGATAACATTTTCGGATCTCGTTTTATTCCTCTCCATTCCGTTCGACATTGTCCATTCCATCAAGTCCAGTATTATCTTGTATAGTCTCACTGGATATTAAAAATCCATGTTGGATATCTAAAAGTGATAAAAGTCAATATATTTACTTGTAGATACTCTTCAGGTCTTGAACAGTTGAGCAAATTCCAATGCTGCAGCTGGGGTTTTAAAAAAGTGTTCCGCGTTGTTATAAGTAACTCTTAAGATCGCTGGATAATTCAAACCATATCTCAGGTTTTCTACTCCCCTCATAAGACTTTTGGCTTCATTAAATGCTTTCCGTTTCCTGGCGACCTCTGGTGGATAGTCTCGATAGATACTAATCCTTTGACCTTCAAATGTCAAGTCTTTAATTCTTGAAGCTTTTCGCATAATCTCATCCAGAACAAAGTCATATTGTACCTTTATAATCATTTGTCTTGGAGGAGCGTTGGGTCTGGTCTGGCGTCTGCTGACTCTATGGGCACGAGCTAATAAAGGCATTTCTTCCAGAGATAGAACTTCTTTGAGTAGTTTAGCAGTGAATTCTCGAGGGCCGTCGGTTTTCTCTCGACCTTCAGGAATCCCTACAATTCTCAGGTTTTGCCTTCTCTGATGTCCTTCTAGCTCAGTACATTTCTCTGTTGTTTTAGTCAGCATGCTCATTACACGTTCATTTTCTGTAATCAGCTTCGCTGTAGTCACAACACTCGTCTCAGCTATTTGTTCAAGGTTCTTTATTCCGGCCATCTGTTGTTTCTGTACTTCCTCAATAGGATTAATCCTATTATGAAAGTCTTTTTTGAGCTTTTCAAGTTTTTTGTCCATTCTTCTTCTCCATATCGTTAAACATTTCAATAAATTCTTCCTTCAAATCATCCGACATTTTCTTGACCTTTTCTTTCAATGTTTAACTTTGTTTCCTGTTGTAATTGTTTCAGTTGATTTTTCATCTGATTCAACTGCGGTATCCATCTGACTATTCATTTGATTTATTTCTTCCTTTATATCCTTTATTTCTTCCTTTATTTCTTCCTTTAAGCCAGCCATCTGTTGAGAAATAAAGGTTTTCAATTTTTGTCCCTGGTTTTTTTGGATACATCCTCCAGGGATCGGGTCCTACTCGACTCCGAGGCTTCAGTTGGGCCTTCTACCGTTCTCAGCCGGGTTTGTCGACCTTTGGCCTTGCCGGTAGGGCTCCGTGCCGTCGACATAATTAGTCGCGCGCCTGATGACGTCAATCGGTACAGTCGGTGAAGAAACGGCAGGCAGTGTGTAGCAGAGAGCCGGTAAGTCCTTTTAAACCCCCGTTTTTTACGATTTTTTAACGGAGCTGGCTGGCGCTATCCTCTAGGGCTCCATAGCGCCACCGGAAGTCTAACGGGCTCTGATTCTGTACGTGAAGGTGATCGCCTATCCAATTATGGCGGCGTTTGGAATCCCTGGTAAGCCCAATCATTTTAGGATTAGGTTTATTATCTTCACATGTATCGAGGAATAGCAAAAGGCTATATATTGCATGCTATCCAATCACACCACATAACACAATACATAAATATATTCAAGTTAAACGCATACAGCAAGTAGCGAAAGGTGGTTTAAGAAAGAGGCGATTTTATGTGGCAACAGTGGAACCTTCTCTCGGAAGTGAACAATCGGTCGCCATGTGCCAGTCACATTGTTCAATATGTAGGAAGGAACTGTAGATGCAGTTTTAAACCGAATATAGACACAAAATGCTGGAGGAAGTCAGCACGACAGGAAGCATCTCTGGAGCGAAGGAATGGGTGACGTTTCGGGCGAGACCATTCGTCAGACTCTGAATCATCTTCTGAAGAACGGTCTCGATTCGAAATGTCACCACTTCCTTCTCTCCATGGTCGTTGCCCGTCCCGTTCAGTTACTCCAGCATTCTGTGTCTACCTTATGTTGTTCACTGTATTGTTGCTCCATCTCAACGCTGCCTAGACATCTGGATATAGAGAATATAGATAGATGGGTTGTGGGCCCGGACAAAGCCGTGCTGGCTAATACCAATTAGCCCATTCCCTTTGAAATGCGAGTAATGCCTATCTCGCAGAATTCCCTCCAAATGTTTCCCACAATTAACGTGAAGTTCAAGGGACTATGGTTCACTGGATATTCACTACGTATTTCTTAAACAATGGAACAACAGTGACCACCCTCCGGTCCTCCAGTTTCTCATCGGGCTAGAGAATAAACAATGATCATTGTCAAGGCTCCTGCAATCACCTCTCTTGTCACTCCCAATAATCTAGGAAGATCCCGTCAGGCACTTGGGCCTCATCCACTTCAATGTTCATCAAGAGCTTCTGCGCCATTGCCTTATAGAACATAAACTGTCTTAACAGATTTAGATACACAAAATGCTGGAGTAACTCAGCGGGACAGGCAGCATATCAGGAGAGAAGGAATGGGTGACGTTTCGGGTCGAGACCCTGTTTCAGCATATTTGTATTATCTCCACTACCATTGCTGTCCTCCGAGCCTTTGTCCTCGGTGAGTACAGAGGCAAATCACTCCTTCAGTTCCACACGTACATCATATGTCTCCACGAATAAATGCCCTCCTTGATTTTTGAATGGTCCTACCTTCCCCCTGCCACCCGCTTATTTCTAACGTATAAGAAGTCAAGGGATGTTCCTTAATCCGCCTTGAGGAACATTTCATTCCCCCTTCTGATCCCTCTATTTGTCCCCTTGAGTTTCCGCCTAGCTTTGTATTTTACCAAAACCGCGTCTGGTGCTTCTTCTTAAAATGGACATCCTTATCCTGCGTGACGCTTTACAACCCCAACGTCATCCACTGACCCGTTAGATTGCCATCCTCATCTCTCCTCTTCACTGGAAGATGCTGATCCTGCACATTGATCAGATGGCCTTTTGATTCGGACATGTCAACTATGGGCCCATCCCAATTAAGTAATTTGCTCAACATCCAGATTTATCCGTATTCAAAACACACTTCCGCACTTGCCCCGCACATCTTCTTTAAACTTTAAACTGAGCCATTACTCACCCGAGAACAGATTGCCAGTAGTGATTCGAAAAGGACTAGTGCAGGTTTGCAGATACAGTCATTTTAATACAATGCGATTTGTATCTCTAATTCTCGATGTTAATGCAAAAATTAATCGTAAATCATTCCTGTTTACCTGAGAGTATATTTAAGCTGAGAAATATGACATAAAGGATCGAGTATAATTGTTGCAGACACCGGTTGTAGAGACCCGTTAACCACCGAGGTAAACGCGGAGCAAGCCGCAATAGCAGTTTTTGCCGTACAGCCACAAATGTCAGACATGAAAAGTGAAAAAGCGTGAGAGAAGGAGCTAAGGATACAGGAGGCGTAAAAATATGAAGCCAGAGGAAGCAAAATAAGTGGAAAGATGCAGGAAGAAGGTCATTACAGATGGTGGTTTACACCGAACATACAGTGGCTTGCAAAAGTTTTCATACCCCTTGAACCTTTCCACATTTTGTCACGTTACAACCACAAACGTAAATGCATTTTATTGGGATTTTATGTGATAGACCAACACAAAGTGGTGCATAATTGTGAAGTGGAACGAAAATGATACATGGTTTCCAAATTTTAATACAAATAAAATAGTGAAAACTGTGGCGTGCAAAAGTATTCTTCCCCCCGGAGTCAATACTTTGTAGAACCACCTTTCGCTGCAATTACATCTGCAAGTCTTTTGGGGTATGTCTCTACCAGCTTTGCACATCTAGAGACTGAAATGTGTGCCCATTCTTCTTCTGAAAATAGCTCAAGCTCGGTCAGATTGGATGGAGAGCGTCTGTGAACAGCAATTTTCAAGTCTTGCCAGAGATTCTCAATTGGATTTAGGTCTGGGCTTTGACTGGGCCATTCTAACACATGAATATGCTTTGATCTAAACCATTCCATTGTGGCTCTGGCTGTATGGTTAGGGTCGTTGTCCAGCTGGAAGGTGAACCTCCGCCCCAGTCTCAAGTATTTTGCAGACTCTAACAAGTTTTCTTCAAAGATTGCCCTGTATTTGGCTCCATCCATCTTCCCATGAAGTCTGACCAGCTTCCCTGTCCCTGCTGAAGAAAAGCATCCCCTCAGCATGATGCTGCCACCACCATGTTTCACAGTGGGGATGGTGTGTTCAAGGTGGTATGCAGTGTTAGTTTTCCGCCACACATAGCGTTTTGCATTTAGGCCAAAAACTTAAATTTTAGTCTCATCAGACCAGAGCACCTTCCTCCACATGTTTGCTGTGTCCCCCACATGGCTTGTGGCAAACTGCAAACGGGACTTCTTATGGCTTTGTTTCAACAATGGCCTTCTTCTTGCCACTCTTCCATAAAGGCGCGATTTGTGGAGTGCACGACTAATATTTGTCCTGTGGACAGATTCTCCCAGCTGAGCTGTGGATCTCTGCACCTCCTCCAGAGTTACCATGTGCGTCTTCGCTGCTTCTCTGATCAATGCTCTCCTTGCCCGGCCTGTCAGTTTAGGTGGACGGCCATGTCTTGGTAGGTTTGCAGTTGTGCCATACTCTTTCCATTTTCGAAGGATGGATTGAACAGTGCTCAGTGAGATGTTCAAAGCTTGGGATATTTTTTATAACCTAATCCTGCTTTAAACTTCTCCACAACTTTATCCCTGACCTGTCTGGTGTGTTCCTTGGGATTCACTAATGTTCTCCAACAAACTCTGAGGCCTTCACAGAACAGCTGTATTTATACTGAGATTGGATTACACACAAATGGAATCTATTTACTAATTAGGTGACTTCTGAAGGTAATTGGTTGCACTGGATTTCATTTAGGGGTATCAGGGTATTGGTCTATCCCATAAAATCCCAATAAAATACGTTTATGGTTGTAACGTGACAAAATGTGGACAAATTCAAGGGGTATGAAAACTTTTGCAAGCCACTGCAGACACAAAATGCTGGAGCAACTCAGCAGGACAGGCAGCATCTCTGGATAGAAGGAATGGGTGACGTTTCGGGTCAAGACTCTTCTTCAGACCAAACGTCAGGAGAGAGGGGGACACGGACATAAGGAAGTGTAAGGTGTGAGAACGAGACATCAAAGGGGATGCAGCTTAAGGGACATTTAGAATATATCATTGCTAGCTAGGAGAAGGCGGCAACAAAGCAAACATAAATCAAGTAATCGGGGACTGTCCGACTGGTGAGAACCGGGAATTGTGAGGGTTGGAGAGCATAAGGCTTTCAGGGGGGGGAGGGATGAGTGCACGTTCACGTAGTACATAATGAAGAGAGGGGTGAAGCATGTAAATTGATAGTAAAGTTGTAGATCACATGGATTTGGGGCAAAAATGATGTACTGGTGCTAGAAGAACAAAGAGGTCACGCTTGAACTCGTCTTGAATAGGTGTTGGAAGTGCGCTTCATTGAAAATATATAGGGGCTAGCAAGTTACAATAAATTGGACATTCGTATTAAATTCCACGAAGATTCCTGACCAACATGTACGCTCTGGGAGGAACCAACTTCACGGAATAGCATGATCATGCGAAAGAATGGATGAAGGGCGGCGTCATATCCCAACTCCAGTTCCAGTCAAATGCCGCGCGGGTGTCACGAGTTTAACAATAATGCGCGGTAAATATGCAAGCGCGTTCTTCACCTCCAGCCTAAACTTCCTCTGTGTCATCCCGTAGATACACGTGTTGGCGCAGCAGCTGATGTGCATGAGCAAGACCCCAACGTCATTGGCGATGTAAGAGGGGCTTGTGTGATCCCCACCCGCGAAATTCACAGTGACCCTAGTGCAGATGAAGGTGACTGCTACCGTTGTCCAAAGCAGTAGGAAGGTGCCGGACACGGTGAACAGCAAAACGATGGATTTACGCCGATTCTCGGCCTCAGTGTCCTTGCCATCCATTGCCTTTAAGCGACGACGGACTCTGTTGGCTGCTATGATGTTCCTGACAGTCAGTCCGTTGAACAATAGGATTAGAAGGAAGGGTAGGAAGGGGAGAGAGATGCTACACATCCACGAAAAAGCCACCCACCAACTGGAAATGAAGAAGGCGCGTTTGGGTCGGCACCCCCTTTCCACACTATCCATGGTGAAGCGTGGCACGTACATGAAATGGAAGGGGATGTACTTTAAGCAGCTCAGCGCGCACAGGAACACAATTATCATGACGGCCGTCCTATCCGTGCAATAGGTGAGTCTCAGCTTGGGGCAGCAAATGCTGACAAAACGGTCAAAGGTGAAGGACATGGTTAACCACACAGAATAGTCCAGAGTAACGACCCGTAGGTATATGTTGGAAGGACAAATTGCGCTGAGGGAGAGGAAGGAGTTAGGGGTGTAGTACATGTAGATTTCACGGGTTAACACGTGAACGATGAGAACGAGTAGGTCGGAGATTGCCATCGCCACCATGTACCGGGTGATTCCTTTGGAGAGCCCGCACTTTCCCCGGTCCAGGATCGCTGCCGCCAGTATGTTTGCTGGAGAAATAATAAATTACAGCGACATTAATATTTAAATGGCCACTGATGTAACGGAGTTGTGGTTACTGTTGGATCTTACCAGTCTTGCGATCAACGGGACTAATCAGAAAAAAACACTGAGAGGAATAAGTTTGCAACTATACTATATATGGCATTCAAGAGCAATACCATGTATCATTCTTAAAAATAGTTGTATTTCACAAACTCCCAAAGCGTTCGCGGATATCTGATTAAATATCAGCAATTTGAACTTTCGACTCTGTTCCTTTTTTTACCCTAGAACAAATGAAATATACAGAACATCATGGAAACACGCAGAAAGTAACGCCTGAATCTCCTTCAAATCGAGGCGTTAGGTCCAAGAATCATCGGCTGGATTCACGGTGCGCATCAGAGAAAAATGGGTGGCATAGACACAAAAAGCTGGAGTAATTCAGCGAGACATGCAGCATCTCCATTCATTCTTCTGCTGAGTTACTCCAGCATTTGTGTCTATCTTTGGTTTAAACCAACATCTGCAGTTCCTTCATACACATATAATTGGTGATATCTGGCGTGAAACATTGACTTCGTTAGTTTAAGCAAAGATGCTGCTTCTCTTTACGAATATATTCTGAATTGATTTCTGATCTGGAGCATTTGCGCGCTGATTCCTCTTTTGGCTTGTAAACGTATCAAAATGTAAGGCAAAGTGAAAACTACGGGATCTGGATATTTGATTTTGGATCAATTAGTTCTGCGGATACATAGCTATTCGGGATTAATCTACGGGGAGAGACGAGATTCCACGCTTCGCTATAAGTCGTTTCACCACGTAGGGTCGGGGACGATATCAGAGAGAACAACTGCTGGGACAAGCGGCAAGGTAGGTCGAAAAGTCGAGGGTGGATGTGATGGTGAGGAAAGGATGAAGATTTATCGTTCGCGTATTAGCAGTCTGGGAGGAAAGTACTCAGAAGCAGGGGAATTCATATTATATTTTATCTCCCTCTATTACACCGCTTAAGATCCTTTCATCCCCAATCTCCCGGTATCAATATCAACTGCGTCCTTCGGCCTCCTTTCCATCGCTCGCCCCATCCCGCGTCCACATGTTAAACCAGATTCTAATATAATACTGGAGACGAAAAGAAGGGCAGATTTTGGATTCCTCCATGGAACGCGAAGTGCTCTTTTAATTCAACGGGTCAGGCAGCATCCCTGGGAGTCACCGGAAGGATAATTATTCAGTTCGCCGAACACAGTAGTGGAGTTACCCAGCGTCCAAAAGGTCAGATGAAATGTTCTGACCCAAAACGACGCCTATCCATGTCCTCCAGAGATGCTGCGTGATCCTCTGAGTTATCCAGCACTGCCTTCCAACATAGTTCTTCCTCTCATTACAAACTCCTCTTTAAGCTTATAACCTGCAATTCATATCTCCTCCTCCAGTGTCGCTGTCCCGAGCTCACCGTTCACTTTCAATTCTGGACTCTTCATAACATCAACTGTTTAATTATTCAATGATTAAACCGATGATCTGGAAAGTCAAGTTCTAGTTTACCGGTACCTATTCCCCCGTTTACAACGATGCTTTAAATTCTCGTCTTGTCTACGCTTTAGATGTGTCTTCTAAACTGTTCCCTATCTATCCCTATTATGTTTGGTGATGCTGCGGCCATGCGTATGAAGATGATTTATCTTTCTTCATAGCACTGCGGGTTACTATTAAGTGCAGGAGATGACGCAGAAGGGCTGCCAGGGCACTCACGATGAATCAGATCAACAACACATTAAGCGACTGAAGTCACAGCTTACCAGGGATACCAAACACCGCCAGGATCGGATAGATGATTTCATTGACGTACAGAATTGGAGCACGTCCCATTCTGGAAGAGTCGCTGTGACGGCGTTAAGTTCGGGCGGACAATGGAGCAAGTAGCGCGGTTCAGATGCTCATTAATACACGCGCCATCTCTCCAGTGAGAGAGGGGAGTGACGGATCCCAGGTATTATTCACAGTCACTTGAACAAACACATTTATTTCCGTACAGTGAGGTAATTTCACCTATCCCGTGGTGGAGGAATGATTTATGCAAAATCATGAGTCCACGGACATATTACTGACCCTTTCGCTGAATCTATAACCGGGCAAGGCACCGGTCGGTTTGTGATTGGAGAGTATTAGCAGAACTAAATCTGAAATATTTACCGCTTTTGATCACAATTATAGGCACAGGAAAGGGAAGGATCATGACACAACGATTTGCTTAAGTTGTAGTTCGAATTCAAAAGTGAATCATTCAGGGAAACAACGTGTAAAACTCATGTGGTGGAGACGAAGCCTATCAAATCCATCTCCCTCTTCGGACACAGCAGTATATTCCTCTGGCCAATATCGCCAATGTAATCTTCTCCTTAAACAGCTCCTTTACGTGCCGATGTTTCATTATAGTTCAAAAGCCGGCATATGTTGATAGTTTGATTATGTTTAACATAAAGATCACAGAATGTCCAGAATTTCTCATCAGTTCGGGCGACACGTATGGAGAGTAATACGTTTTCAACTTGAAATATATCACCCTGTAGTAGGTGTCCGTGGAAGGTTCCCGACCTGAAACGTCATCTGACTACCTTGCACATTTTTTGAGGCCCCCGAGTAGTTTTTTCGATGATGGATTTGTAGTGGAGCAGACAGGGAATAGGCAATTCTGGATTTGTGTAATGAACTGGTTGCGACCATCATATCAAAGTCAAAGTCAAGTCCAAGTATCCTTTATTGTCATTCAGACCTTTCGGTCTGAACGAAACTTTGTTGCCTGCAGTCATAATATATAATAAAAAACAAAACACACAATAAACACATATTTAACATCCACCACAGTGGGTTCACCAGGCACCTCCTCACTGTGGTGGAAGGCAGAAGTCTTAAAGTCTTTCTCATCTTCCCTCCTTGTTCTCCCTCTGCGCTGAGGCGATCCAGGCCTCCGATGTTATTGTCCACTAGGCCCGCGGCCGAGCCTCCGAAGCCGGGCTGCCGCCACCGCCACAGCACTAAAGCAGCGTCCGGCGCTGGAACGCTGGAGCACCGCAGCTCTGAAGCCGGGTCGCCGCTGGAACGCCACCGCTGGAGCACCGCAGCTCTGAAGCCGGGCGCCACCGCCGCTAGAATGCTGGAGCACCGCCACAGCTCCGCCATTAGGCTTCAGCACAGACGGAGACGGTGATGGGTGAGATAATATTCAACCTGCAATTTGATAGGAAGTAGATGAAATCGGAGGGATTGGTATTACACCTGGACATGAAGTAGTAGCTGGCCAAATTTGAATGGAAAGGGATCCGAGCAGGAAAAGAAATTTAGTAATTCTGGGATTATAGCGGAAAGATCCTTACAGTCCAAAGAGGAAGAAAGATTCTAGAGGCAGAATGAGGCGATCGTGGCTGACAAGATAAGTCAAATATAGCATTAAACTAAAAGAGAAAGCAAAAACATTGGAAAGATGAGCGAGAATGTAGAGGATTGGATTTTGTTTTAATAAACAACAAAGTAACTAAAAAAGGTAATATGGAGAGAAAATATGAAATACGAAGATAAGGCGCCAATTATATAAAAGAGGATAGCAAGTTTTTCAAATATATAAATAATAAGAAAGAGGCCAGAGTGGACATCGGAGCACTGGAAAATGATACTGGAGAAGTGATATTGGTGAATTTTCATAAATCCGTTGAAAATATGCCACACGTGAGGCTGCTAAAGAAGATGAAATATTAATGTATCAAAGGGAAGATACTATCACGGATAGCAGGTTGGCTCGATGGCAGAAGGCATAGTTGCAATAAGGGGCGCTTTTTCTGGGTGGCTGCCCGTGACTCGCGGAGTAGTGCAGGGGTCGGTGCTGGGGCCGTTATTCCACATTGTATATCGATGGTTTGGATGAGGGCATTGAAGGCTTTATGGCCAAGTTTGCACATGATACAAAGATAGGTGGAGGGGCGTGTCGTGTAGAATAAGCAGGTACTTTATTGAAGCAAGTGGACAGGTTGGGAGAGTGGACAGAGGCGTGCAAGATGGAATAAACGTAGCAAGTGTGGAGGCATGAACTTTGGAAGTAGAACTAAAGACATAGACTAGTTTCTAAATGGGAAGATAATTCAAAAAGTGGAGATGTAATGGGTATTGAAAATGCCCGTGCAGGATTCCCCAAAAGTTAATTTGCAAACCGAATCGGCAGTAAGGAAGGCAAACACAACGAGAGCATTTATTTCGAGAGGATTAGAATACAAAAACATTGATGTCATGGTCAGGCTTTATAAGGCGCTGGTCAGACCGCATTTGGAGTTTTGTGAGGAATGTTGGGCCACATATCAGAGAAACTATGTGCTGGCGCTGGAGAGGGTCCGGACAAGCCTTACGAGAATGATCCCAGGAATTAGAATGATCCCAGGAATTACGATACTGGACGTCTACTAGCTGGAGATTAGAAGGATGGGGAGGGTGGGACGGGGGACGGGGGGGGGGGGGGGGGGGTGGTTGAGGGAGCCCCATTGAAACTTTCCGAATAGTGAAACGCCAGGATACAGTGGATGTGGATAGGAAGGTTAATTCCCGGGATGGCGGGACAGTCATATGCTGAGAGAATGGATCGGCTGGGATTGTACATTGTGAAATTTAGAAGGATGAGAGGATATCATATTGAAACATATAAGATTATTAAGTGTGTGGACACGCTTCAGGCGGGAAACATGTTCCCGATGTTGGGGGAACCGGACCCAGGGGCCACAGTTTAAGAATAAGGGGTAAGTCATTTAGAACGGAGATGAACTCGCACAAAGAGTTGTGAGTCTGTGGAATTCTTTGGCCCAGAAGTCGGTGGAGGACGGTTCTCTGGAACTTTCAAGAGAGACCTAGATAAGGCTCTTAAAGATAGCAGAGTGGGGGGGGGGGGGGGGGGGGGTGGTATGGGGGAAGGCAGGAACGGGGTACTGTTTGTGGATGATCAGCCATGGTCACATTGATTGGCAGAGCAGGCTCGATGGGCCGAATGGCCTACTCCCGCACCTATTGTCTTTTGTCTACTGTCTATTGTTTCAACAAGTGCGAGAGGCCAGAAACAGAGGTCATAGCTTCAGAATAAAATGACGTTCCTTTATGAAGCAGCCGAGGAGGGCGGTGAATCCGTGGAATGCATTGTCACAGAAGGCTGCGGAGGCCAAGTTAATTGATATTTTCAGGCAGAGATAGATAGATTATTGGTCTCTACTGGGTTATGTGGGGAAGGCAAGTCAATGGGGTAATAATGGGAAAATTGATCAGAAATTATCGAATGTCGGAGTAGACGTGATGGGCCGAATGGCCTAATTCTGCTTCTATCACATGAACTTGAATTTACACAGATGCAGCCTGACCTGCTGTAATCCTCCAGCAGTTTGTTTTTTGGCTCAACATCACATCATGTGTAGTTTCCTGTCTTAAACGTTTCACGTAGGGATCAGGAGCAATGTCATGTCTGCACTAAGAGGACATCTTGGAAGGCTCATCCAACCGAGCCATATGGCTCGAACACAAGAAACTAAAATTACGTTAACTACAGATAGAGTTACATTATAGGCTTTCTGGAAATATGCAAGCATATGCAATGGAAAGAGATTCACAGTAGGGCTATTGTCATTGGTGATTTCAACTTTCCCAATATTGATTGGAACTCGCTTATAGAGTGGACACGCTCAGATTGGACACAATTTGTTAGATGCCTTTCAAATGATTCTTGAAATAATATGTAAACACCAAACGAGGGACAGGGTAGCACTAAAATATATTCGGAATAGTTCTGATCTGGTGATCACATTTCAATGATTTTGCATATTGCGGACAATGGTCATAATTAGGTACGTAATAAAAAAATGGGTATGGATAAAACCTATCGTGGTGGAAGGCGGATCACATTATTTATCAGGTATGAACTAGAGTAATTAGGTTTACATTTAATTTAGTTTTGAGATACAGCACCGAAACAGGCCCTTCAGCCCACCGACGCCGCACTAACCAGCGATCCCACACATAAACAATATCCTACACATAGAAACATAGAAACATAGAAATTAGGTGCAGGAGCAGGCCATTCGTCCCTTCCAGCCTGCACCGCTATTCAATATGATCATGGCTGGTCGTCCATCTAAGTGCCCTGTACCTGCCTTCTCTCCATACACCCCGATCCCTTCAGCCACAAGGGCCACATCCAACTCCCTCTTAAATATGTCCAACGATCTGGCCTCAACTACCTTCTGTGGCAGAGAATTCCACAGATTCACCACTCTCTGTGTGAAAAACGATTTTCTCTTCTCGGTCCTAAAAGACTCCCCCCTTATCCTTAAACTGTGACCCCTTGTCCTGGACTTCCCCCAACATCGGGAACAATATTCCTGCATCTAGCCTGTCCAAACCCTTAAGAATTTTGAAAGTCTCTATGAGATCACCCCTCAATCTTCTAAATTCCAGCGTGTACAAGCCGAATACATATTAGGGATAATTTACTCTTATACCAAGCAATCAAGCGAGAAAACTGTACGCTTTTGGAGCCTGGGAGAAAACCGAAGATCTCCGAGAAGCGGTCACGGGGAGAACGTACAAAACTCGTGCAGACAGCACCAGTGTTCGGGATCTAACCCGGGACTACTGCGATGTAAGCGCTGTAAAGCAGCAACTCTACCGCTGCACCACCGGTTGAACTGGCCTTTTAGTGTATCCTCATCTAATCGGTGGCAATCCTTTTAAACCCAGATAACCATATAACCATATAACAATTACAGCACGGAAACAGGCCCTCTCGGCCCTTCCAGTCCGTGCCGACCATTTGTTTTCCCCTAGTCCCACCTACCTGCACTCAGACCATACCCCTCCATTCCCTTCACGTCCATATACCTATCCACTTTACTTTTAAATGTTAAAATCGATCCTGCCTCCACCACTTCTGCTGGAAGCTCATTCCACACAGCCACCACCCTCTGGGTAAAGAAGTTCCCCATCACGTTACCCCTAAACTTCTGTCCCTTAATTCTCATGTCATGCCCTCTTGTTTGAATCTTCCCTACCCTCAATGGGAAAAGCTTATCCACGTCAACTCTGTCTATCCCTTTCATCATTTTAAAGACCTCAATCAAGTCCCCCCTTAACCTTCTGCGCTCCAAAGAATAAAGACCTAACTTGTTCAACCTTTCTCTGTAACATAGTTTGCTGGAACCCTGGCAACATTCCAGTAAATCTCCTCTGTACTCTCTCTATTTTGTTGACATCCTTCCAATAATTAGGCGACCAAAATTGTACACCATACTCCAGAATTGGTCTTACCAATGCCTTGTACAATTTTAACATTACTTCCCTACTCCTATATTCAATGCTCTGATTTATAAAGGCCAGCACACCAAAGGATTTCTTTACCACCCTATCTACATGCGATTCCACCTTCAGGGAACTATGCACAGTTATTCCTAGATCCCTCTGTTCCACAGCATTCCTCAATTCCCTACCATTTACCATGTACGTCCTATTTTGATTTGTCCTGCCAAGATGTAGCACTTCACACTTAGCAGCATCTGCCATCTTTCAGCCCACTTTTCCAAATGGCCCAAATCTCTCTGTAGTCTTTGAAAATCTACTTCATTATCCACAAAACCACCTATCTTAGTATCATCTGCATACTTACTTATCCAATTTTCCACCCCATCATCCAGATCATTGATGTACATGACAAACAACAGTGGACCCAACACAGATCCCTGAGGCACCCCACTGGTCACCGGCTTCAAACCTGACACACAGCCATCCACCATTACTCTCTGACATCTCCCATTCAGCCACTGTTGAATCCATCTTGCTACTCCGCCATTAACACCCAAAGATTGAACCTTCTTAACCATACTTCATGGGGAACCTTGTCAAAGGCCTTACTGAAATCCATATAGACAACATCCACTGCTTTACCCTCATCAATTTCCCTAGTTACCGCTTCAAAGAATTCAAGAAGGTTTGTCAAACATGACCTTCCAGGCACAAATCCATGTTGACTGTTCCTGATCAGACCCTGTTTATCCAGATGCTTATATATATTATCTCTAAGTATCCTTTCCATTAATTTGCCCACTACTGACGTCAAACTAATAGGTCTATAATTGCTAGGTTTATTCTTTGAACCGTTTTTAAACAATGGAACAACATGCGCAGTACGCCAATCCTCCGGCACTATTCCCGTTTCTAATGACCTTTGAAATATTTCTGTCATAGCTCCTGCTATTTCTACACTAACTTCCCTCAATGTCCTAGGGAATATCCTGTCAGGACCTGGAGACTTATCCACTTTTATATTTTTCAAAAGTGTCAGTACTTCCTCCTCTTTGAATCTCATAGTTTCCATAGCTACTCTACTTTTTTCCCTTACCTCACAGAGTTCAATATCCTTCTCCTTGGTGAATACCGAAGAAAAGAAATTGTTCAATATCTCCCCCATCTCTTTTGGCTCTGCAGATAGCTGTCCATTCTGGTTCTCTAATGGTCCAATTTTATCCCTCGTTATCCTTTTGCTATTAATATAGCTGTAGAAACCCTTTGGATTTACTTTCACCTTTCTTGCCAAAGCAACCTCATATCTTCTTTTAGCCTTCCTAATTTCTTTCTTAAGATTCTTTTTACATTCTTTATACTCCTCTAGCACCTCATTTACTCCATGCCTCCTATAATTATTGTAGATATCTAGAGTTTAGAACCAAATTAGAATGAGGACACGATGGTAAGATTGTAATCCTTGGACGATGAGAAGTATTGTAACCTTAATCAAAAAAAGCATATGCAATGTTAGGAAACGGAAAGCAGCCGAATATAAAGAAAGCAGGAAAGAATCTAAACAAGAAGGCAATGGTCGTTTCCAGGCAAGTATAATGAAGGAGAAGTCCAAGACATTTATGCATATATTATAAGTACGAAGATGAAACGTTAATTGCTAAATGAAAAGGATAAAAAGTGAATGGAGGAGAGATCAAATTAGATTTTCCACGACAGTTCTTCTTTAGGTGCCTGGATGCGCGCCTTGGGGAGGTGTTAGATGTAGATACGATGGCAACATTTATGAGGAATTTAGCCGCACATGAATAGGCAGACAATGGAGGTGCACATATCGTATGCACACAGTCAAGATCAGAAGTGCTGGGCATCATGATCGGCGCAGACATGGTGGGCGGTATTTCTTCCAATCCTGGACAGTTCTTTATTTTAGGTTCATGCTGGGCCAACAAACCGAAGGACTCCGGGGGAGCCTCTGTCTGTGGCATGAATGAAAACCAGGCCAAAGATGTTCAGACAAATGTGGGGAAAAACATGCACAGATTTGGAATTGCACGCACACTGCCACGAAATGGAAAATTAGGCTGGAGAAACGAATTGTAGTGTGCAAGGGGGAGGACGGCAATGGTGCTTCAAGGATGAAATGCCACTATGGTCGATAATCCAGATGATCCAGTGTTTAATGGCCAATAGGCGCACCATTTCGAGTAGCCTTTTCAATTATTTTGACGACCCCAGTGTGTTGACCTGGATCGTTTGAGGAAATGGGAGTCTCTCCCGCTGTTGATGCCGCTGATAATGGGAGTCTCACCCGCTGTTGTTGCCGCAGATAATGGGAGTCTCTCCCGCTGTTGATGCCGCAGATAATGGGGGTCTCTCCCCCTGTTGATGCCGCAGATAATGGGAGTCTCTCCCGCTGTTGATGCCGCAGATGTATCAAAGAGCACACGACGAACAGTCAGTTCGTCAACGTGTGACGGAAGCAATGCAAGCAAGTTCTAACACGTTATCTACCAGAATTAACGTGGAAACGATTGAACGGGTTAAAGTAAGAATATATCCGTTAGCTGCCCGCCAATGGTGGACTAGACACCCACCCTCCCTCTAGAGAGAAAGGAGAGAGCGTGGTCTTCGGGCATGATAACAGTGAGAGAGATGTCGGAGAGTGTGGACGAGCGCTATAGGCTCGAGGGGGAAGGTGAGGGAGTGGGGTTAGGGATTCTAAAGAGGACGTGAGTCCCTGGCGGCTCCCATTCTGTTCGAATAGCCGATACCTTCCAAAAAACATTTAAGATGATTTGCTCAATAAGTCGTTGGTAGACGGAATATTTGACTTCAATCTGTGCATCCTGATGTCTGCGTGCATTGTGCTGAGGCTGGTGACTGAGAACTGATCTTAAGACTTCTGTAGTCAAAAAGTTCCCTGCTCTGGGTCTCCGGTTTCGGTGGCTGAACAGAACACATCTGCTGGGCGAGGCGGCCAATCACAGGAAGGTGGTGAGCATCTCCCAAGCTATTGCGCCTGGACACGGTTCATACGCTTGATCTCGTCCACCTCTCCAAAGGTTTCTGGGAATCGTTAGCATAGCTTGAAGACCGCAGCTGAAGACAGAGCAATACGCAGCCCGAGGAAGGACAAAGGTTGGCACAAGGAAATTAGAACGGATAGAAACATAGAACTACAAAAAATGTGCAGGAGTAGGCCATTCGACCCTTCGAGCTAAATCTAACCCTATCTTGCAAACCAATGATTTGGCCCCCACTGCCTTCTGTGGCAGAGAATTCCACAAATTCACAACTCTCTGTGCCAAAAATGTTTATTGGCATATATTGTCAAATTGTTCATTAGTAGAGCCAGGGTGTTTAGGCAATAAGAACACTGAAATAGGCAGGCAAAAGGGCATAATAAAATTACAAATAAAGCATGAAAAATGCATTTTTTGCAAAATAAGGCATAAAAAGGCATTTATTTCCACCACCAAAATATGGTTTAACATGATAATATAAAGGTATACGACATTAAAGGACCAAAGCTGCCTGGTTGCACATAATTATGTGCATGTTTTTCAAATTATCTGGTGTTAAACTATGCCGCCTGTCAGACAGAATATGCTTCAGTTGTGAAAAACTATTTCTACCTCAGCTGAGGTCACTGGTGCATAACCAAAACAAGCTACCGACTCTATATTCATGTCGATATCTTGTGCATTACAACTACCTTTGATAACTTTGGCTATGTTTTGTATTTCTTTAAGGTCTTGGTTCGCAAAAATCACTCTCACATTTCCGAGTATATCTTTGCCTACATCGCCAGGAACTTTACGAATATCGTCAGTTACTTTGTTGAAAACCTGCAAGTCATTCACGAATGTTTCGCCACGTTTTTCAAGGGAAGTGATAGCTCGTGGGAACTTTGCAAAATTGGAGGTAATAAACACAAGATCGTGCAGGGACCTTTTCTGCATTATTTCACTGACGATCCTGACTGCAGCAGATTATTCTTCTTCAAAACGGTTGACGATATATTTTCTACCTTCGATTTTTCCAGCATCTGCAGTTCTTTCTTAAATAGTTCTTGGAGAAAGCTGAACCACCGGCATGAACGAATGAACGACCGGCGGTGGCGCCCCCGGTTTCGCCCAGGTAGTGGAAGTTTTCTTGGAAGTTATACTATGTTAACATGTTAATAATAACATTAATATTAACGTATTAACAGTGAAAACATCATTGTAATCACGGTACCACTGGAAAAAATAGCACGACTTTTTAGCACATCGGCCAAAAAAAAGCTGATTTAGGCAATCGATTGTGAAATAGCCATTATCCTGGTGAAATCATCAAAAAGAGCATGAAAAGCCACTTATGGCATTCATGGCAAAATCCTGGCTCTATTGATTAGTAATGGTGTCAGGGGCTATGGAGCAATGGCAAGAGAATTGAGTTTTTGGATGGTTGTTTTATATCTTTCGAACAACTCGCCAATAAACATAATTTACCAAATTTACACTTTTTTACATATTTAAAATTAGACATTTTTTGAAGGCTATACCCATTTATCCGTTTCCACATCAAACCGAAATCTTGGGGGAACAAAATACATTTGATCCCTTATCAAAAAGGATTAATAACGACTATTTATGAGTTTATTTTGAAATTACAAATGCATATATTTGATAAAATTAAGAATGACTGGGAAAGAGAACTCCAAATATCTCTATCTATAGATAAATGGGAGAGGATTCTACAATTAGTTAATACTTAGAAATTAGTTAATAATAGAAACACAAAATTGTGGCTAATTCAACAACAATCTTGTTCTCATATTTAGTTTTTACACTGTGCTCTCTCTGTATGTCTTTTTCTCTTTTCCATTTTTAATCTCATTTCCATTTCCATTTTCTTATTTTAATAATGTTAATCTGTATTATCATTTTTAACCAAAAGCCCAACTAGGGACAAGTGTTGCGAATTAGCTTTGGCTAAAAACACCATGATGCATACATCAGATGACTGTTTCAAGTGTATCTATGTTTTTGTATCTGTCCCTATTTAAATAAACCTTAAAAAAATAAAAAACAATTAAAAACTTCCTCAATGTGTGCAAAACACGCTCTGATACAATTAAAGTTGGATCACAGAGTTCATATGTCAAAAGATAAGTTGGCTCGTTTTTATGGTCATATAAATCCTACCTGTGACAGATGTAACTCTGAAGTGGCCTCACTGACCCATATGTTTTGATCCTGCCCACTTTTGGTAAATTATTGGAAATAAATCTTTGATACTATTTCTGTAGTTTTAGGTATTGATTTACAACCTCATCCTGTTACTGGAATGTTTGGGCTACCAATGTCAGATTCTATTCATTTGTCCCGTTCCGCCCTTCGGCTGATTGCTTTTACCACATTAATCGCCAGAAGATCTATTTTATTTAAATGGAAATACTCTAGCCCTCCGACCACACTCCATTGGTACCCTGAAACGATATCATGTTTAAATTTAGAAAAAATCAGGAGTTACATTGTTGAAACCTTGGTTAAATTTGACAAGACTTGGGGAAGATTTATTCAACGTTCCAACCGTTATAAACATTATTTTTACCTTTATATGGTGGAACGGACTTGACGACAAACAGGGACTTAAATTGTTGACATTCTCAGCTCAGATTCTGTTTTGCTTCTTTTTTTTCTAGTTTAGGGGGGTTTTGTTTCTTCCTTTTTTCTCTTTTTTCCCTTTTTTTTCTTTTTGGCTTTTTTGATATTATAAGTTTTCTTTTAAACATTTAACTATATTTACATAGAGACCGGGAGGTCTATATTGAATGTGTATTTTGACACTGGACTCATATTTAGGTTATACCTGTTAACATTGTTATGTTTATCATTATTCTTTTTGGTTTGTTTTTGTTTTGTTTTGATTTTTAGAAAAATAAGCTAATAAAAAGATTTTAAAAGAAAGAAAGAGAATTGATTTGTGAGGGAAAGATAGATCAGCCATGATTGAATGGCGGAGTAGGCGATGGACCGAATGGCCAGATTCTGTTCCTACAACGTATGAACATAAACCGCCGACACTGCAATCTTGTCCTGAACATGAAACGTTTTATTAAATGAGGCGGGCAAGAAGCATCGGTGGAAGACATGAGTAGGCGCAGTTTCGGGGCAAAACTCCGGGTCTGATGAAGGGTCCCGGACCGAATTCTCGCTTATACTTTTCCTGCACATATACTGCCTGACCCGCCCATTTACTCCAGCATTTTGTGTGGTGAACAAAGGCAGACGCGAGTATGGTGACCAGAGTGGAGGGAAGAAATGGTTAATTACTATTTCAGGGCGGGGGGTGGAATCTCGAGTGGATCGAATAGTGGGTGATAGGCAGACGACCCAATTTGTGTGTTTTGTGTGTGTGTGTGTGGGGGGGGGGGGGGGGGCGTTATGAGACATATTAACGATGGATTGTGGATCCCATGGTTACCTTCCGGACGGGCTGCCCAATACCTAGTTATTTATCCTGATCCGAAAATGCGATCACCTGCTCAATATTAACCGATATTCGGAAATTGGAAACGATAATGACTGATGTGGTCGTGGTCGACTCTGTTGGGACCAGCGACCTCTGTCATATCAGCTTTGAGATAACTATAGGTAACGACACGGCAGGCCCGCGAGTTAACATTTTAAATTGGTGCAGGCTCAACCTTGATGGCCACATACAGGAACTTGCACAAGTTGATCCGACTAAGTTTTTACAAGCAAAGGAACGTCCAAATCGTGGGATGCTTTAAAGGTGTGATGACTGGAGTTCAGCTCATGCATGTGCCTGTTAGACTGAAGGGAAAGACAGGTGAGCATAAGCATGAGTGATGACAGAAACTGAGGATCTGGTCAGGAAAATGAAGGAGGCATGGGACGGGAAGAGGGACCTGGCATCATGTGTATTCCTCAGGAGTTTTGGGAAGTGACGAATAGACTCAATAAATAATCAATGAGGTCAAAGAGAGGGGCAGGAGAAAACGTTAGCAGATAATATCAGGCAACATCAAAATAATGTGTGTGGTCATTAAGGGAAAGTTGGTAACTGGAGAGAGAATAAGGTTCCAGAAAATCCAAATTAGAGATGGCAATGTCCTCAATGAGTATTTATCCTCAGTTTTTTTCCGTAGGGAAAGGCACAACAACTGTAAATCTTGGGGGCAGTCAAAGGCAACGCGCAGTGGATATTACGGTCGAGGAGTAACTAAGGCAGACATATCTCTTGTGTTTGGTCAGATATATCTGGGGACGCTGTCGGAAGCCAGAGAAAAAATACATGCGCCTTAGTTACATACATCATAATTAAAGATGGGTGAAATGCCGGAAAACTGGTGGTTAATGTTTGTATTGCAATTTATGAAGGGCTAAAAGGAAAACCCCGGGAACTATCGTCCAGTTCCCGTAACATCTGTGGTAAATGGATAAGATCTGTATGCATTCAGATAGACAAGGGCGATTATGGATAGTTGCCATGGTGCTGTACGTGGGACACCGAGTTTCACGAGTCCTGCCGACTTTTGTGAAGATATAACCAAAAAACGGGATGAAGACCGAGCTGCAGACATTATCTTTCTGGATTTCAGCGAGGCTTTTGATGAGGTTCAGTGTCGTGATCTACTTTGAGACGTTAGATCGCATAGACTCAAGGGAAATCTAGCCGACTAGATGGAATATTGGCATCATGGAAAAGGAAACAGAGGGTTTTGCTGGAAAGTTGGTTCGCGAACTAGAGGCCCGTGACCGTGGTGTCCCTCTAGTATCAGTGCTGGGCCCAAAGCTCTTTGTTGTTTGTATTAAAGATTTGGATGAAAATGTACAAGGTAGGATTAGTAAATATGCGAATCCATACAAGCCGGTTATATTGTAGATAGCGAAGATGGTTATGAACGATAACAGCAGGTTCTTGCGCAGTTGGGCAAGTGAGCTGAGGAACAGATAGTGGTGTTTAATGCAGATATGAGTGAGGTGTTGCATGTTCTATAAGGTTGATGACATCACTTTTGGAGTATCGAGCTCAGTTTTGGTCACCCTGCTATAGGAAAGATGGCGTTAAGAATGAAATAGTTCAGTGAAGATTTACGGGGATGTCAGCAGAACTTAAAGCGCCAGCTATAGGGAGAGATTGTGCAGGTCAGGGCTGTATTCCTCGGCGAACAGGAGGATGAAGTGTAATCTTACAGCGGTGTATTAGATCGGGATGGGAATTAATAAGGTCGATGCACGGAATCTTTAACCCAGACAAGGAGAATCAAGAAAAAGACGACTTTGCCGTTAAGTGAGAGGGGGACTATTTAATATAAATATGAGGAACACACTTTTCACACAGAGGGTGGTGTGTATATTGAATGAGTTACCAGATGAGGTAGTTGAGGCAGATATTATGACATCATTTCAAAGACATTTCGACAGGTGCATAGAAAGGAATGATTCAGATGGATATGGGCGAAACGCGGGCAGGGGCGACTAGTGTGGATGGGGCACTGACGCCAGCATGAGCAGTTTAGGCCAAAGGGTCAAGTTCCTTGCAATCGGACTCTATGACCAGTTTGCGCGTGGCCTCTGTCTAGCGATGGAGGAGGTCCGGGACCAAAAAAAACGTTTGGGAAGCAACCGGAATGTCCATTAGACGTTGGCGGACCGAGCGCAGGTGTTCAGCAAAGCAGTCACCGATGCTGGGTCTCGCCGATATACAGGCGGCCATATCCGGAACTCGGGATGCAGGAGATGATTTGGAGAACAGGTTTGTGGCTTTCAGCTCAATGTTATCGTTCATTTGAAGCAGTTAATTGGTCACAACTTAAGAGATCCGAGGTGAATTGTCTCATGAAATGCTGACGGAAGGATAAATTCTAATTTGGACTTTGAGGTGATATCAATATGAGATGTGGAATTTATAACCCACACCTATTGCAAGGTCATCATGCTAATTTTCCCTGAGTTCAACATCAAGCATTCATATTGGGCATCAAAAGAAACAACCTGAGTAAACCATCATGAAATATCCTATTATCTCTTACTTGGGTATAAATTTGATAAAGCACAGATTATATTTCGGATTTTACCCGCGTTAGAAATCCTCCGACATCCAACACATCCGGCCGCCCAGTGAACGAAGCGAATCCCGCCACGTGAAATGCCCGTCATCTCACATCGTTGATTGAGATACAGGTTAGTATTAAGCCCGTGTCATCCTACAATCTTTGCAATGTGTATTGCTCCTCCAATTAGGAGTTAAAATTCACAAGTTCACAAGTTATTGGAATAGAATTGCCCCATTCGATGCATGGAGTCTACTCGGCCATTGAATCATGGCTGATCTTGCCTCCTAATACCATTTTCCTGTCTTCTCCCCATAACCTCTGACACCCGTTCCAATCAAGCATTTGTCTATCTCTGCCTTAAAATTCTCCACTGACATGGCCTCCACAGCCCTCTGTGTGGAATTGCGTGGAAATGTTTGTTCAAATGTCCATGCCTAACGTCATTGTTTCATCACTCCGTGAATGCTCTGGAGGGTTGGCGCGAGTATTAATGAGCATTGGAGTCGCGCTCCTTGCTCCATCGTGTTAGCACAGAGAGCTGCCGAGATCATACAGAATGGGGCGGGCTCCGATTCTATACGTGAAAGATATCTCTTATCCAATTCTGGCGGCGTTTGGAATCCCTGGTAAGTCCGGGCACATTGTTCAATGTGCGTCTGCGGTGTCTCAATGTTACCGCGCGTTCTGTGTTGCGATGCAGGAACAAAGAACTGCCGATGCTGATTTACAAGAAAAAACATTCCAGTTGTGCGGGACTAACGCAGCGGGTCAGGAGAAGCTCTGGAACACATGGATCTCCAGAAATGCTGTTGACCCGCTGAGTTATTCCAGCACTTATTTCCTTATTTTGTAATCCAGCATCTTCAGTATGTTGTTTCCAAATTTTACTACTCCACTACGAAGCTTCTTCAAACTATGCGACATTCAAAAAAACATCCCTGACGTCAGTTCTGCGAGATTCTCTCACTGCTCCCCGTCTGGGATTGCTGCTGCTCTCCCGCTCATGTCTAGGAAGTGCCCCAACTCGAATCGTCACCTTCCCATGTTCTCCGGAGATGCTACCTGGCCCGCCGTGTGATTCGAGCTGTGACTTTGTGATTCTATGATGTGGTGACTTTGTGATCCATATTCTGATATCGGTTTTGTCACCTCCTTCCACTCTCTGTTGACGTGTGCATTCGCAGTCTCACTGCCTCCTTAGCTCTGTGTCTTTTCGCCTTCGCTTTGCTTTCCTTACAGGAACCACATCGTTCTCAACTCCGCTTGAGGGGGGACATTGTATTATATCTCTTAGTCTCATTCATTTTGTGCAAAATGTCCTCGCCCGCATCGCGCGAATTTCTCCTGCTTCGGCAAAGAAAGTTTGATTCAAGCTCCTGACCGTCGAGTTCCGCGGTGCTGGGAAACGGACAGATGTGCGGGACTTTCACCCGATTGATCCCTGTGCCCAATAAAACCCCGTCCTGGCAATGTAAAGACTATTACGCTTGATGCCGAGAGATATTTGGCAATAAGCGCAGATTGTGTATCCAATCTGCGCTTGGATATCCACACAAGCGGTGTTAATGACAGCATCCGCGCTGCTCGAGCAGGAAGGTGTATTCTATGTTGTACCTTCAGAGCTCCCAATGTCATGGCTCTTTAAGAACCACAGACTCCCAGGAACAGAAGGGCAAAAGTCTAAATGGCCAATGTAATAAAACCCAGAACATACATCAAAGAACATACAGCAAAGAGTTTAGCATAGGAACAGGACCTTCGGCTTACAATGTCCATGCTGACGTGATGGCAAGTTAAACTAATCTCATACACCTGATCCATATTCCCATACTCCCTGCTTACCCATGTGTCAAACTAAAAACTTCTCCAAATTCACTTTCTAATCTGTTTCCACCGCCAATCATGGCAGCGCATTCTAGGCATCCGCCACCCTCAATGTTCATAACGTTTTAGAGAGTGGTAACGTTTAAAGCACATTTACATGGCAAGCTTTCGTTTACACGGAGAGTTCTGTGTTGCGATGCAGGAACAAAGAACTGCCGATGCTGATTTACAAGAAAAAACATTCCAGTTGTGCGGGACTAACGCAGCGGGTCAGGAGAAGCTCTGGAACACATGGATCTCCAGAAATGCTGTTGACCCGCTGAGTTATTCCAGCACTTATTTCCTTATTTTGTAATCCAGCATCTTCAGTATGTTGTTTCCAAATTTTACTACTCCACTACGAAGCTTCTTCAAACTATGCGACATTCAAAAAAACATCCCTGACGTCAGTTCTGCGAGATTCTCTCACTGCTCCCCGTCTGGGATTGCTGCTGCTCTCCCGCTCATGTCTAGGAAGTGCCCCAACTCGAATCGTCACCTTCCCATGTTCTCCGGAGATGCTACCTGGCCCGCCGTGTGTGATTCGAGCTGTGACTTTGTGATTCTATGATGTGGTGACTTTGTGATCCATATTCTGATATCGGTTTTGTCACCTCCTTCCACTCTCTGTTGACGCTTGCATTCGCAGTCTCACTGCCTCCTTAGCTCTGTGTCTTTTCGCCTTCGCTTTGCTTTCCTTACAGGAACCACATCGTTCTCAACTCCGCTTGAGGGGGGACATTGTATTATATCTCTTAGTCTCATTCATTTTGTGCAAAATGTCCTCGCCCGCATCTCGCGAATTTCTCCTGCTTCGGCAAAGAAAGTTTGATTCAAGCTCCTGACCGTCGAGTTCCGCGGTGCTGGGAAACGGACAGATGTGCGGGACTTTCACCCGATTGATCCCTGTGCCCAATAAAACCCCGTCCTGGCAATGTAAAGACTATTACGCTTGATGCCGAGAGATATTTGGCAATAAGCGCAGATTGTGTATTCAATCTGCGCTTGGATATCCACACAAGCGGTGTTAATGACAGCATCCGCGCTGCTCGAGCAGGAAGGTGTATTCTATGTTGTACCTTCAGAGCTCCCAATGTCATGACTCTTTAAGAACCACAGACTCCCAGGAACAGAAGGGCAAAAGTCTAAATGGCCAATGTAATAGAACCCAGAACATACATCAAAGAACATACAACAAAGAGTTCAGCATAGGAACAGGACCTTCGGCTTACAATGCCCATGCTGACGTGATGGCAAGTTAAACTAATCTCATACACCTGATCCATAACCCCATACTGCCTGCTTACCCATGTGTCAAACTAAAAACTTCTCCAAATTCACTTTCTAATCTGTTTCCACCGCCAATCATGGCAGCGCATTCTAGGCATCCGCCACCCTCAATGTTCATAACGTTTTAGAGAGTGGTAACGTTTAAAGCACATTTACATGGCAAGCTTTCGTTTACACGGAGAGTGCTGGGTGCCTGGAACACGCTGCCAGGGCAGTTGGTGGAGGCAGATGCCATAGCGGGCTTCAGAAGACTTCTGTATATATATTTATGTGTTAAGAGAATGGGGAGGCGTGTCTCGTGTGCAGGCAAAAGACGTTAAGACGTGACATCAAGTTCGTCGCGGATACAGTGTGCTGTGAAAGGCGTGCACCTTTGCTGTAATGTTCTACGTTTTATGTGGCTGTTTGCATTGTTTCCTCTCCAACTAAGTCTTTCCTCACAGTTACTCATGACGGAACATTAATTAGTTAATTCCCCCAACTTTGTTTTTCACCCAGCGAACGTGCTGACGGCTGCGATCCTGTGCCGGGGAAAGTGCGGTCTCACCAAAGGAATCACCCGCTACATGGTGGCGATGGCAATGTCCGATCTGCTGGTGGTCATCTTCCACGTGTTGCTCAGGGAAATCTACATTTATCACAACCCTCATTCCTTCCTCTCCCTCAGCACAGTCTGCTCTTCATACATACACTTGCGGGCCGCCACCCTGGACTATTCCGTCTGGTTAACCGTGTCCTTCACCTTTGATCGTTTTGTCAGTATTTGCTGCCCGAAGCTGAGAGTCACGTATTGCACGGATAAGACGGCCGGCGTTGTCATTGTGTCAATGTGCGCATTGAGCTGTTTCAAGTACATCCCCTTTCACTTCATGTACGAGCCACGTTTCACCATGGACAATGTGAACTGGGGATGCCGGCCCAAAGCCGCGTACTTCACTTCCATCGGCTGGGTGGCTTTCACCTGGCTATGTAGCGTCTCTGTCTCTTTGCTCCCCTTTGGTCTTATCATACTTCTGAACGGGCTGACGGTCCGGAACATCGTAGCAGCCAGCAGAGTCCGCCGGCGCCTGAAGTCACTGGAAGGCAAGGACAGCGAGGCGGAGAATCGACGCAATGCCATCGTTTTACTCTTCACTGTGTCCGGCACCTCCATATTACTTTGGACAACGGCTACGGTGGCTTTGATCTGCACTCGGGTCACCGTCAATTTCGTTGGCGCGGATCTCACGAGCCCCTCGACCATCGCCAACGAAGTAGGAATCTTGCTTATTCGGGTCAGCTGTTGCGCGAACACCTGTATCTATGCAATGACACAAAGCAAGTTTAGAGAGCAGCTGAAGAACGGAATTAAGATTCTAACTCGTGTCATTATTAACCCCATGAAACAGGCGATGCAGTGAGCCGTGAGTTGGAATTTGATTTTTGCGTCTATATTTTCTCTATTCCACTCACCGAAGTTCACCATTCTGTGGAAGCCCCCAATCCGACACAATACATGTCAGTTCCCTCTACAGATGTTGCCTATCACGTTCAGTTCGTCCAGCACGTTATATTTTGTTCAAGATCCTTGTGTTTCTATTCAGTGCCCCATTTCCGACTAGAGCTGTTTCGCTGAACAAGGGACTGAATAACATTGACCTGGGAATATGCATAAAGCGTGTGCCACCGCATCGCAGATAACAACTTGGTCATCTGCAGAACATAAACGAAGTGTTGGAGGATCTCAGCGGAACAGTTATCAGAGACATGGATATGGTTATCTAGATAGAGGATAGACACAAAATGCGTGAGTAACTCAGTGGGACAGGCAGCATCCCTGGAAAGAAGGAATGGGTAATATATCCGGTCGAGAACCTTCTTCATATTAAGTACTCCAGTATTTTGTGTCTATCTTCAATTTAAACCAGCATCGGCAGTTCTTTCCGGCACATTTTGGCAACCCATTCCTTCTTTCCAGAGTTACTACAGATTTGTGTGTCTTTCATCGGTTTAAACCAGCGTCTGTAGCTCTATCCTACACAAGGAGTAGATGATATAGCTTTAAAGTGAGATAGGGAAATTTCAAAGCAGATCCGCGGAGCAGGCTTTTTACACAAATGGTGGTCGGTGACAGGAACGCGCTGGCAGGGGGAGTGATGGAGGCATAAATGGTGGCACATGGATTTGCAGGGACGAAAGGATACGGATCATGTGCAGATAGAAAAGATTGGTGCAACTTGGAATCATGCTCGGCGCGGATATTGTCGACCGAACGCCCAATTCCTGCACTGTTGCCGTTCTATGTTTTATCCCTCGGTCATAAATGCATACAATCCGTGCGGTTTTCGTTTTTCAGGCCGACCCACATTGGCGGTCATCAATATGAATCCCACGGCTCCTCTCGATACCTGACCGTTTACCCGCCGCACCTTGCCTCGTTTGTTTCTCTGTTCTGACTACGTTCGTATCCAAATAGACGTGTCGGCCACAAGCAGTCTTTCGAATTAATTTAATGTAGTTTACCATAATGATTGAGCAAAACACAACGTACCGGAATAATTCTGCGGGCCAAGCAGAGTCCCTGGAGCGAAATGATCGGGTGAATAAAAGTTGTAGCTTAAAAGAAACTTAAAAATACTGAATCGAAACCCCCACTACCCATTTTAGAATTGAATCCCGTATTCGATTGTCACTGCTTGCTGGTAAAGAACACAATGACAGTCATGGTCATGCTTAAAAGATATACTATTTCCTGCTGTTGAAGAGACTTCCGACAGCTGATCAGAACGGGGGAGGCGGGACCCACTGGTTCAAGGGTGGAACAGCTGGCGGATTACGTGCGCCGGCGGGATGATATCACCCTCATGATTTCGTCAAACGCAAAGTGATGTACGAACTAGCGCATCACGGTGTATCTGCGGGGGCAATGAATAGGCGACATTTCCGTTTGAGATCTGTCTTCAGTCTCTTTATTCGGCCAGCTCGTCTAAAGGAAGAATATAATAAAACGAATTTACATTTCAATTAAATGATATTTTATTTATCTTAAAAAAGCTTTAATTTGTTCTTGTTGCTTAAAGCACATGATTAGAGATACTGATTGGGACTTCCTTCCGATGTTAATGTTGGATGTGCATGCCTGGGACGGTGATCACTGCTTTAGAAGTGACAGCGCTAAACAAACCTACCAATTCTACCCCACTGCCACCTCACCTCGGATGTCTTCATTGGAGGCGTCTGTTCGGATTTGACACGTCCCGCATGGGAGAATGTTTCAAAGGATGAGACCCAGCGGATACATCGCCACAAGGAAAATTGGTTTGTTAGTAAGTTGGGTGAAAGGTTGGGGGGGGGGGGGGGGGGGGGGGGTGAGGGAGAGATGGGGATATGATGATTGTGTTTTGCGACTGGAAGTCTGTGACGTGCGGGTTACGGCAGGGATCGGCGTTGAGACTGTTGTTTGCGATTTCCATTCACAAACTAAATACGAATGTAGGAAGCATGATTAGCTAATTCGCGATGGCAAGGACACTGAGGAGAATCGGCGTAAGTCTATTGCCTTACTCTTCACGGTGTCGGCAACCACCATGTTACTGCGGACGACGGGAGCGATGATTTGCTTCTGTGCCCGAATTACTATTAATTTTGCGGGCTTGGATCTCATAAGGCTCTCGAACATCATCAATGAGGTGTGGGTCTTGCTCATTCGCGTCAGCTCCTACGCCAATACTTGTATCTATGCAATGACCCAAAGCACATACAGACAGGAGCTGATGAACGGGACGAAAATTATTTTTCATTGCTTTCCGAAACCCACTAAACGAGCGCGGCAGTGAGCCGAATATTGGTGTTCGAATATAACGCAGCTATTCTGTATATTCTCCTCATTAATACGCACTATCTGCTCACCACTGGACCCACTCACAAGCTTGGCCATACACTAGACCTAGTGCTTTCGTCTGGTCTCCCTACTTGTAACACTGATTCTGTTGATGCCTGTCTGTCTGATCACAGTGCTATTATATTCGATATAAACCTGCCATTCTCTCCCTCAAAGTCCCATCCCCCTGCTCGCTACTGACGCTACGTTAACTCCACGACGGTCAGTGAGTTCTCTGAGGCTCTCGTAGCTGCCCCCGACATCTGCACTCTCGACTAAGTGCGAGTAATTTACTACATTTTTCACCACCAAGGTAAAGAACATAAGAATGAATATTTCCCCTCCCACAAGTGACCTGGCTGTCTCATTGGTCTGTTCTTCAAAATTAGATTGTTTCCAACCTGTTACTCTACCGTCCCTTGTAAAAATGATCAGCAGCATGATCACCACGACCTGCCCCCTCGACACTCTCCCCTCTGGTGGACGTCACCATAATAGCCGGACCCAGTATCCTCGCCATCTTCAACAGTTCTCTAGCCAAGGGCACTGTACCTACCTGCTGCAAGCATGCGGTGGTCAAGCCACTCCTGAAAAAACCCTAACCTCGACCCCACCTTGCCAAGCAACTACAGACCAATTTCTAAACTGCCTCTCCTCTAAAAAGCCCTTGAAAAGATAATCTTGTCAACTTATGCCTTACGTTCACCAAAATACTATCTTGGAAACTTTCCAATCAGGTTTCAGGGCTCACCACAGCACAGAGTCTGCCTTGTTGAATGTACATAATGACTTACTGCTCACCGTTGATTCCGGCGACTGTGCAATCCTGCTCCCTCTTGACCCCAGCGCAGCAATTGCTACTGTCGACCACACCATCCTAATTGACCGTATCCGGTACGGGGTTGGTATTGATGGCACTGCCCTGAGCTGGTTCATCTCCTACCTCAAAGGTAGGAGTTTCTCTACCAACATAGGAAACGCTTTCTCCTCCCCAGCTAGTCTCTGCTGTGGGGTTCCACAAGGTTCCATCCTTGGCCCCATTCTCTTCTCCCTGTATATGCTCCTCTTAGGCCAAGTCATTGAAAGGCACGGCATTTTCTTCCATTGCTACGCAGACGATAGACAACTGTATCTCTCCCTGAAGCCCAAAAAACAATCAAATCTGCTGAACCTTACCCGCTGCCTCGAGGATATAAAGTGCTGGATGGCCCAGAACATCCTCCAACTAAACGAGAGTAAGTCTGAGGTCATCCTTCTCGGCCCTTTCGGACTCAGTCAAAATGATAGCAGGCAGCTTTGTCAAACCTCACGTCAAAAACCTTGGCGTGATATTTGACTCAGCACTGAAGTTTGACAAACAAGTCAATGCCGTGGTAAAAGCTCGCTTCGTTCAGCTTCGGATGATAGCTAAAAAATTCACGCTGTTTTTCACACAGAGAGTGGTTTTTCACACAGAGTGTGGTGAATCTGTGGAATTCTCTGCCACAGAAGGTAGTTGAGGCCAGTTCTTTGGACATATTTAAGAGGGAGTTGGATGTGGCCCTTGTGGCTGAAGGGATCAGGGGGTATGGAGAGAAGGCAGGTACAGGATACTGAGTTGGATGATCAGCCATGATCATATTGAATGGCGGTGCAGGCTCGAAGGGCCGAATGGCCTGTTCCTGCACCTAATTTCTATGTCTATGTCTATAAAACAATTCCTCCAGTTTGATGACCTCGAAAAGATCATCCATACATTTATCTCCTCCCGCCTAGATTACTGCAACTCCCTTTACACTGGCATCAGCCAATCTTCCTTGTCCCTCCTGCAACTGGTCCAAAATGCCGCATCGAGACTCCTGACGGGCACCTGAAAAAGGGACCATATCACCCCGATCCTGGCCTCTCACCACTGGCTCCCTGTGCGGTTCAGAATTAATTTCAAGACCCTCCTCTTTGTCTACAAAGCCCTCAATGGGCTTGCACCCACCTACATTAAAAGTCTTCTCACCCACTACACCACCTTCAGGTCCCTCAGATCGGCCGACTTGGGGTTGCTGAATGTTCCGTAGTCTAGGCATAAGCTCAGGGGTGATCGCGCCTTTGCGGTTGCAGCTCCAAGACTGTGGAACAGCATCTCCCTCCCCATTAGAACTGCCCTCTCCATCGACTCCTTTAAGTCTAGTCTAAAAACGTATCTGTTCTTCCAAGCTTTTCCTGACGTCCTCTGAGCGAGGGCCATTTGTGTATATATATATATATATATATATATGTAGCCTGCTTGTGTATAGAAACATAGAAACATAGAAAAATAGGTGCAGGCGTAGGCCATTCGGCCCTTCGAGCCTGCACCGCCATTCAATATGATCATGGCTGATCCTCCAACTCAGTATCCCGTACCTGCCTTCTCTCCATACCCCCTGATCCTTTTAGCCACAAGAGCCACATCCAACTCCCTCTTGAATATAGTCAATGAACTGGCCTTAACGACCTTCTGTGGCAGAGAATTCCAGAGACTCACCACTCTCTGTGTAAAGAATGTTTTCCTCATCTCGGTCCTAAAGGAATTCCCCCTTATCCTTAGACTGTGACCCCTTCTTCATATGAAAGTCCCGACATCCCAGGAATCAGTCTGGTGAACCTTCTCTGAACCCCCTCAAAGAGTATACTACTCTTATAACAAATGTAAACCATTTTGGCCAACGAGAATTGTTTTTTAAATGTGTTATATAAATAAATGTGTCTTGAGTTGACTTGACACTATCCCGTGTTTCCAGTTCTGTCCAGAGTGGACTCGTTGAATTACAGACCATAGATCATGGCGTTTTATTCCGACCCCTAACGATCAGAGGACATGAACAACAAAGCCCCTTTCAGCATATGTCCGCTGTCTGGAGTTTGAAGGATATCATCAAAGCCGATAATTGACGCTTACTTTCAGATTTAATTCATTTTTGTTTTAGTTTTAGTTGAGAGAGACAGCAATAGTATTATGTATTGTATTCATTAGTGTCATTATTAACGAGAAAATCAATAAACAATCACAAACACGTCGTGCCCGTCACCAAGGAAAATCGACGGACAAATACAAAGGCATTCTCGGAAGATAAAACTACACAACGTACCACTTTGAAGCCAACACGCCCTTACGATTGACTTCAAAAATATCATATTTGAGAATTGGATCTATGTGATAAAGTCATCCTCCTGAAAGTCTAACTATCTTCTTTCTCCACAGATGATAAGACCTTCCATTATCCTTTGGTTGTGTTTCTGATGTCCAGGGCTTCTACTATGGCGGCGGTGTGGCGGCGCCTTGAGGCAGCGGCTCGACTGCAGTCCGTCTGTCTTTTCTATCTTATTGTCCTGTTAGGTGCATGTTTTTGGTTTTAGTTTTACTTTATTTTTAGCTGTGTATATGTGTGTGAGGGGAGGTGGACTTTTTAATCTCTTTCCTGCACAGTGACGTGACATTTTCCTTGTTGAGTCTCCGTTGTCGTTGTGGCCTCGCATTGTGTAGCGGCCTCCAACCTGTATCGACCTGTGTCTCCAGTCACAGAGCCTGCGGACTCACCATCGCGGAGCTGGCTGACGTCGGAGCGCGGAGCGCTGTGGTGTCGCGCGGCTGCGACCCGACCTCGGAGCTTCGTTTGCAGGCCTGTGGACGGTAACATCGGGAGCTCGCGGGTCCCTGGTGGGAGATCACTTTTTGGAGCTCCCGCAACGGAAACTTCGCCCGCACGTATCAAGGGATTTATATCGACCTGGAGCGGGGCCTTACATCGCCCGGCGCGGCTTAAACGGCCGCAGGACTTACCATCGCCGGGGGCTCTAACACCAAGAGCCTCGATCAGTTCGATGCAGCAGTTTGACTGCTTGACTGCGGGGGAGGAATAAAGAACAGAGAACAGGGAGGAGATACGACTTTTGCCTTCCATCACAGTTCGGAGGTGTTCGGAGAATCATTGTGATGGATGATTGTGTGGATTTGTGTGTGTGTTTTTTGCTGTTATGACTGCTGGAACAAAATTTCGATTGAACCTTGAATGTTTAAATTACAATAAATGACATTCTATTCTATTCTATTCTATTGTATTTTGCAATTTCATTTATATCTCAACAACACTTAATGTAAGACTCTCTTCCCGTTTTCATTCACCTCTTTCTACTCTCCCGCCAGAATAGCTGTTACCCGGCATTTGATTTACTTTACTTCCAATGGAAATTTAACAAGTTTCCAACCATTCGCTGTACTTAGGGTTTTTTTTTTTTCAAATTTGCAACAAATTTGCGGTTTTCAGCTCAGAATATTACTGTGAAATAGTTTATCAGTCACAAAATAAGAGATTTAAGTAGAATGTTTTCATGCATTTGCGTACAGGATGATAATGTATAATTTGTACCGTTAGATAATAACAAAATATGATATGAAAGTTGTAACCCCACACACATGAATGATCCATTTCCCTGAATTCAACGTTAATCAAATTAGACAGAAACATATTTGAGCAAATATCTTATTCCCTCTTCGCTGCATATTAATGCGAAAAGTGCGGAATATATTTCCAATTCTCCCACGTTACAAATTCTCCGAAATCCAGCACATCGACCGACCAGTGAATAAAGCGAATCCAGCCACAGCAAATGCCTGTCATCTCATGGCCGTCCGTAGGGCGGTGCGTTGGGTGCGATCTTTTTCCCCTTTTTTCCCCAGAATAAGAAAAAACCCGGAGAAAAAAGAAAAAAAATCCGTTTCACACTCTCTCCCTTTCACTCTCTCTCCAGGAGGGAGGGCAGGCCTTCAAACTGGGACAAAAATACAACAACAATCCCACCTAAAGCTGTAAGATCAGTGCCGGATTTACGTATAAGCTTATCAAGCTGAAGCTTAGGGCCTCAAGATCTAGGGGGGGGGGGGGGGGGGGGGGGGGGGGGGGGGGGGGGGGGGGGGGGGGGGGGGGGGGGGGTGGGGGGGGGGGGGGGGGGGGGGGGGGGGGGGGGGGGGGGGGGGGGGGGGGGGGGGGGCTCGGCAGGGCCGGATTTACCTATAGGCTTCATAGGCTGAAGTCTCGGGCCTCAAAATCTAGGGGGCCTCTGGCCAAGGTGTTTTTTTCCAAGAGTAAAAATTAATCCAGAGAAAACTACTGCGGAGTTGGGGGAAGCCGGTGACGCAGTACCGACGCAAAATGACGCTGTCTCTCCGCGCGTGCGCAGTGGGCCCGGGCGGGTCCACATCTCCATGTGCACGCCACACAATCACCTCGATGCATCTTGTCTACTCCAGGTAAGTAGTTGAATATTGCGTTGCGGGAGTGGGGGGATGTGAGAGGGGGAAAGGGGGTTTGAGACAGAAGAGGGAGAGGGAGGGAGGGGAGGGAGGGGAGGGAGAGAGAGAGAGTTGGAGGGGGGAGAGAGAGAGGTGGAGGGAGAGGGAGGGGAAGGCGGGGGGAGAGGGAAGGGGGCATTATCTTTTATGAGATTGCAAAATTAAGGTCGGTTTTAGAGCAATTATATTTTCTCCTCCATATGAATAATATCAATCTATTGTACCTGCTTTCTTTTCCTTGAGAACAATACTGAAAAATATGTATTCCATAGTTTGCGACTTTCATGTTGCATCATATTTTTCATGTGCACACACTAATACAGTTGAACAGTAACAGGCAATCAAATCAACACAAAACATTTTCTGAAAAAAGGTTTCATTTACTGCAAAAACTTGGAGTATCATTTACTGCAAAACCAGTATTTTATTTGCAGTGTTTGTGTGCTCCTTTATAACATTTTACACAACATTTTACAGTACATCCTGATTAATAAAGCATGGACAGCTTCAATTCTAGATTTAAAAAAATGTATGACCCCAATCATCAATGACCCCGAATCATCCCATTCCAAACACTCATTACCCTTGACTCAACCAAAATGATTTCTGAAATATCGGTCATAAAGTTGGTGCAATCATGCTCCACAATAAGGCTCAGAATGCACCAGAGAGCATCTAAAACCTAAGAGCTCCCTTACGCGAGCCCTGAACCCCTGCCTTTGAGCTTCGCGCTTGTGATATGCGTTGCGTGCACTTATTTACCATAAAATGTTTGTAATCCTGCCATGCCACCCCCCTTTTTGAAAAGCTTCGTACGGGCCTGGACACTGAGTGCTGGAGTAACTCAGCGGGTCAGGCAGCATCTGTGGAGAACATGGATAGGTGATGTTTCACAGAGTGCTGGAGTAACTCATCGGGTTAGGCAGCATCTGTGGAGACCATGGATAGGTGATGTTTCACAGAGTGCAGGAGTAACTCAGCGGGTCAGGCAGCATCTGTGGAGAACATGGATAGGTGACGTTTCACAGAGTGCTGAAGTAACTGAGCGGGTCAGGCAGCATCTGTGGAGAACATGGATAGGTGATGTTTCACAGGGCGCTGCAGTAACTGAGCGGGTCAGGCAGCATCTGTGCAGAACATGGATTCATGACGTTTCGGGTCTGAAGAAGTCCCGACCAGAAAAACGTCATCTACCTATGTTATCCAGAGATGCTGCCTGGCCCGCTTAGTTATCCAGCTTTTTGTGTCCATCTTCATAACACTCCTCTCCCTCCGCTCCTACCTACTCCTCCTACCCGCATCCCCCTCTCCGCACCTCCCCCCATCTCCCCTCCTCTGTTCTCCTTCCACTGCATGTTCCTGCCCCCCCCCCCCCCCGCATCTGTTGCCATAACCCCACCTAGCCTGCATCTCCCGAACTAATGCATCTCGCTCTTTCCTCCAGCCCAGCGCGCCGCTTGACTCGGGGGTGATTGCGCACAGCGTGCAGTCGGCGCCCGTTAAGCAGACGGAGACCGGGACTGGGAGACCGCCAGAGATGCGCTCTATCTGGAAGGCGGAGGATCAGCTGCGGCTGCTGGCAGGTAGAGAGAGAGAGAGAGAGAGAGAGAGAGAGAGAGAGAGAGAGAGAGAGAGAGCGATAGAGGCCCGCGCGTTTCTGCTGCCTCACAGCGCCAAGGACCCGGGTTTAGATCCTGACTGCGGGCGTTGTCTGTACGGAGTTTCCACCGGGTGACATTTAGAGAGATTTAGCTCTTCAGGCTGACGAAATCAAGGGATATGGGAAAATAGCAGGAACGGGGTACTGATTGCGGGTGATCAGCCACGATCACATTGAATGGCGGTGCTGGCTCGATGGGCCGAATGTCCTACTCCCACACCTATTTTTGCTATGTATGTATGTATCTATCTCACTAACGTCTTTAAGTTCTTAAAGTTGGCCAATCATCCTACTATCTAAATCCTTGGGTTCAATTGATTATAAACACTCACTTCCCTTAACATCTTCAAAATGGACAACATCAGGGGCTTAAGGATTACAGAGCACCCCGACCATGGGTGATGGGGAAAGGGTTTACTGCTGTCCCGTCTCTGTGGCAGATGTGAGCCCCTGTTCATGGTCCCAGATCCCCCCCACTCCCCCAGACTGACACGAGGGGGGGGGGGGGGGGGGTGTCACCCGACAGATGAAGACTACAGCCTGCATGAACTATGAGGAATCGAAGACCATGGTCTCCATGATCTCACCCACTGTAGAGATTGAAGATTCTGGCCGCGACCTCCTCTGTCTTTTTCCTGTATTGTTTATCTGCATTCATAGACCAAAGAACGGCACTTTCGGCCCTTAATGTTTGTTTCTTTAGATTTAGACTTTAAAAAAATCCAATTCCACTTGCTGTGCTGCCCGTTACAATGTTACAAATAACAGGATTCCCAGTGTTCCGTGACGCGGAGAAGCGCGTATGGTACAGGCTGCTCCTGCACACCGGACACTTCCTCGCCCTTGTCTTCCGTCCGGACATGCCCTGGCGGTCCGTGTCACCACCTAACGCCGGGAGTGGTCCCCAGTGGAGGTTTCTCTGTAAGGGAGTCCGCCCCCTTTACTTCGAGGACCTGGATTGGAGAGTGTTGCACATGGCTGTGGCCGGTAACAGGTACTTGAGCCGGTTCATGGACTCGCCAGCAACCTCTCACTTCTGCGGCGAGGAAGAGGCCGTGTTCCATATGTACATGCAGTGTGAGAGGTTGCAGCACCTGTTTGACTATCTGAAGGGGATGGTCCTCAAGTTATAGCTACATTTTAGCCACTCACTCCTGATATTTGGGCACCCGGTACAGAGGGGGGAGGTCGGGTGGAAGGAGGGGGAGGGGGGATCTCCCTGTCCGTCTGCTCCTGGGCCTGGCCAAGATGGCCATTCGCGGGTCCAGGCAGCGGGTAGTCGGTGACCGCACCGGGGTTGACTGCCTGTCTCTCTACGGGGCTACGTCCCTGGAGAGGGAACACGCGGTGTCCACGGGGACTTTGGAGGCCTTCCGTGAACGATGGTCGCCGCCGGAGGTCGACTGTTTTGTTGATAAAGTTGGCGATATGTTAATTTGATGATCGTGTGTTTGAAAAAATGTCAACATAGGCAGACTTTGATTGTATTAATACTCCGTATGTTTAGTTTTGTTTTTTGAATAAAAGTATTGGAATATAATAAAAAAACATTTTTAATGGTCAGGTTGAATATATTATTGATAAAGTTTGTAATATATTAATTTGATAATTGTTTATTTATAAACTGCCCATATAGGTAGCCTTTGATCGTGTTAATACTCTGCATGTTTGCTTTTGTTTTATCAATCAAAGTATTTGAAAGAAAAATGAGTCGTCTCGAGATGTATCCTGACTTCCTGCATTTTGTGTTCAATGCCCCAATACATTGAATACTATTTGCCTTCGTTAGCACCCTATCTGCTTGGCTGCCACCTTTAGTGGGCTATGAACCTGGACTGTCAACGGTTTAGCGTGTATTCACTGGAATTTAGAAGGCTGGACGGGGATCTTGCAGATTCATGTAAAATTCTTAAGGGATTGGTCAGGCTATTGACAATAGGTGCAGTAGTAGGCCATTCGGCCCTTCTAGCCACACCGCTATTCGATGTGATCATGGCTGATGATCCCCAATAAGTACCCCGTTCCTGCCTTCTCCCCATATCCCCTGACTCTGCTATCTTTAAGAGCCCTATCTTGCTCTCTTGAAAGTGTCCAGAAAACCGGCCTCCACCGCCCTCTGAGGCAGCGAATTCCACAGACTCACAACTCTCTGTGTGAAAAAGGATGAATGCATAAACATTTTTCCCGATGTTGCGGGGAGTCCAGAACCAGGGGGTCACAGTTTATGAATAAGGGTTGGGCCATTTAGCACGGAGATGAGGAAACACTTTTTCGCCCTGATTTAGTATGACAACAATGATCATATTGAATGGCGGTGCTGGCTCGGAGGGGGAGGGGAGGGGAGGTTGAAGGGAGAGGGATAAAAGAGAAATGCTGGAGGCGGGGATGGGAGATGAGAGTACAGGGGAGGGTGGACATGAGCAGGGTGAAGGGGTGTGTCAATGATAGATGGTGTATCATAGATAGATATGTGTAACCCGGGGAGGAGCAGGTAAACCCGGTGGGTCGGGCAGCATCTGTGCATCAGGCAGGGTCCCGACCCCCACCAATGACCCGTCTCACCGCCCCACAGATGCTGCCCGACCCGCCACCGAGTCCATGCAGCCAAGGGACGTGAGAGAGAAAGAAGGGGGGGGGGGTGCTGGCGGGGAGCGGTGGCCCAGTTAAGGACGCTGTAGCGTGTATACATGTAATTGCCTGCTCTGCTGTGTTGGAGAGAACCGCCCATACAATGCACGTCCCGAGTGTGCGTGAACTAAACCACTTCCGGACCAGAGAGGGTTGGATTGTAGATGGACACAAAATTCTGGAGTAACTCAGCGGGGCATGCAGCATATCTGGAAAGAAGGAATGGGTGATGTTTCGGGTCGAGACCCTTCTTCAAAAGGTTGAATTGTGTTTTGTTGTCAATTGTATAGGAGAGAGATAGAACTCCGCCCTGACGCTGGTGAGTTGCCCCGTTTTCTCCGTAACATACATAAGTTCTCAAGGCATTGGGCAGGCTTGATGCAGGAAACATGTACCACATATTGGGGGAGTCCAGAACCAGGGGTCGCACAGTTTAAGAATAAGGGATAGGCCATTCAGGACTGAGATGAGTAAAAACGTTCTCACCCAGAGAGTTGTGAATCTGTAAAATTCTCTGCCACGGAAGGCAATGGAGGCTGATTCACTGGACGTATTCAATAAATAGTTAGATAGATCTCTTGGGGCTAAAGGAATCCACTCACTCCATAGCGCCACCGGAAGTCCCCACAATAATAATCAACTTAAATCTTAAAAAAGCAAATTTAATTTAATTAGGGTTAACCAAAGATATTTCATTTGATAGGGTTAATTCATTAAAAATAAAGCCACATTTACACCTAACCACTTGCGGGGTTAAAAGCAGGTTTAACTAGAATGAAATGTTACACACCAACCTATTTTATGCATTAATAGCATTAAAACAGGGGGTTTTAAAACTCAGACATCACTTGACAATTATAATTGTGTCAGAAAGAGTAGTTTTGATTCCAACCAAGTATTTGTGAGGAATATACATTTTAATCTCCCCACTTTCACTGAATCCGACAGGATTTATCCACAAATAACACCCACTGACTGGATGTGATAGTAGAATAGAAAAGGGTAAAAGCATTATTGAAATCCAAGCAGTGTATGTAAACAAAATAATTAAATTTAAATACAATTAAACTAAATTTGCATGACTTTTGCTAATCCAGTCTCATTTTCCCACATGCTGGAGATACGACTTGGGTCAGTGACCTCAGTGTCTGGTTGAGCAACCTTCTATTGCACAGGTTAGAAAAGCCCCTTGTAGACCAAGGAGAAGTTGCTACCTTGTTTAACCAGTCTGCTCGTTCGAGATCTTGGACGTTGATCTGTGAAAAGTAAACATTGCCAATTTTTAATAAACTAATCAATAAATCAATCCAGGGTGTACGCAGCATTTACAATGCTGCTTTCTCCAGAGTGTTTACGTAATTGTCCTTTGCACTCTTTGGAATTAAGTTTACACAAAAATCTCTGGCTTGGAAATTACCCTTGCATGGTGTCATGTTTGATCCTTTCAATATTTCTCAATGCAACACACGCTTTAGTTAAGGTGAACATCTTCACAATACCTCTCATGATATTCATAATCACAAGTGGCCTGAGGAAGACTCACCCTAGCATCAGACAAAACACCAAATAGTCGAAGCAAATTGATACTTAATATTGTTTAACCAACATGGTCGAAGTTGAGGAAATCATCAGTTGGCGCACAGTGTCCATGCCAGCCAAAAATTGACTTAAATTTAAATCGCATCTCCTTTGACTTGTGGTTTATGGCTCTTGAAGTGCTCATCCTGATCTCTTAAATGTGGAGATGGATTCTGCCTCCACCAGCCAGTCAGTCAGCGAATTAGAAACACCCATGTAAGTGAGATAAACAAAGCTCTCCACAGTCCGATCTAAATTTCTAACTATTGAACTTAAAGCTATGTCCTTTAGTTACTGATCTCTCATGCAACATTTTAACTCATCTACATGAGGAGATCTTCTCATACCTTTGGTACTTTTATAGCATTTTTTTGAGACACATTTCTGTGGACAGCCTTATGAGGACAGTGCTCCAATCTCTCTTTTTAATGGAATCAAAAGTTTCAGGTGAGATTTATAAGAACCTAGATGCTTCTCCCAGTATTCTCTTGAAGTTACCACACAGTAAAGTCATGCCCACTGTGCCCTTGGATGGATATACTGCATTTTGGGAACAGTTGTTTGGCCATTAGGAAGCGATTGAAGACTATGGTGTAGACTTTTCTTTGGGAGACTCCTCTGGTGTTATCATACTAAGTCATGCCTCCTTTCCTGTAGATGTCACAGCCGTGAGGTCCCCTGGTATATCGTTCTATTCCCAGATGTGGATAATGAGGTTGTTGTTTAATGACTGAAGATCAGCACCAAGTTTTAGGATTGGGGCCATGTTATTTTCATTTGATATAGCCTTTGATTTTTGTCAGGAGTGGTGGCAAAGCTGGACTAAACGTATTTCTGGTGAATGTCATTTACATCATGGAGAGTCATAGTTAAGGAACTGTTCAAAGCATTCCTTTTAGTAAGCACATAATCTCTCTGTCCCTGATTAGGTCACCGCAGTTCCGAGCTCTCAGTGGGGCAATTTCTTGGATTGTCCTTTATGCTGGACTTCAGATCTCCTATATGCTGTGGTAGGGAATTGAGGAATGCTGTGGAACAGAGGGATCTAGGAATAACTGTGCATAGTTCCCTGAAGGTGGAATCGCATGTAGATAGGGTGGTAAAGAAAGCCATTGGTGTGCTGGCCTTTATAAATCAGAGCATTGAATATAGGAGTAGGGAAGTAATGTTAAAATTGTACAAGGCATTGGTAAGACCAATTCTGGAGTATGGTGTACAATTTTGGTCGCCTAATTATAGGAAGGATGTCAACAAAATAGAGAGAGTACAGAGGAGATTTACTAGAATGTTGCCAGGGTTCCAGCAACTATGTTACAGAGAAAGGTTGAACAAGTTAGGTTTTTATTCTTTGGAGCGCAGAAGGTTAAGGGGAGACTTGATTGAGGTCTTTTAAAATGATGAAAGGGATAGACAGAGTTGACGGGGATAAGCTTTTCCCATTGAGGGTAGGAAGATTCAAACAAGAGGGCATGACATGAGAATTAAGGGACAGAAGTTTAGGGGTAACGTGAGGGGGGGAACTTCTTTACTCAGAGGGTGGTGGCTGTGTGGAATGAGCTTCCAGCAGAAGTGGTGGAGGCAGGATCGATTTTAACATTTAAAAGTAAAGTTGATAGGTATATGGACGTGAAGGGAATGGAGGGGTATGGTCTGAGTGCAGGTAGATGGGACTAGGGGAAAACAAATGGTCGGCACGGACTGGAAGTGCCGAGAGGGCCTGTTTCCGTGCTGTAATTGTTATATGGTTATATGGTTATATATGATATTCTGCGACTGCTGGAAGCAGAGATTTGCCAGGTTAACTGTGAGGCACCGTCTGAGACAAGCTCATTTTATGGTTAAGAGCTCTGATATTGATCTTTCTGTGGCAACATTTCTGTTGATACTAATGGTTTGGAGCAAAGATCTTAGAGTGGATCTTTGGTTTTGGAGCCAGGCTGCTGGAGATATAGTGTGGCTGTCAATCCAACTGTTGTCAACGGCACTGAGATTAAAGATCAGCCAGGAAGTTATTGAAGGGCAATATAGAGGGACCAAATGACCTACTCCTGCTTCTATTTGTGTTCTTGTATAGCAGACACAAAACACTTTGTAAACAATTAATATTAGAGACTAACCAGTAGTTTATAGCCATTATGAAGAATAAGACTTCCAACAGAATTCTGGGAACCGTTTTGATTCCCAGTAAAAAATAGTTTGAAAAATTCCAGATTTGCCACGGAACACACACATCCAATTATGGCAACTATAGCATGGTGTACAAATGAAACACGTTTCCTCTTTCATCCCCCCTCCCCCAGTAAAAAAAAGCAAGATTTTAAAACTGGAATCCTCAACAGCACTTGACATTATGGAAAATCTGTATATCTATTATTTTAAAATGCTGACTGTTCTTCCCCACCCTAGTCAAGGACTAGAATTGTTAAGGTTAATGAAAGCTGCTTGTCCGAATCAAAATTGATTATTGAGCGAGGCTACAGAATTAGGGGTACTTTCAGCTCAGCAGTAATTTTAAGCAACTGTAATGTCAGTGTTTAAGTAACATAAACAACTACTGCCACCAATTATTTACAAACACTACTAATCACACACTACATGGGAAGCTTTGGAATGCTACCTAGCGTGTCATAGAGTGATAGTGTGGAAACAGTCCCTTCAGCCCAACTTGCCCACACCGACCAATATGTCCCGGCTACACTTGCCCCACCTGCCTGCGCTTGATCCACATCCCTCCAAACCTCTCCTATCCATGCACCTGTCTAACTGTTCCTTAAATGATTGGATAGTCCCAGCCTCAATTACCTGCTCCGGCAGCTTGTTCCATACACGCACCACCCTTTGTGTGAAAACGTTACCCCTCGGATTCCTACTAAAGCTTTTCCCCTTCATCTTGAACCGATGTCCTCTGGTCCTCGATTACCCTTCTCTGGGCAAGAGACTTTGTGCATCTACCCAATCTATTCCTCTCATGATTTTGCACACCTGTATAAGATCTCCCCTCATCCTCCTGCGCTCCAAGGAATAGAGTCCCAGCCTACTCAACCTCTCCCTATAGTTCACACCCTCTAGTCCTGGCAACATCCTCGTAAATCTTTTCAAGCTTGACAATATCTTTCCTATAACATGATGCCCAGAACTGAACACAAATTTTCTAAATGCGGTCTCACCAACGTCTTATACAACTGCAACATGACCTCCCAACTGGATAGGTATACCTATTTGTATGCCCAAGTTGCGTGTAGAGTTGAAACTAATTTATTTGAACTGAAAAGAAAACACTTAAAGCAACATTGTTTGCCAGAAGAGAAAAACAACTTTTTTTCTGCAGATCATTCTGTGTTACAGATTTTGGAGAAGTTACTTATTATTTCTAAACACATTCAGAATTCAAACCATTCTCGCATGGCGTGCCCATATTTCAGAATTCTGACACCAGGTAGCAGGATACACTTGTTTCGAAAAAAGAGAGATATCTACAATAATTATAGGAGGCATGGAGTAAATGAGGTGCTAGAGGAGTATAAAGAATGTAAAAAGAATCTTAAGAAAGAAAATAGGAGGGCTAAAAGAAGATATGACGTTGCTTTGGCAAGAAAGCTGAAAGTAAATCCAAAGGGTTTCTACAGCTATATTAATAGCAAAAGGATAACGAGGGATAAAATTGGACCATTAGAGAACCAGAATGGACAGCTATCTGCAGAGCCAAAAGAGATGGGGGAGATATTGAACAATTTCTTTTCTTCGGTATTCACACAAGGAGAAGGATAATTGAACTCTGTGAGGTAAGGGAAAAAAGTAGAGTAGCTATGGAAACTATGAGATTCAAAGAGGAGGAAGTACTGACACCTTTTGAAAAAAATATAAAGGTGGAATAAGTCTCCAGGTCCGGACAGGATATTTCCCTAGGACATTGAGGGAAGTTAGTGTAGAAATAGCAGGAGCTTAATGACAGAAATATTTTCAAATGTCATTAGAAACGGGAATAGTGCCGGAGGATTTGGCGTACTGCGCATTTGTTGTTCATTGTTTAAAAAAAGGGTTCAAAGAATAAACCAATAGCAATTAAAAGACCTATTAGTTTGACGCAGTGGTGGGCAAATTAATGGAAAGGATACTTAGAGATAATATATATAAGCATCTGGATAAACAGGGTCTGATCAGGAACAGTCAACATGGATTTGTGCCTGGAAGGTCAAGTTTGACAAACCTTCTTGAATTTTTTCTTGAAGCGGTAAACTAGGGGGGAAATTGATGAGGGTTTTAAAGCAGTAGTGGATGTTGTCTATATGGATTTCAGTAAGGCCTTTGACAAGGTTCCCATGGAAGGTTGGTTCTGAGAAGTTCAATCTTTGGGTGTTTAATGGCGGAGTAGCAAGAATGGATTCAACAGTGGCTGAATGGGAGATGTTCAGAGAGTAATGGTGGATGCTGTTGTTGTCAGGTTGGAAGCCGGTGACCAGTGGGGTGCCTCAGGGATCTGTGTTGGGGTCCACTGTTGTTTGTCATGATACATCAATGATCTGGATGAAGGGGTGAAAATTGGATAAGTAAGTATGCAGATGATACTAAGATAGGTGGTATTGTGGATAATGAAGTAGAATCTCAAAGTCTACAGAGGAGATTTGGGCCATTTTGAAAAGTGGGCTGAAAGATGGCAGATGGAGTTTAATAAAAAATTTAAATGCTGATAAGTGTGAAGTGATACATCTTGGCAGGACAAATCAAAAATAGGACGTACATTAAATGGTAGGGGATTGAGGAATGCTGTGGAACAGAGGGATTCTAGGAATAACTGTGCATAGTTCCCTGAAGGTGGAATCGCATGTAGATAGGGTGGTAAAGAGAAAGCCTTTGGTGTGCTGGCCTTTATAGGTAGATCAGAGCATGAATATAGGAGTAGGGAAGTAATGTTAAAATTGTACAAGGCATTGGTAAGACCAATTCTGGAGTATGGTGTACAATTTTGGTCGCCTAGTTATAGGAAGGATGTCAACAAAATACAGAGAGTACAGAGGAGATTTACTAGAATGTTGCCAGGGTTCCAGCAACTATGTTACAGAGAAAGGTTGAAAAGTTAGGTCTTTATTCTTTGGAGCGCAGAAGGTTAAGGGGGGACTTGATTGAGGTCTTTAAAATGATGAAAGGGATAGACAGAGTTGACGTGGATAAGCTTTTCCCATTGAGGGTAAGGAAGATTCAAACAAGAGGGACATGACATGAGCATTAAGGGACAGAAGTTTAGGGGTAACGTGAGGGGGAACTTCTTTACTCAGAGGGTGGTGGCTGTGTGGAATGAGCTTCCAGCAGAGGTGGTGGAGGCAGGATCGATTTTAACATTTAAAAGTAAAGGGGATAGGTATATGGACGTGAAGGGAATGGAGGGGTATGGTCTGAGTGCAGGTAGATGGGACTAGGGGAAAACAAATGGTCGGCACGGACTGGAAGGGCCGAGAGGGCCTGTCTCCGTGCTGTAATTGTTATATGGTTATCTCCAAATTCGAACTGTATTTGTTTAGTATGTTGATAAAGTTTTACAACTTGATCTGTGTATATTTTATTTAATTTATATTTCAATGCTGCAATTTTATTGTGTAATATTATATCTGGGTTTTGTTGCATTCTGTATGTCTAATTGTTTAATCTCCCTTTCCAAATCTTGTTGTTCCTTCCGATTCTTTTTATTATTAAATGCTTGTGAAGAGATCATAACTTCCCGAAGATATGCTTTAAATGTTTCCCATAATAAGGAGCAAGATATTTCTGGTTGATCATTTATTTCAAAAAATATTAATTTGTGTTGTGATATATTCCTGAGTAGTTTTATATTTTTTTTTAATTTGTGGGTTAAATCTCCACTGTCCTGATTTTTCTGTTTTACCATTTATTTTGATCTTAAATGTTAATGGTGCATGATCTGAAATTATAATATTGTGATATTTGGATTCGTAAGTAAGTGAAATAAGTTTTGCATCCACAAAAAATAATCTATACTTGAGTAGGTTTTATGTACTGGCGAGTAAAAAGAGAGTATTCTCGTCCAGTAGGATTTTCTATTCTCCAAACATCTTTGATGTTAATCGTTTGCATATATGCGTTTAATAAATCACTGGAGTTTGATTTAGTTTTTCTTTGCCTTGTAGATCTGTCTAAATAGGGGTCTAATGTACAATTGAAATCTCCTCCAATTATTAAATTATATTGTGTTAGGTCCGCAATATTATTAAGTACTTTCTTAAAAAACAATGGGCTATCAAAATTTGGTCCATATATATTAACAAGAATCATTTTTTCTGTGTTTAATTCTCCTATCACAATAATGTATCTGCCATCTTTATCAGTTATAGTTGATGTATGCTTAAATAAAGTACCTTTACGAAATAATATTGCTACGCCTCTTGATTTATGCTTGAAAGACGAGTGTGATACATTTTATCTATCCATTTAGCTTTCAACCTATGCTCGGGCGTCTTTTTTTAAGTGAGTTACTTGAATATAAATTACATCAGCTTTAGTTGCCTTTAAGTGTGCCAATATTTTTCCTCTCTTTATCGTTCATAATACCTTTGACATTCCAACTAACAAAACGTTAATCCCTCATTCCCCGTATTCATTTTTAAGTCTTGCCTCTTATGTTTATGGAAGTCTACACTAGAGTCCATGGATCAGCGCGACAGACCCACCCTTAACACCCGAACATCGAATAGATGAATTTTAAGTCTCGTTTATGTCCCTCACGAATATATCTTAATTGGTCAATGTAATAGAGCTCCATTCAAACTGAAAAACACAGCAGTTTATATAAAAGGAAAGGAAAGGATAGATTAAGAGGTTAGTATTGTGCTTAAAGATAGAAAAAACTACATCTAGATTAGTTGCAGTTAGTGCTACCCATACTAACATGGCTAACCATCTAATGACTTCCGTCGTTGATGTTGTTAACTTGGCCGGCTCCCAGGTTTAAGGAATTATTATTCCAAAATAATATTTTACCGGGGGTATAACATTAAGGGAAAAAAAGAAAGGGTAAAAAAAAAGGAGAAATAGAAAAAAGAAAAAAAATCATTAAAAATTTATTAAAAAGGTACAAAACAGAGAAAAAAAAGGGGGGGAAACATTTATCGAATTATACTGATTAAAGATATAGGCGTATCTATATCTAGAATTAATTTAAAAATCTAAGTAATGTTAAAAATGAAATATAAAAAGCTATTAAAAAAAAGATAAAAAATCCCATAAAACAAAAAGAAAAACAAAGGTGCAAGGTGAAAATTGCTGTTATAAAGAAAGATCTCCAATTGAAATCCATCCCTTTATTTGGCTCTATTCATTCCTACATAAATAAGCATTAGTTATTAATTATTAATAATAGTGATTAGTAATGGTGGGCAATGTTAATTAGTAAGAATAATACTGATAATCATACCGCGTTGTGATTTTAATATTTGTTAGTTATTTATTTATATTAGTAGTGTGATTTTACTAATTATTAGTATCCAGATGAAGTCTTCCGATCCACTTCTTCCTCTCGATTCCATTCGACATTGTCCAATCCGTCCAGTCCAACATTATCTTGCAAAGTCTTGCAGGATGTTGAGGATCCTTATAAAGTTTCTAAATGTGGTGAGAGTCAGTATATTCAATGGAAAATATTTCTCTCAGGTCTTGATCTGCCGAGCGAAGTCCAGTGCTTCTGTTGGGCTGGCAAAGAAGTGTTCCCTTTTGTTAAAGGTGACTCTTAAAGTCGCTGGATAATTCAAGCCGTATCTCAGATTATCCACACCCCTCATGAGACTTTTAGCTTCGTTAAATGCTTTCCGTTTCCTGGCAACCTCTGCTGGATAATCTCGGTAGATGCTAATCTTGTGTTCTTCAAATACCAGGTTTCTGTTTTTCGTGGCTTTTCGCATAATCTCGTCGAGGACAAAGTCATATTGTAGCTTTATGATAATTTGTCTTGGAGGGGCGTTTAATCTTGTCTGACGTCTCCTGACTCTATGAGCACGGGCTAATAAAGGCTTTTGTTCCAGAGATAGAACATGTTGCAGTAAATTCGCAGTAAATTCTCGAAGATCTTCATCTTTCTCTCGTCCTTCGGGAATACCTGCAATCCTTAGATTTTGTCTTCTCTGGCGTCCTTCTAGCTCAGTACATTTTCTCACAGTTATTTTAGTCAGCAGGTTCGTTAGACGTTCAATTTTCGGTAAGCAACTTTGCTGTAGTCAAAGCACTTGTATCAGCTACTTCTTCAAGGTTCTTTATACCAGCCGTCTGTTGTTCCAACACTTCCTCCATAGGATTCATCCTATTTTCAAAGTCTTTTTTAACCTTTTCAATTTTTTTATCCATCTCCTTTGTCATTTCGTTAATCATTTCTGTGAATTCTTTCTTCAAATCTTCCGATAATTTCTTGATCTTGTTATTAATATTTAAATTTGTTTCCTGTTGAAATTCTTTCAATTGATTGTTCATCTGGTTCATCTGGGTGTTCATCTGGTTTATTTCTTCCCTTAAACCAGCAATCTGTTGTGAAATAAAAGTTATTCCAGTTTCTCCCCACATCCCAAAGAGAGGTAAATTGGCCAGCGTGAATTGATCGTTCATACAGTGCCCTCCATAATGTTTCGGACAAAGAACAATCATTTATTTATTTGCCCCTGTACTGCAGAATTTGATAGTTGTCATATAAAAACTCAAATGTGGTTAAAGTGCACATTGTCAGATTTAAAATAAAGGCCATTATTTTTCATGTTGGTTTCACCATGTAGAAATTACAGCAGTGTTTATACATAGTCCCCCCATTTTAGGGCACCATAATGTTTGGGACACAGCAATGTCATGTAAATGAAAGTAGCCATGCTTAGTATTTTATTGCATATCCTTTGCATGCAATGACTGCTTGAAGCCGATGATTCATGGACATCACCAGTTGCTGGGGGGTTTTTCTGGTGATGCTCTGCCAGGCCTGCATTGCAAACCATCTTTAGCTTATGCTTCATTTGGAGAGGGCTAGTAACCCTTCAGTTTATTCTTCAGCATATAAAAGGCATGCTCATTTTGGTTCAGATCGGTGATTGACTTGATCACTCACAATTTTACATTGTTTTAGCTTAGAAAAGCTATTTTGTTGCTTCAGCAATATGTTGGGGATCATTGTCTTGCAGTAGTATGTACCGCCGGCAAATATGAGTGTTTTGAGGCATTTTGTTTGAACTTGAGCATATAGGATGTTGTCTATACGCTTCAGAATTCATTATGCATCTACCATCAGTAGCTGAATGTTCAACAAAGCTAAGTAAGCCAGTACCTTCAGCAGCCATACGTGCCCAGGCCACAAAACCCCACTACCGTGTTTCTCAGGTGAGGATGGTGTACTTTGGATCTTGGGCAGTTTCCTTATCTCCTCAATATTTTGTTCTTGCCATCACTATGATATGTTAATCTTCGTCTCCATCTGTCCATAAGACCTTTTTTCCAGAAATGTGGTTGCTCTTTAAAGTACTTCTTGGCAAACATTACCGGTCATCCTATTTTTAGCGGCTAAAAAGTGGTTTGCATCTTGCAGTGTAGTGTCCGTATTTCTGTTCATGAAGTCTTCTGCGGACAGTGGTCATTGACGAATCCACACTTGACTCCTGATGAGTGTTTCTGATGTCGGACAGGTGTTTGGGGATGTTTCTTTTTAACAGAGAGAATTCTTCTGTCATCAGCTGTGAAGGTGTTCCTTGGCCTGCCAGTCCCTTTGCGATTAGTAAGCTCACCATAGAACCATAGAAACATAGAAAATAGGTGCAGGAAGAGGCCATTCGTCCCTTCGAGCCAGCACCGCCATTCATTGTGAACATGGCCGATCGTCTCCTATCAATAACCCGTGCCTGCCTTCTCCCCACACCCCTTGACTCCACTAGCCCCTAGAGCTCTATCTAACTCTCTCTTAAATCCATCCAGTGACTTGGCCTCCACTGCCCTCTGTGGCAGGGAATTCCATGAATTCACAACTCTCTGGATGAAAACGTTTTTTCTCACCTCAGTCTTAAAAGACCTCCCCTTTATTCTGAGTGTGGCCCCTGGTTCTGGACTCGCCCAACATTGGGAACATGTTTCCTGCATCTAGCTTGTCCAGTCCTTTTATAATTTTATATGTTTCTATAAGATCCCCCTCATCCTTCTAAACTCCAGTCAATACAATCCTAGTCTTTTCAATCGTTCCTCATATGACAGTTCCGCCATCCCAGGGATCAATCTCGTGAACATGCGCTGCACTGCCTCAATTACAAGGATGTCCTTCCCTCAAATAAGGAGACCAAAACTGTACACACCTACTCCAGATGTGGTCTCACCAGAGCCCTATACAACCAGAGAGCACCAGTGCTCTCTTTCTTCTTAATGATGTTCCAATTGGTTGATTTTGGTAAGCCTAACGTTTGGCTGATGTCTTGAACAGTTTTATTCTTGGTTTCTCAGACTCAATAATAGCTTCTTTGACTTTAATTGGCACAACTTTGATCCTCATGTTGATAAACAGCAATACAAGTTTCCAAAGGTGTTGGAAAGACTAGGTGCTGAGCTCTCTTATACTCTGCATTAAGGAGGCATTTAAATACCCAAGAGCAATTATATATACCTGTGAAGCCATGTGTCCCAAACATTATGGTGCCCCCGAAATGGTGGGGGGGGGGGGGGGGGGGGGGGGGGGGGATTATGTATAAACACAGCTGTAATTTCTACATGGTGAAACCAAAATGTGCAAGAAATACCCTTTAATAAAATCTGCCAATATGCACTTTGACCACATGCGATTTTTTTTCTATTACATATCTCAAATTGTGGAGTACAGAGGCAAATAAATAAATGATGGGTCTTTGTCCCAAACATTATGGCGGGCACTCTATGTATTAGAATCTATGGAGGGGAGGTACTAATGGGAGAATGGAAAGTATTAAATTGGTTAGCGTACCACAAGTATAAATAGGTTGTTTGATGGTTTACCACGGATTTGGTGGGCTAAAGGGCCTTTTTATATGCTGTAGCCAGAGGCCATAAGTTTTAAAATGAGTGAGAAAGATATAATACGAACCTGAGGCGTAGCTTTGTTACACAAAGAGTGGTGGGTGTACTGAATGAACTGCCGGAGAAGGCAGTTCAGGCAGGTAATATCGCAACATTTAAGAAACATTTAATCAGGTACATGGATAGATAGGTTTTGAATGATATGGGCCTTCTCAGAGAGCTGTGGACCCCGCGTCAATTGATGTTTCAGGTGGAGATTGACAGATTCTTGATCACTACGAGTGTCAAGGGTTATGGTGCGAAGGCGGGACAATGTGGTTTGAGAGGGAGAGATAGAGCAGCCATGATTGAATGGCCGATGGGCTGAATGGCCTATTTATTCTCCTAGGAACCTAAGTACTGATGAAATACAGGCAGTGTAGATGGGGCATGTCGGTCGGTGTGGCAAGTTGAGCCGTAGAACCCTGATTCCCAGCTGTATGACTCTTTGACTTTACCTCCCTATGATTCTATAAAGTATCTTTGACATTGTCCATGTTCTTAATAAAATAAAATATTCTTCATATTTTGGAATATTGCAACTAGTAGACCATATCGACATGATAGACAATAATAGATCTTTGAAGATGGGAATCAATCCAATCGGATCATTCAATGCCTCGACCACAATTGGTGGAATATGTATCAGAGCCCACCTTGCCTACTCTTGAAGATGGCTCAGTGGTACAGGGTAGAATTGCTGCCTTACCGCCCTTACAGTACCCAATGCCCAGGTTGGATCCTGACTACGGGTCCTGTCTGTACGGTGTTTTGCACATTCTCCACCTGACCGTGTGGGTTTTTTCCCGAGATCTTCAATTCTCCCACATACCAAAGAAGTACATGTTTGTAGGTTAATTACCTTAGTGTAGAATGTAAATTCATTCCTTGTGTGTGTAGATAGTGTTAGAGTGTGGGGGTTGCTGGTCAGTGTGGACTAAGTGGGCCGAAGGGCCTTTTTTCCATGCTGTATCTCTATCTAAAACCTAAATAAAACGGCTCCTGACCCACAATGTCCATCCGATCATCTCCCCCCCCCCCTCTAACAGATGCTGCCTGGCCCACTGAGTTCCTCCAGCACTTGCATCTGCATGTCCTTGTCACCCTCTTACACAAAGTTCTTGTATTGTTAGCAGTTTTAGCAACTTCTTTTGAGCACTTTACAGTGATGACACAATCATACTTATTTTTGTTTATGCATTGCAGATTTTCACCATCTTGCATTTTACTACCTGTTGAACATGGATTAAGTGAGTTGCCTGAGTACAGTATGGTGGCAATGTTGGATGACCTCCAGATCGCATATTTTGACAGCACACTAATCGGCTGTTCCCAGACAACGATGGATGGCCCAGTCTTTCCCCACAGGATCACTGGACCTCAATGACCATCACAGTGGCAGGTTTTCATGGATTCTCCGAGGAAATGCGTGAGATAGTTTACCAACAGCAACATGGAGGTCTCGAGTAAGTGTCCAGACCAGACCTGGGGTAGACACCCAACATGTCTGGGAGTATTCTGATAAACTTTGTTATTCATGTAATTATTCCCTCAGTAATAATATTTTGTTCATTCAGCATTCCCTGAATATTGGCAACAATCCTCAGAGAGTGTAGCAATCCCAGACAGTCTACAGCCTTGATGTACTTTCCATCTGCATCACCTTAATCTTCAACTGAGCTGTTGGCTCTGTACCATTGCCCATCTGACAATGCACTTCTTCCTCTGTTCTTTATGTACGACAGTGCAGAAGTCTGAGTTCTACCCTTCTGACACAGCAGAACTGCTTTAGTGTTACGTCCGCAACATTAAAGCGTCCCCCCCTCAACACTTGACGTTAGTTCATGCCCTCAGTATATAGACCATTGGTCATTGAGTCATTGAGTCACACAGCATGGATATCGGCCATTCTGCTCACTGAATCCACACTGATCATCAATTGTGCTAAGATGGTGTAACAGCAAACTGCTGCAGATGCGCCAACCTGAATTAAAAACAAATGGGTGGAACTCAGTGAGTCAAGGCAGCATTCTGTGGAAAAAATGGGCAGAAAACATATGAGACCAGGGACCATTTAGTGATGGAGTAGGGTGAGAAAAGTTGGGGTAAAAAAAGTAGTGTGTGTAGGATAGTGTTTAATGTGCGGGGATAACTGGTCGTTGCGGTCGGTGGGCTGAAGGGCCTCTTTCCACGCAGTATCTCTAAACTAAAGCTGCTCCTGTGCTGTACAGCTCTATGTTGTGTTCTGTTCTGCCTGTTTGTACCACGCTGAGAACTGATTTGTTAATTGTCTCTCCTCCCCATCCCCTTCCCCCCAAACAAATCATCCACCTCAGCCCCAGCTGTTTTCTTTGTCCAGGTTTCTGCGGCTGTGAAGTGGGACAGTGACAATTCCACTGATGGTTTGTCAGACTGGTTATGACGGGAAGGATGCCTGTGCTTTCGACAAGGACAGAATGCGCTGGATTGCACTAAGTCCAGATTTCCAGGTGCTAGTAGATCGGTGGAATGTCAACACCTTCATGAACAAGTATTTCAAAGATCTCCTGGAGAAGGACTGTGTGAAGTGGCTGCTGATATATCTGGAGTGTGGACAAGAAGCACTACAGAGGAGAGGTATACGGCGTATGCACTCTGACTGGTAGGACCAGGGGGTATCCTCTAGATAGATCAGGTGGGAAATATCCTGCACTTCAGGCTGTCACTTGAGCAATTGTTTAATTTAGAGAGACGGGACAGTTCGGCAACAGGCCCTTTGGCCCATCCGAGACCGCACCGACCACGATGCCCGCAAACTAACACTATCCTACACAAATAGGACAATTTGCATCAATACCAACCTAATTAACCTACAAGTTGCTACGTCACTTCGAGTGTGAGGAAACAGAAGATCTCGGATAAAACCCACGCAGGTCATAGGGAGAACGTACAAACTCTGTAAAGGCAATCATCATCAACACCAGCAAAACCCATCAAAACACACACACACACAATCACATCACAAACAAATTCACAATCAACAACACAAACAACACACACACACAACACAATACACCCACATCACAATCAAATCAACAAAGCGCCCATCACACAACACAAATCAAAAACACGTAAAATCACAATCCAAACACATCAAAACAACACACACCAATCAATCACAAACACAAATCAAAACACACACCAAAACAACAACACCCTTCAACATCAATCCACAACACACATCACAAAAAAAATCAAACACATCACAAAAAAAAAACAAATCACAATCAACACAAATCACCAATACCAACATCACACACCAAACCATCTTCAACCAAATCCAACACACACAATCAAAATCACACACAATCAATCAAACACAAACTAAATCAATCAAAACACACAAACAAATCCAAAACAACAACATCCAAACACAATCAACACACACAAACACACACAAACAAAATCACACACTAATCATCAAATCACACAAAAACACAATCACATACAACACACAACCACCAATCAAATCAAACACAACCACAACCACACACTACAAACCAACCAATCAAATCACACCAACGTTAGTAACAAAACCAACATCAAATCTAACAAAAGCACAACAAATACAAAAATAAAAACAATCAAACACAAACACACACACAAAACATCATTCACAAAACAATAATAACAAACAAAAAACAAATCAATCCAATCACGAAATCAAATCAAATCAATCAATTCATCAATCAACATACACACAAATCACAATCAAATCAACACACAACTCAATCAACACACAATCAAATCACAAATCACACACTCACACAAACACAATCACACACCACAATACACACAAAATCAAAACACAATCACATCAATCACACAACATATCAACACACACACACACAACAATCACACAACACCAATCAAACTCAACAATCAATCAAATCAACACAAACATCAAACAACCAGATCATCACAACACACACTAACACATCACAAATCATCAACATTCCAACCAAATCATCAACCACACACAACAACACATCACAAATCAACATCAGACAACAACCCACAAATCACATCAAACACTCACAATCCGTAGATAGAACTCTTAGTAACAAACCCCCCCCAACCCCGCAGGCCTAGCTCGACCGCTTCGCCACTCTGTTCTTCGACGAGGTTATCTGTAAAGTCTAGCAACGTGCCTCTTAGATGGATCCAGTGGGATGGAAGTGCAAGTGAAAGATAAATATTGCACCAGTGTCCTCTATCCGCAGTCCACGTAGATATTCAGGAAATGGAGGGATATGTACCTTGGCCTTATGTTCAGCACGACCTTGTGGCCTGAAGGACGGTCTGTTGCTGTGCTGATCAGAAACCGAATCAGATTCTCCATTTCTCTATTAATCCTTAGGATGGTGACATCCAATTTCCAACAGTTCTGTGGTTGAAGAACTTCTTCCTCCCATTCCCTCTTGAAATATGTTATTATTCTTTCACAATATATTATTATTGTGTTATTCTTCAGCAGAGATTCATGAACAAGTAGAAGCAATTCTTGTCTAGTATCAATGCCCAATGGTGAGTTATACTCCTCCATTGGGCACTGCATTCCCCTTACCGCCTGCGCTGTCAGCTAAAGTCAGGAGCCAAGATAAAGAGCATGTCATTGATATTAAAACGAAATGTTTTGTTGTTTTGTTAGAATACAAAAAGAAAAGAGAAAAGGCTGGAACGTTGTGCAAGATAGAATTGCAGATGATGGCTTACACCGAAGATAGAAGATGTTGGAGTAACTAGTGGGTGAGGTACACTCTGGGCATTCCTTCTCTCCAGACATGCTGCCTCATCTGGCTGAGTTACTCCCAGCATTCTGTGTCTGGGCTGGAAACTTTGTTCAGCTAGAGAAAAAACTCTAATTGGGAAAGAGGTGAGTTGGTGTGATCTTACATTCAACTGGCTTTTCTTCATGTCTTCACTAATTCTGACGCTTCTTCTACTTGCAGAAACCCCTGAGGTGGTTATTGGGATTAAAACGTGGTGGTCGCAATCACTGAGACTCTCCTGCCTTGTCACAGGCTTCTACCCACCGACCATCGATGTAACGTGGCTGAAGGATGGTGAGGGTCCCCGGGTCTGAATCCAGTGATCTGTTCCTAATTGGGATTGGGACTTACCAGCTGAAGAATACAATTCAGCTGAAGTGGAGAAGATGTAGGCAACATTCTCCTGCTACATCGAACATGCAACTCTGCTGCAGGGAGTCAATGTTCCACAGGGTAAGTGGCAAGTCAATGAATCTGATCACTTGAGACCAGACACCTCCTGGACTGACATAACAGCGTCAACTCACACTCTTACCTAATCTGTGGATTTAGACTTTCCACTTTAGAGATATGGTGCAGGAACAGGCTCTTCAGCTCACTGAGTCCTTGCCGAACAGAGATCATCCCGTACATTTACACTATCCAACGCACTGGGGACAATTTACAATTTTACCTAAGCCAATTAACCTTTAAGCCCGTATTTCTTTGGAATGTGGGAGGAAACGAGAGTCCCAGACCAAAACCCACGCAGATCACTGGGAGAAACTAATTTTTATGATAGTAGCTAGTTACACAAAAGGCTAGTAAGTGATGCCATAACCGCGCCCCATTATCAGTCCGAAGTAGCAGCACCTGTTCTGTCGCTGACTTATTTGTTCCAGACAAGACCTCTGCAAAGATCTCAAGATCAAGAGTTCAAGAGAATGTTGTCATGTTGTCATGTTGTCAGATAGGACAATGAAATACTCTTCCTTTGCTTCAGCACATGAATATGGTAGGCATGAATACCGAACATATCAGTGTGTCCATATACCATTATATAAATTATACACACATGAATAAATAATAGATAAAGTGCAAATAAAAAGAAAATGGGCTATTAATGTTCAGAGTTTTGTTTGAGTTGAGTTCAATAGCCTGATGGCTGTGGGGAAGAGGCTGTTACTGAACCTTGACGTTGCAGTCTTCAGGCTCCTGTACCTTCTCCCTGAAGGTAGCAGGGAGATGAGGTTGTGGCCCGGATGTGTGGATCCTTGATGAAGCTGCCAGCCTTTTGAGGCAGCGACTGCGATAGATCCCTCGATGGTTAGGGAGGTCAGAGCCGATGATGGACTGGGCAGTGTTAACGTACTTTTTGCAGTCTTTTTCGCTCCTGGCACTCAAGTAGCTGAATCAAGCCACGATGCAACAGATCAGCAATGCTCTCTATTGTGCACCAGTAGAAGTTAGAGAGAAGTTTTTAGAGTCAGCTTGGCCCTTCACACCAGGGCGAAGGTGACATGGTTACAATTGCTGGTCCAGTACGAATAGGCAGTAATGTTAATGTCTGAGAGTGTGCGCTCATGTGTGTGAGACAGAAAGAAGGGATGGAGGGAGAGAGAGAGAGAGAGAAGAGAGGGGTGTGAAGTGAGAGTGGAGAGAGGAGGGGGAGGTGGAGAGAGAGGAGAGAGGAGAGAGAGAGAGTGAGAGAGAGAGAGAGAGAGAGAGAGAGACTAGAGAGAGAGAGAGAGAGCGAGGGGAGAGAGAGAGAGAGAGAGAGAGCGAAGTCTCCGATACCGTTGAACTATCAGCAGTTTAAAACCTTGAAGTGTTATCAACTATCAATGGTTAACTTTTATTTGTTATAATAACAATTGTCCCAACATAAAGAAAATAGCCTTGTTGACCTCTACGCTGCAAATAGTCATCTATTTATGACGAACTTGATTCTTTAAATTCTTAATTAAATGCTGCAGATAAAATCACAAGCCACAATGCAAATATGAATTTTAAAAGATTTTCATCGATGTTTTTGCAAACACATCTATCGTCTGGACAATTGCATAAATCTAAAACTTTATTACTTTTTGTAATTAGATATGGACAGTGCTAGTTTAATGTAGATCATAAAATAATTACAACGTTGTTATTGAGACAATATATGTTTAAATATACACTACATATGACCTACAGAGAGGGCTGCGAAAGAAGATATAAAGATTAGGATCGTGACTGGATCTGCAATCATTCCTCTTATTCCTCGTGGGGATCATCATTGGAATTGGTTGCTGGATGAAGAGGAAAAGGAGAAAAACTCTCAATCAACAGGGACCAGCTGACAACAGCAGAGACAGGAGAAGACTGCATGACCATGAAGCACAATCGGCTTCCTTTGGGATGATGCAGAGGAGGTCTACCGGAATGATGCATGGATTAGTGGGGTATTGGTGACAGGGAGAAGTTGGACAGACTTTGGATTGTTTTCCTCTGGAATGTCGGGGATTGAGGGGAGACCTGTCAGTAATATATACAACTGTGAGGGGTGGAGGTAGGGTAGACCATCAATCTTTTTACCCAGGAAGGAAATACCAAATTAAGAGCAGGTATGGCTTTACAATGAGTGGCAATGTTTAAAAAAAGATGTGCAGGGCAAGTGTTTTTACGCCAAGGGTGATGAGTGACTGGAATTTGCTGCCGGGGTGGTGGTGGTGGAAGCAGATATGGTAGTGGCATTAAATAGACTTTTACATAGGCGCATGAATGTGCAGGGAATGGATGGATATGGATTTGTGCAAGGAGATAAGAATTGGTCTTGGCATCATGTTCAGCACAATCATTGTGGATCAAAGAGCCTGTTCTTGTGCTGTTACTTTGCTATGTATATGCTCTTGATTCTATCAATGCTGACTGATGGCTTTACATTCAGCCATTCATTTTTTTTTAAAGTGCTGTCTTAGTTGCAGTTACCCGGTGATTCTGAACTCATTCATTGCACCACATTTTGGAATAAAAGGTCGCCCATTTGATTGATTGATTGATTAATACTTTATTGTCACGTGCTTCAAGTCACAGTGAAATTATTCGTTTTGCAAAACATACACAAGGTATATAAAGTTACAAAGTAATCATCACAGTTCCCAATGGTCCGTCTTTGTTCTCCGCAGCCCCTCCACGTTGGGTTCACCTGTGTTGTAAGCGCCCCCCTCCCAACCCCGGGCCCCTCTTTGTTGTCGGCAGCCCCTCCATGTTGGGTTCACCTGTGTTATATGCGCCCCCCCTCCCAATCCCGCATCCCTCTTTATTCTCGGCAGCCGCTCCATGTTGGGTTCACCTGTGTTATCCATGCCCTCCCAACCCCGGGACCCTCTTTGTTCTCAGTAGCCCCTCCATATTGGGTTCACTTGTGTTATCGGCGCCCCAACCCCAACCCAGGGACCCTCTTTATACTCGGCAGCCCCTCCATGTTGGATTCACCTGTGTTCTCAGCGCACCCCCTCCCCCAAACCCGGGACCCTCTTTGTTCTCGGCAGCCCCTCCATGTTGGGTTCACCTGTGTTATCGGCGCCCCCCACCCCCCCCCAACCCCGGGACCCTCTTCATTCTGGGCAGCTCCTCCCTGTTGGGTTCACCTGTGTTATCGGGCGCCCCCCCCCCCCAACCCCGGGGGCCTCTTTATTCTAGGCAGCTCCTCCATGTTGGGTTCACTGTTGTTATCGGCGGCCCCCAACCCTGGGACCTGTTTGTTCTCTTCGTTTTCGGTAACATCTCATGTCGGGTCCCTGTTTAAAAAGATACGAAGAAGATTTATTTTCAGGAGGTGTATGATTGCCTGAACTTTCTTTTGCAGCTGTGAAGACAAGGTGGATGACTATTTTCCAGGTTGAGATATATAGAGTTTAGATCAGAAATGTATCAAAGATTGCAAGAATTATGCAGTAAACTGATCCAAAATCAGGTGATTGGACATTGAAGTTATTGAATGATGCAGGTCTGTTCAAGGGGGATTACAACTGATTACAAATCTTATTTCACATAAAATTATTAAGAAGTACATCTCAGGAAGAGAAGAGTCCCTTGGCCCACAATGTCTGTGGTTTAGTGAACATGGTGAGATGCTGAACTTATCCCATCCAACTGCAACATGATCCATATCCCCTTACTTCATGCAGATCAAATTGTCAATCTAAAAGCCTCTTCTCACAATGTCATAACTTATCTTGCCGGGAGATAGACACCGAAAAGCTGGGGAAACCTCGGATCAGACAGCATCTCTGGATATCAAGGGCATAGGTGACATTTCGGTGTCGAGACCCTTCCAGACTGGAGAACTCAGCTGTTTGACCCGCGTTTTAGAGCCTATCTTCGGTTACTCAAGCTTTTTGAGCCTATCTTCGGGTGGAATTGACCACATCTGCAGTTTCCTTCCTAGTTATTTTGCCACTTCTCTTTGTCACATTACTGTAACCTGCATTCCGTGTTTCACATACCTGAATGGTGTAATGTAGTGGAGAAGTAATTGGCCTTTGCATGTTAATGCTTCACTCAGTGCTATCAAGTATTTGATGGGGCAGTCAACAAGGAATGCTTTGTTTTCATATTTCGAACCACGCTCCACACCACAGTTTAATAATATTGCTTAGTTTAGTGAGAACCCCTTTGGTTTGTGCAACGGAAATGGAGCACCTGGAGAAATGCCACGTGGTCACATGGAGGAACAGTGCAAATTCCAAGAGACAATATCAGTCCCTGCCCTTGTGAGTTTTATGGAACACGGGTTACGTATGCGGCTGTGTTTTATTGACCCTACAGAGTACGGGGAACAATACTCGTTATTCAAAACTGTGGTATAGAATAGCTGTGGAGTGTTTTATGTGCAAACTGACCGTGAATTTCATTGTATATCCACAAGTGTCATTTCTGAATTATGAGCGTTTAAAAAATAAGTTTGAATGAGTTTGCGGCATCCATCATTCTCGGGTAACATTGAAATAAGCATGTTCAAGCCATTCTGAGAATAGGAGCGAATTGGTCAGAGTGTAAACAGAGCAAAATTATTAGTTTAGTTTTAGTTTAGAGTAATGGTTGGAACAAACCCTTCAGCCCACCCGTGTCCGCCACGGATTTCCGACACTAACATTAGGCCAGATCAAACCCGGTGTGTGGCACTTAAGGCGCAACTCCAGGGCTGCACCGCCTGTTGCCCTTATTGTTGTCGGATGTGCAGCGAATGGAGGTATATTTGTGCAGGCTAATAAGAGTTTGGTCTTGGCATCATGTTCAACACAGGACATTGTGGGCCAAAGGGCCTGTTCCAGTGCTGTGGAGGGGGTCCAAGGGACAGGGGAGGACAATTTTTCTTGGCGGCAAGCGCGCCATGCGCACAATCACACACACACGCCAGGCAAACGGAGTAGCTTCAGCCGTGCTCGCTGTGAACGGTATTAGTTGGGATTCTTCCAGTTCCAGCCCCGCGACGTGGATGCTTTTACGACTGGGCCCGGTACCGGTTGGATAATGCTGTCAATAGTGCAGATTTGTACCAACAGATTTTAAAAAAAATTCCGGGGCATTATTGCTGGACAACATAATATAGGGACAGGACAATTTCAAGCTGCATTGAATGTGCCTGAAGAAGGGTTTCGGACCCAAACCCAAACTATTTCCTTCGATCCATAGACTGCTGCCGCACCCGCAGAGTTCCTCAGCATTTTTGTTCTACTTCGATTTTTTAACATGTGCAGTTCCTTCTGAACATGTCCTTTATATATGTTGCCCAGCATGACGTCCAGGGTTTTTTTTTTAATCGGTGGTAACTGTAGTATGGATACCGAGCTATTAAACCAAGAAATTATATAAGACTGAATTATATGCAACCCTAAAACTTGTATTTTGGGATGTATTAAACATTTTGACCCCAATTGCCGCTGTAAAATAGATGGTGTCAATTAGTTAATAAAATTGCTTTTCTAATCTGCAGAGAGAACCATTTGGTCTTCTGTAATTGCTTGTTTTGTTGCCTTTGTAACTGTCATGACGAAATTTTGTTTAAACTTGTTTGAATAAAATAAAGGAATATTCGATTCAATTCATTGTTCAGGTGGAGGTTCTCTCTCTATTGCCAAAATGTATTTTAGATTCTCATGTGGCTTATGGGATACGGTTTATTGGTGAAACATTTAGCTTGTGCGTTTGCCAACATGTGGATAGCTCATCACTGAAGATTACGTCAATTATTGTCCTCTGGCAGTTTAGACACTACTTTGGCATTGGGCTTGGTGTTCTTGCTTGAGCGCTTATCCTGATGTTATAGCACAATCACTATGTGTATTAATGGTAATTCATAATTGATGTTAGCTCAATGTTACTGAGCATGTTATCAAACCAGGAGACGCCAGGAACTGCAGATTCTGGCACTTTGAGCAAACCATTAACTGCTGGGGAGGAACTAGCCCGGGCCTCCAGCGATAACAGGCAGAGCGAACTAAATCCCCGGGAAAAATCCAGTCAATCGCGGCTGCCGGGGTCTATACAGCGAGCAACAACTTAGAAATAGGACTGTGCTCTAAAAGCAGAGCAAGCTTTAAAACTCGCTTTAAAACACGCGTTTGATTTCCACGGGGTGTATCAACAACTGATCCGATCAGTCATAACTACACGTTAAGTTTGAAAGTGGAGCAATATTGAATCCACGATGCAGGCAGTATTGAAAGTAAATTATTCATCCAAACTGCCGATGACAGCGGTCTGAACACACGAAACCTCCACCCATTTCCTTCTCTCCTGAGATGCTGCCTGTCTCGCTCAGTGTGTGCAGCTATGTGTGTCTATCTTCTGTTTCTGGTGTCCCCGCTGAGTTTCTCCAGCATTTTCTCGGCGGGGACAAAGCTGCTGGAGAAACTCAGCGGGGACAAAACTGCGGGAGTAACTCAGTGGGGGACCCAGCTGTCCGGCTGCGTTTTCTCAGCGTTTTGTCCCTTGTCGAGTTTCTCCTGCAGTTTTTGTCCCGTTGAGTTTCTCCTGCAGTTTTGTCGACTTTGATTTTCTAGATCTAGCAGTTCCCTTCTTAAACAGCATTTCATCAAATCTTGGAGATAAACATTAGATACTGCAAATTTTTACTGGAAAATAGCCATAACATTATGATGCCGGATCTCGTGTTGTTTTAAGTTTAAACTAGATCTAGAATGAGGTGGAAATTGATTAAAAAATTGTGACTGAAGTTCTTACTGAATCTAACTTAAATAAGTGCAAGTCCCGGGTAAGTCTATTATTCAGTAACATTCGTTTTATGATCTTTACTGAATAAGAAACGGCCCTGCTCGACATGATATGGTAGATGTTCTGCAGTTTTTTCATGCATAATATTCATACAAAATATGAAAAAAGTGACAATGAGAAATGGATGAGAAAAGATCAGCACTTAAACTATACCTTTTGGAAAGGGGTACCTGCTCGAAAAATGAATGTAATGGTCTTTGCCTCTCATTTGTGATGAATATTGTCTGGATGACTTATCTTTTAAAACATATCCGCATTTGGCCCGTCAGACATTTCGATGTTCGCAAAGGGTCTTGTAGAAAGGGTCTCGACCTGAATCATCGCCTATTCCTTCATAGGAAATTACTCCAAAGTTCAAATGATAATAGTGCCCGCATCTGACAGTTTAAAATTGGCATCTCCGTTAAGTTTAGTCAAAGGAAAACGTGCATTACTTGAAGCAAGGTCAGTTCACACTATTATATTATAAGGATTAATGAATGGATATCGATTTGTTGTAGCCAGTTAACCACATTATGGAGCGGAAGGTATAACCAACGTTTCGACCGAAAAACCATGCTTCAGGGATAATGTGAGGGGGGGGTGTGGGGGGGGGGGGGGGGAGGAGAATGGAGACAGAGAGGGAGGAGCCGAGGGCTGAGGGAGAGCTAAGAATGGGAGGATACAGCAAGACCTACCGGGATAGGAGATGTCAATGATTTATGCCACTAATGTGCAAATGCCAAAGCGGATATGAGGTGCTGCTCCTCCAATTTCCGGTTGGTGGCTCACTTGGCCACAGAGAGAGGCCCAGGACAGAAGTGTTGGATTCGGAATGGGAGTGAGGAGTTGAAGTGCTGAGGACACAGGGTGATCAGGTTGGTAATGGCGGAGCGAGCGGAGGTAGGTGTTTGGCGAAGTGATCGCACAAGCAACGCTTGGTCTCACTGATGTAGTCAGCTGACATCTAGCGCAGGGATGCAATAGATGAGGTTTGAGGAGATGCAGGTGAACTCTGTCGACGTGGAATGACATGCTTGAGTCCTTTTGTATGGAGTCGAAGGGGGGAAGTAAAGCGGACAAATGTAGCATCTCTTGCGGTAGCAAGGGAAAGTTGCCTTGTGGATCATATTGAATGGCTGAGCAGCTTGAAGGGCGACCATGCTTACTCCTGCACCTTTATTTTTTATGGTTTCTATGTTCTATTGGATGGTGGTGGTGCGGGAGGGAAGGGAAGAATTGACCAGGGAGTTACGGTGGGGAGTGGCTCTTTGCGGGAAAGCAGACGGTGGGGGAGATGGGAAGATGTGGCGAGTGGGTGGGGTTCACGTTGGAGGTGGCGAAACTGGCGGAGGACTATTGTTGTATGTGACGGCTAGTGGGTATGAAAGGTAAGGAACAGGGGACTCTGCCTTGTTACGAGTAGGGGGGGATGGGGAGAGAGAGCAGTGTTACGGGGGTATATGACGAGACGCTTGTGCGAGGGGCACCCACGTTCCCTGAAAGAATTGGGACTTTCCGATGCCCGGGTGTAGAAACCTCATCTGGGAGCAGAGATGCGGCGTAGGACGGGATTAACTTGGGAGTAGAGGATGGAGTCCTTACAGGGACAGGCAGGGTGGGAAGAATAGTGTAGTCTAGTAGCCATGGGGAGTCGAAGGGTTTATTAATGGATGTTCGGTCAGAAGTCTTTCACCTGCGATGGAGATAGTGAGTCAAGGAATGGTTAGGGAAGTGTCGGAAATGGTTCCAGGTGTATATGAGTGCCGGTTGGAAGTCATTGGTTGAAGCCGATGAAGTCAGTCAGTTGTGTGTGTGGGTGCAGAAGGTTAGCACAACATTTCTGATTGCTTAAACCTCAGATGCGGGGTACAAAGAATCGACCGTTGGTGGCGTTTAACCACTTATTCCTCTGACTCATCGGAAAAACGACGTAAACACCAATTTTAAATTCTAAGAATGAAGAAATGGCCTATCGATGTAGCAATTACGGTGAATAGACAGTTAAACAACATCGTTTTTGTAAGTCAGAGGAATGAAGTGATGAACGAACGAATCGACTCAAAACGAAGACTACGTATTAAACCCGACATACCTTAAAAACCTTGTAATGTGGGGGGAGGGGGACCTTCCCCCATCTCGGAAAACATGAAGGGGGCACGTCCCGCCTGCCACCCCCCCCCCCGGAACCCCCGCCGGGGATTTTTACACAAATGGAGAACTATAATTTAACTGTGCGTTCCATTGTTTGGAACCTTTACACTGTCCGCGTCATTCAATCTTCGCCTTTAAACCAACAGCTCGATAGTTTTGGGTCGGAATACAACGTGCTGAAGGAAATCTAGGTGGGTCAGGGCAGCATCTGTGTAGGGAATTGACAGACTACGATTTCGGTCGAGCCTCTCTTTCATACTGATTGGAGTAGGGGGAGGAAAGCTGATGCAAAATGAGACGTGGGCCGGAATAAAGCTGGCCAAGTAATGCGGATAGGACAGGGTGCTGCAGTAACTTGGCGGGTCAGGCAGCATCTCAGCGTTCTGAGAGAACAAGAGTTCGGTGACCTTTCGGGTCGTTTTTTCTGAGGTACAAAGTGCTGGAGTAACTCAGCGGGTCTGGACAGCATCTCTGAAGAAAAAATAACTGGTGACGTTTCTTTCAGTCTGAAGAAAAGTTCGGAACCGAAACGTCACTATGTTTTTATTCAGAGATGTTAGCCCTCGGACCCGCTGAGTTTACTCCAGCACTTTATGTCTATCTCGTTAGAAACTAGCTTCTGCAGTTCCTCCCGACAACAGTTATTGCGTCGTTTCGGGTGAGGGGGAGGGTGAATTGGCAGATGGTTGAACATTAAATGAAAGGGCTAAAAGGTGAAAAGGAGACAACATTCTGTTGGGTGTGGAAAGAAGAGGAGTGAAATGTGAAGCCAGAGGGAGGGATGTTGATGGAAGGGGACAGGGGGTGGGGGGAAGTGGGAAGAACGGGTAGCCCGTATCGGGTTCAGGGGCCCATGAAAGAGAGGGGGTCTACTAGTTAAAATTGGGATAATCAATCTTTATAACGAAAAGACACAAATGCCGCAGTAAACTCATTGGGACAGCAGTTATCTCTGGAGAGAAGTTAAAGGGTGACGTTTCCTATTCCATCTGTCCAGAGATGCCGCCTGTCCCGCCGAGATTCACAGGCATGTTGTGTTCCTATTCTTCGGTTTGAACGCGCATCTGCGGTTCTTGGATTCAAAATCAATCTTCATAACCGTTGGGGTGCTAGGCTAACCCAGCAGATTATGAGTGTGTTCGCCTTTTTGTGTGATGGCCTCGCTGTCTTATGGCCAAGGGACAGGATGTCGGTATGGGAAAGAGGAAGGGCAGTTAAATGGCAGGTAATGCAAGAATCAGGCAACATGCTTCGATTTCAACGGTCTAATTTATTTTTAAAATCCGGACAATATTAATAATGGATATGCTAATCACTTCTTCGCTTCCTGCCGGAACCCTCGCTCTGGACAAGAGCATAAATACAAGTGTTTTGTACAGTGAAACTCAAATAACATTAGCAGAAGCGCTATTTTTTTTTCTATATGCAAGATAAAGGACCTCGGGGCGTTGACGCAAATCTGCGTGATTCGACGAAACACAAGTCGAGTATCATAACGGAGTCCACAGGCAGTGATGAGCTCCCAGAGGTTGGCAACAAATAAGATATGCTTGAAGTCCTTCCGGTTTCTGATCTCGGGATCCACATATATTACCGTCCCACGCGGAGGCTTCAGGGCGCTTGCGAATTCGACTGATGTACAATGTGCCCGGACGGTCTCGTGAGATTTATACAGCTAGTACCAGCGGCAGTGGCAGCCAGCAGTCGGTTAACCCAAAAGTTTGGAGACCCATTTGTACGTCTTCCATGCGGTCGATGTTGCATATTCTGCTAACTGGTATGGCAGGCCCCAATCGTATATCACGGCAATATAGCTGGGCTCATACCGAAAATAAACTGGAATATGGATCAAAAAGTGCACAAACACACTGTCGTTAGAATCACTGCGGCGGTTCTCTCGCGGTGCAGTATTTTTTGATTTTTATTTCTGGCAACAATGGCGAAGAAGCGGTTCGACTTGTGAATGACACTGTGGACCAGCGGAGATTGTACGCAGGAATATTTGTATAAAGGATGTAGGCGACACGTACAGGTGTATTGCCAGAATGAATACGGAAAAATAATAGCCGAGGACGTTTTTCCCGACGGTGACATTAAATATACAGACCCATTGTCGTCCGCGACTTGCATAGTTAGCTTGTAAACGGATGACCACTTTGGAGAGGCCGCACATTCCCGGAAGGACCACGAGAGATGAGGAACGTTTGCTGTAAAAGATGAACAAGACAGGGTCATGACCAGATGGAGAACCCCCCAGCATTCGAGGAACCGTGTCTCTGGTAACGGGGAACGCTGGGAATAACCTAACGGGGAAATTGTAAAGTGGATGAGTCAATATTGCAGGGCCGACATCTTGGCTGGGTGGAAGGGGGAAACGTTGTGGATATTCAAATAGGCCAATTGCATTCATCGACCTGGGCATGGGTCTAAATTTCGGGTTTGCAGCGTCATATCTACTTTCTACCTAATTGGTGATCCTCGGACTATCTTTAGATCAGACACACAATTCTCTGGAGAAAATGAATAGGCATTCCTTCAATTTATTTGTCCTTAAATACCGGTCTATATATCTCGTTCCATTCAACCCACCCCCACCCCCCCCCCCCCCCCCCCCCCCCCCCCCCCCCCCCCACCCCCCCGACTCTTAGTCTGAAGAAGTGTCTCGAACCCGAAATCGTCACCTATTCCTTTCTCCACAGATGCTGCCTGACCCGCCTGATTTACTTCAGCTTTGAGTCTCTGACTTCGGTTTAAACCAGCATCTGATAGTTCCTCCTCTACATATCTTTGGATCGGACTTTACTCGTCTTTATCTTGCACTAAACGTTATTCACGTTATTATCTGTTTCGTTGTGTATTTGTTCACTGTGGGGATGGTCGGTGGTAATCATGCATTGTCATTCCGCTGACTGGTTGTAACACGCAAGAAAGGCTTTCACTTGCACCTCGCTTTACGTGACAAGAAACTAGACTGAAACTCAAAAGAGTAGATACTCCGGAAAGAGATATCAGAAGTAAAGCGTCGGACTTGGTGGCGACAAAAGAACTCACTGGGATACCGATAATTGCAAAGATCGGGTTGCAAATAATGGTCGCATCAGCCGCCTCTGTTCCCGCATTTTATGATGGATAGGAGAAGATCTGGTTATGGCAAAAGGTACAGATGCATATTGAAGCGATTTCACGCTGCAACCTGATTATTCATCACCCTTCTCCACTGGGGACCACAAATTACATCACAGTTCACACCACTCCAACTCAAACATCTCCAGTTATTCCATTTGAATGATCAGTCGGGTCCGCGCCGGTCTTTGATCGAGTAAACATGCAATAATTAGGATTACTTGGGGCAGGAGTTCCGGACTCGCTGCACAGACCCAGAGCCGTGCACCGGAGTCTCGGTTTAATCAAACCCCCTTTTCAAACTTACCCGCGTAAACACTCACTCTGTACCCCACCTGTGGCCTGCTCTGTATCACTTCCATTTGTATTATTTTAGAAAGCACGACCTGGTTTTCCGATCCTCGGCGGGGGGCTCGGGATATTTTCAAGGGCGAGCTTGATTCAGGGTTCAATGCAGATTGACATTGCATAAGGTCATGTCATCAGTGTCAGGAGCAGAATAAGGCCATCCGGCCCATCCCTGTATATTCTGCCATTCAATCATGGGTTAGCTATCTCTTCCCTCAACCCCATTCTCCTGCCTTTATCCCATAACCCTTCACACCCGTACTTAATCAAAGAATCTATTATATCTCATCTGCTTCAAAAATATCACCGTACCTTGGCATCCACAGCATTATGTGGCAATGAAATCACACAGATTCACGACCACTCTGACTAAATAAGTTCGTCTCATCCCTTTCCCAGGAACATCTTTAATTCTGAGGCGATGACTTCCAGCCTAGTCTCTCCCCACTGGGGGAAGTATCCCCACCTCATCCATTCTATCCAAAGCCCTTTCACCATTCGGTTCATTTCAAATAAGGTCGTTCCCCCCCCCCCACCCCCCCCCCCCCCCCCCCCCCCCCCCCCCCCCCCCCCCCCCCCCCCCCCCCCCCCCCCCCCCCCCCCCCTTATTCTTCCAAAACTTAGCGTGTAAGGCCCAGTGCCATCAAACGCTCATCATAGGTTAACCCATCATTCCTGTGATCAGTCTTGTAACATCCTCTGGATTTGTCCAGAGACCGCGCATCATATATGGTGCCTAAATAATTGCTCACAATTCTCCAAATGCGCATGACAGTGCCTTATAAAGCTCTTCGGCATACATCCCTGTTTTTTTGAATCCTCGACTCTTGGAAATAAGTCTTGACTTCTTATTGACTTCCAAGGGCAGCAGGATAACATTGATTTTATCCCGGCATCACTGTTGAACCAAAATCTGATGCCCTCTACCAGTAAAATAACAGCCGACAACGGTGCAATTCAGTTGTTCAGAAAGCAAAACAGAGGAAGGCAGTAATATTGCAATTAAAAGGCTGTGTCATAGACAGAGAAATAAATGGGTGTGGCAGGTTTTAAATGAAATATGTGTGACTGGTTATAATGGGGGGGGGGGGGGGGGGGGGGGGAAATAGGACCAACCAAATTATATTCTCAAGAACCATATAAAGCATCCTCTTGGTGTGCATCACGTTGGGTTTCAAAACTGTGCTGCCCAAGACCAGAAGGACATTGTGGAGAGTTTGAGGATTTCAGCCCCGTCCATACATAGCCCAGCCATCACACAGCCCAGACCATCACAGCCAGCCCATCACACAGCCCAGTCCATCACACAGCCCAGTCCGTCACACAGCCCAGCCGTCACACAGCCAGTCCATCACACAGCCCAGTCCATCACACAGCCCAGCCCATCACACAGCCCAGTCCATCACACAGCCAAGCCCATCCACACAGCCCAGCCCATCACACCAGCCCAGTCCGTCACACAGCCCAGCCCGTCACACAGCCCAGCCCATCACACCAGCCCAGTCCATTACAGACCAGCCATCACACCAGCCCTGTCCATCACACAGCCCAGCCCATCACACAGCCCAGCCAATCACACAGCCCTGTCCATCACACAGCCCAGTCCATCACACAGCCCAGTCCATTACAGACCCGAGTCCATTCACACTGCCCAGCCAATCACACTGCCCAGCCCATCACACTGCCCAGGCCCATCACAGAGCCCAGCCCATCACACAGCCCAGCCCATCACACAGCAAAGCCCATCACACTGCCCAGCCCATCACAGAGCCCAGCCCATCACACTAGCCGAGTCCATCACAAGACCAGTCCAATACAGACCCGAGTCCATCACACAGCCCAGCCCATCACAGAGCCCTGCCCATCTACACAGCCGAGTCCATTCCACAGCCCAGCAGCCTATCACACAGTCCAGACCATCACACAGCCCAGCCGCGCCGCCATTAATTCCATCTACACTTCCCGCTGCTCTGGTAAAGGCCCACACACCCTGGTAATTACCTCTTCTCCTCTCTCCCATCGCGCTGATGATATAAAGCCTTGAAATCACATACCATCTGATTCAAGAACCTGGCTGTTATCAGATTACTGAATGGTTCTCCTACAAGCTCAGGATATAGTTCAGTTCTTCCAATCTTCCTTGTTATACCCCTTGAAGCATTCATTTCCAATCTGCGCTTTATTTGCGGCTGTAACATTATATTCTGAATTCAGTTCGCTTTCTATTTTTGCATTGCTCATTGTACGGATGTCGGGTACGATTATACTCGTGTAAAGTATGAATGGCATGGGCAATTTGTGAAACAGTATGTCGATACATGAGATAATGGTAATCCACTACTAATACCAAGACTGCTCATTGTCGATAAAATATAACTGTTCCACCTCTGCACCATTTTTCTATCCTACACTCCATGTGTCTTAATTTCTTAGGGCACATAAATCTTCAAATCCCTTTATAGGAATAAACAAGGCCTGAATCTCCAGGGCCTTCCAGGGTTAGAGAATTCTGAAGACTTTTATTTCTCTATCCGTTGCATCTTACAAGGAGAAAGGATTGTTTTCTTATCTTAGTCGTAAATGCATGCCCAATTTTCTAACACTCTCTCTGACTGGGTCTAGACTATGCCACAGGAAACATATATCCTACAAACAAACAACGAGCACCTTCAAAAAGTTCCAAAGAGATCATGTCTTTTTTTTTTTAATTGAAGGGATGTAGTGGTCTACGCAACCACTCCTCACTGACCTAACTCACCATTCATACAATCTTATAAATATTCAATTCATTTATTTCAAAATGGCTAGAATACAAAAACAGGGATGTAATGTTGCGGCTCTATAAGCTGCTGGTCAAGCCGCATTTGGAATATTGTGAGCATTTTTGGGAACCATATCTGAGGAAGGAAGGATGTGCTGGCTCTGGAAAGGGTCCAGAGGAGTTTACAAGAATGAATCCCAGGAATGAATGGGTTAACATGTGATGAGCGTTTGATGGCACTGAGGTATGGAATGGGGGAACCTCATTGGTACTTACCAAATAGTGAAAGGCGTGGATGGAGTGGCTTCTGGAGAGGCAGTTTCCACTAGTGGGAGAGTCGTGGACCAGAGGTCGTAGACTCAGAATTAAAGATCATTCCTTTTGGAAGGAAATTAGGAAGAATTTATTTATTTAGAGCGTGGTGAATCTGTGGAATTCTTTGTCACAGAATGCTGTGTATGCCAAGAAAAAAAAAGATATATTCTTGATTAGTACGGGTGTCAGTGGTTTATGGGAAGAAGGCAGGAAATGGGTTAGGAGAGGGAGATACATCAAACATGATTTAACGGCGGAATAGACCTGATGGGCTGAATGGTCTAATTTCTCTCATATCACCAATGACCATATGACCTTATTCCTTCCGTACATACACTGTTAGGTAGAGATCGAAACACTTATGGTTGTCACAAAGCACCAAATAAGGTAGGTAGGTGGACAGATGGGAACAGTATGGAGGAGTGCGTGGTTGATGAAAGTGGGTGGAATTTCTCCATTATCAGGGTTCAGAACGGTCTTTCCATAAACAAGGGTAAGTATGATTCCCTATGCATCCAATATTTTTTTAAACATTGTGATAATGCGGCTTCAACTACCTCCTCTGGCTGCTCGTTCCACACACCCAACTCCCATTGTATGAAAATGTTACCCCTCTGGTTCCCATTAAATCTTTCCCCCCTCACCTGAAACCTATATCCTCTGGTTCTCGATTCCCCAAGTCTGGGGAAGAGACTGTGCATCTTCCAATCAATTCCTCTCTTGATTCTGTGCTCTTTGAAAGGATTACCCCTCATCCTCCTGCGCTCCAAGGAAGAGAGTCCTAGCCTGCTCAACCGCTCCCTATAGCTCAGGTCCTCGAGTCCTGGCAGCCTCCTTGTAAATCTTCTCTGCATCCTTCATCTTGCTCCAATGCAAGGCAACTTTCTTCCTCTACACGAGAAAAGTTTCACCATCCCTAGCTGATACAATGGAGGAGAGTGAAACTGGGGGAATAAAATCGGCAAAATTATAGGAAGCAGTTGGGAGGAGATGAACAGAGAACACAGAAAAGTACAGCACAGAAACAAGCCCATCGACCCACAATGTATGTGCCGAACGTGATGCAACGTAAACTAATTTAATCTGCCTGCACGTGATCCATAGCCCTCCATTCTCCACATATCCATGTGCCTTGTTAAACGCTTTTTTTTAATGTCTCTTTATTGCAGCTATTCATATAGTTGAGATAGCTGTGTCTGTCATTGTTAGATTATCACATGGGCGGCTGCTCTGGAAGGTTATTATGCATGGGATCAAAGGAGAGGTAGCCGAATGAACTAGAAAATTGGCTTCTAGCAAGCAAAGGGTATTGGTGGAAGGTTGCTGTGACTAGCTGTGTGACTGAGGATTCAGTGCTGCGGCTGTTACTGTTTGTCTTGTATATCAATGATTTGGATGAGAACATGCATGGCAAGAATTACGAGTCGCAGGTCGACAAGGTGTGCAAAAATGCTTTTGGTACATTGGCCATCATCAGTCAGAACATTTGAGTATAGAAATGAGGTCATGTTGCAGTTGTATAAGACGTTTGTGAGACCACATTTAGAGTACAGTGCTCAGTTCTATGTTGCAAGAAAAGATGTTGTCAAGTTGGAAATGGTTGCACAGATGAATTATGGGATATTGCCAGGACAGAGAGGATTTACGAGGATGTTGCCACAACCAGAGGGTTTGACCAAGAGGGGGAGGTTGAGTAGGCCGGTTTTAGGTTAGTGACCTAAAAGTTGAAAATTCAATATTCATACTTGGGCCACCTTTCAACATAATTGTAAAAGGAGCAAAGGCGTTGTAAAAACAAGCCTGAAGGCTTTGTGTCTCAAAGCGAAGAACACTCGTAATAAGGTGGATGAGTTAAATGTGCAGATAGCTATTAATAATTATGATATAGTTGGGATCACGGAGACTTGGCTCCAGTGTGACCAAGGCTGGGAGCTGAACATCCAGGGATATTCAATATTCAGGAGGTATAGACAGAGAGGAAAAGGAGGTGGGGTAGCGTTGCTGCTTAGAGACGAGTTTAATGCAATAGAAAGGAAGGACATTAGCTTGGAGGATGTTAAATCGATATGGGTGGAGCGGCGAAACACTAAGGAGCAGAAATCGCTAGTGGGTGTTGTGTACAGGCCACATAACAGTTAGTAGTGGAGTTGGGGATGGCATCAAAACTGGAAATTAGAAATGCGTGCATCAAAGGTAAAACCGTTATACTGGGTGACTTCAACCTACATATAGATTGGGTGAATCAAATTGGCAGGGGTGCTGAGGAAGAGGATTTATTGGAATGTATGCGGGATAGTTTTCTAAACCAACATGTAGAGGAACCAATGAGAGAGCAGGCTATTCTAGACTGGGTATTGAGTAATGAGGATGGGTTAGTTAACAGCCTTGTTTTACGTGGCCCCTTGCGCAAGAGTTACCATAATATGGTTGAGTTCTTCATTAGGATGGAGAGTGACATTGTTAATTCAGAAACACGGGTCCTGAACTTAAAGAAAGGTAACTTTGAGGGTATGAGACGTGAATTGGCCAAGATAGACTGGCAATTGATTCTTGAAGGGTTGACGGTGGAAATCAGGGAAGGTAGCGCATCCGTGGATAACAAGGGAAATCAGGGATAGTATCAAAGCAAAAGATGAAGCGTACAAATTAGCCAGAAAAATCAGCCTACCAGAGGACTGGGAGAAATTCAAAGACCAACAGAAGAGGACAAAGGGCTTAATTAGGGAAGGGAAAATGGATTATGAAAGAAAACCGGCAGGAAACATAAAAACTGACTGCAAAAGTTTTTTATCGATATGTGAAGCGAAAAAGATGAGTTAAAACAAATGTAGGTCCCTTGCAGACAGAAGCAGGTGAATTGATCAAGGGGAACAAGGACATGGTTGATCAATTGAATAACTACTTTGGTTCTGTCAACTAAGGAAGACATAAATAATTTGCCGGAAATAGCATGGGATCGTGGGTCAAACGAGATGGAGGAACTGAGTGAAATCCAGGTTAGCCGGAAAGTGGTTAGGTAAATTGAATGGATTAAAGGCCGATAAATCCCCAGGGCCAGATAGGCTGCATCCCAGGGTACTTAAGGAAGTAGCCCCAGAAATAGCAGATGCCTTAGTGATAATTTTTCAAAACTCTTTAGATTCTGGAGTAGTTCCTGAGGATTGGAGGGTAGCTACTTTAACCCCACTTTTTAAAAATGGGGGGGAGAGAGAAAACGGGGAATTACAGACCAGTTAGTCTAACATCGGTAGTGGGGAAACTGCTAGAGTCAGTTATTAAAGATGGGGGATAGCAGCGCATTTGGAAAATTGGTGAAATCATTGGACAAAGTCAGGCATGTATTTACGAAAGGTAAATCATGTCTGACGAATCTTATTGAATTTTTTGAGGATGTAACTGGTAGAGTGGATAAGGGAGAAGCAGTAGATGTGTTATATCTGGACTTTCAGAAGGCTTTCGACAGAGTCCCACACAAGAGATTAGTATACAAACTTAAAGCACACGGTATTGGCGGTTCAGTATTGATGTGGATAGAGAACTGGCTGGCAGACAGGAAGCAAAGGGTAGGAGTGAACGGGTCCTTTTCAGGATGGCAGGCAGTGACTAGTGGGGTGCCGCAAAGCTCAGTGCTGGGACTCCAGCTATTTACAATATATATTAATGATTTGAACGAGGGATTTAATGCAACATCTCGAAGTTTGCGGATGACACGAAGCTGGGGGGCAGTGTTAGCTGTGAGGAGGATGCTAGGAGGCTGCAAGATGACTTGGATAGACTGGGTGAGTGGGCAAATGCATGGCAGATGCAGTATAATGTGGATAAATGTGAGGTTATCCACTTTGGTGGCAAAAATAGGAAAGTATACTATTATTTGAACGGTGACCGATTAGGAAAAGGGGAGATGCAACGAGACCTAGGTGTCATGGTACACCAGTTATTGAAAGTAGGCATGCAGGTGCAGCAGGCTGTGAAGAAAGCGAATGGTATGTTGGCATTCATAGCAAACAGCAAAACAGATTTGAGTACAAGAGCAGGAAAGTTCTACTGCAGTTGCACAGGGTCTTGGTGAGGCCACGCCTGGAGTATTGCATACAATTTTGGTCTCCTAATCTGAGGAAAGACATTCTTGCCATAGAGGGAGTACAGAGAAGGTTCACCAGACTGATTATTGGGATGGCAGGACTTCCATATGAAAAAAGACTGGATAGACTCGGCCTGTACTCGCTGGAATTTTGAGAGATTGAGGGGGGATCTCATAGAGACTTACAAAATTCATAAGGGGTTGGACTGGCTAGATGCAGGAAGAATGTTCCCGATGTTTGTGAAGTCCAGGACAAGGGATCACAGTTTAAGGACAAGGGGGAAGTCCTTTAGGACAGATGAGAAATCGTTTTTTCACACAGAGAGTGGTGAATCTATGGAATTCTCTGCCACAGAAGGTAGTTGAGGCCAGTTCGTTGGCCATATTTAAGAGGGAGTTGGATGTGGCCCTTGTGGCTAAAGGGATCAGGGGGTATGGAGAGAAGGCAGGTACAGGATACTGAGTTGGATGATCAGCCATGATCATATTGAATGGCGGTGGAGGCTCGAAGTGACGAATTGCCTTCTCCTGCACCTATTTTCTATGTTTCTATGTTTCTATACCATTGGGGTGCATGCTACCCAAGCATGCTACTCGATCCGCCATGATCACAATGAATGGTGCTGCTGGCTCGAAGGGCCGAATGGCCTCCTCCTGCACCTATTTTTTATGGTTCTAAAGTATGTGGTGCTGTTCCTCCAGTTGTCTCACTCTGGCAATGGAGGTGGCCCCAAGACAGAAAGGTCAGTAGAGGAATGTGAAGGGATGTTAAAATTGTCAGTAGCTAGGAGCCCTAGCAGTTCATAGTCATGGAATTCATGGAGTGATATTGCATGGAAACAAGTTCTTCGGCCCATCTTGCCACACCGGCCAACATGTTCCAGCCACATTAGTCCTACTAGCCCACGTTTGGCACATATCCCTTCAAACCTGTGATATCCATGTATCTGTCTTAAAAGTTGGAATAGTCCCTGCCTCAACTACGTCCTCGGGTAGTCCGGGCAGGTGTTCGGTGAAACAGTTGCCTAGTCTACATTTGCTCTCGTTGATGCACCGGGTGCCACAGCGGGAACATCAGATGCAGTCTTTTGGCTTAGGCCCCTTCGGTCATGGCTGACCATGCATGTATCCAGGCTGCTATACCCTATATGGAGGATGTCTGTGCGTGACTGTTTAACGTGGGAAGACTGACACACAGACAGCCACCCCACGGTCCTTGATAGATCTCGGTCAGGATCCAGTGGAATGGAGTCAAAGACAACTGGAGAGCCTTTTCTGCTACAGCCTTCATCCGCCTTCCCAGCCGTTGTGATGCTCCACTAACGTCAGCCAGATCAGTTGATAGTCTGTCGCCTGTGATGGAGAAGAAGAGATCAAGAAAGGAGAATGATGGCCAATAGTTCAATGGGATCAATACTGTTTTCTTTGTCACATGTGCAAGTACACAATTTTTTTTTGCATATGTGAGATACCCTTTATGCTCACAATAAATACTCAAAGACTAAATCTGGAAGCAAGAGATTTCTTTATTTTACGAGTCTGCAGACCGGTGCCTCTCCAACCGAGACACACTGAAGCCAGGGAGATCATCCCCTTTATACACAAAATCTTACATTCAATTTCTCCTCCGGACCTCTCTCCAATCAGAGTCGGAGGTGCACAATCTGTAGGTACAACCCACCGTACATCCCCTCGTACCTCCCACATCATACATTGCATGTTCATGGTAATGAGCAATTTCTTGACCAGGGGTGTGTTGTAATATTCATTTTTTTCTATTAAGCATGCTCAATTGCTCATGACCTGGCTCACTTTCGCTCACCTCCTAGTGAACCCTCTCAGTTTTCCTATATCAGCACTAAAGCTAAGCTATAGTGACTAGGGTCCCATCCATCACTCCTTTCCACTGATAGGGATCTCTCTACATCACCCCCTTCTCTAGCGAGACAAAGCTATCTCTTCTTACTCAAGGCCTCAAGGATGGGTCTGGCAATTTTCAGACACTGCTGTCAGAATCTCCTCTCCAGCCCCTCTCTGTTTGAATTCTCTTTAAAACTCCTTTCTTTAATAGGGTTTAATCACTTTATCCCTCACAATCCTCCCTTTTTCTTTTGCTACGCATACACTGATTAAACCCTCATTTTAAGTTCCTTCAATTCGAACTGACGTAACATTGTCCTAACCTTCTCCTCCCGTAAATCTAAACTTCCCCTGGCCGCATTATCATTATTTTCTGTATTTCCCCTTTCTCTCCCATAGGCATGACTACAGCCTGCATCTGACTTATACTTCTGGTAATAAGTTCCCTAAAACAAGGGATACAACAGGGGATGAAGATCAGTCCAGCCACTGCACATAGAAACACAAGTCCCACCGTTCTCCACCATGTTCCTCCGAGGATAGAATCCCACCATTGGGTTCCCATAATCGAATTCCACTTTTGTATTGGAACATGCGCCAACTTCCGGATCCCTTCTGATATGTCCATCACTGCCTGTCCATTATCATCGATGTTCAAACAGCAATTAGAGAGGTTGAATTTCCCGCATACCCCTCCTTCTTCTGCCAGGAGATAATCTAGGGCTAACCTGTTCTGGTATATCGCTGCTCTCATCTGCGTCTGCTGCTTTGCCAGCATCTCCAGCGCCCCCGCAGTTTGGTTGGTAATTACTCCAGTACTGCCTGTAGCCTTATGATCCGGTTTAACATATATACTGGTGTTCGGTTAGCCCCAGGATCCATCTTGTGCCCAAGTGGCTGGTCCGTAGTATGAGATGATTCTTGCTGGTGGCCACTCATCATCTTCCCATTCTCCAATGTCTATTTTCCTCTTTTTCCGATATAGGTCATCAAATACAGGTGTTCCTAACGACTGGCCTTCTTTGGGGTTTAACAGGAAGAATCCAGGTTGTACCAGTCCAATAAAACAAGTCCCACTCCAATTCATCGGTAACACCGAGTATGCCTTGTATCCGCATATCCATAACAATCCTTCAGGGGCCGGTCCACTAGAGGCAACCTTGTTCCATATATTTCGCAATACTGGGATCCCTGATAAGGGTTATTCCCGGTGCAGTTCCATAGTCCGGCTGATTCCACTCCATCAATCTCCATCCGGATAGCGCAGTTTTTTCCATATTTCTTAGTTAGATACCATTTAGGCTCCTCTGGCCACCACACTCGGGACTGATTTGGCCACTGGGTGACGATGTGCTGGCAGGGGCTGCTGCCTACTAGGACGGCATCCTTTGCCCAGGGCCTAGCGATAACTCAGTCCCGACCGGAGCATCTGTCAGGACCCATACCTGGGGATCTCGGTCTTGTCCAGCTGTCAGGTTCCACCCATCAGGTCCCATATTTCAACAATGGATCCTCTCCACGGCCAACGTGAATTCATCAGCGTCCTCCGCAGACCCAAACAGTTAGTCACATTCAGGGGTCCCAGCTAATCCGGGTGGCCAAGTCCACAAAACAGGTTTTTTCTTCCTTCAGGGATTTCGATCTGCTTCTTGATTTCTTCGTACAGTGTCTGGTGCACTTGAGGCTGAGTATGTGGGGGAGGGGGAGGCTTCGTGACTACTACCTTAGTAATCTCTTTCACTACTTCCTCCTTCGTCTTATCTATTGCCCTTTTATGATCTGAGAAGGGAAAATAACTGTACACAAACCCATCTCTCTCCCCTTGGGCAGGTAACGGCCCCAAACTTCCCTATATACCCCCTATTGCCTGCCATCAAATACTCCTTTCCCCCTCTTTACAAATGATTCTATTCTTTCGGTCATGGCATGCTTTATTCACATGGGAATGATAGGTAAATGGTCTGGTTATTACCCCTCTGCATTGAATAGGATGATAACATTTATCACAATTATTAATACCTTTTACAACAATTACATACAAAGCAAACAATACCACGACTGCTCCTTTCATACTGTCAGTTATACATTCAATGCTTTTCTTTTTAAAATTCTGTTAGGGGTTTACTTCCCGGCTTCACCGTCCGCTGTTCCTCCTCCTCAGGAACGGGTGGATCGACGGGTCTTTAACCCGGATCGCGTGGGTCCACCCTTTCTCTTTTGTTCGTATTGCTGTCTCGGTTGTCAGTAATACTAGGTACGGGCCGGTCCACCTGGGCTGGAGTTTCTCCTCCTTCCAATTTTTAACCAGTACCCAGTCGCCGGCCTTTACAGCATGTATTGAAAGTCAAGTGGCGGGCTTTGAGCAATAATCCTTTCGCTTTTAATTCTGTAAGGGAACGGGACATTGCCAGTAAATAGTTCCTTGAGAATACATCACTGCCCTCTATGGTGGGTATTCCTTCTATCTTTCCCAAATAAGGTAACCCAAACAACATTTCATAGGGGGACACTGCTAACTTTGCATGGGGTCTCCGTTGCTTTTCTCAAAGCCTTTCTGTTTCCTACTGCTCCAAACATATGCCAGACTCCATGTACATATGCTGTTCTTAAAGCCTTAATTTCTGCCAATTGAGCTAAGCAAGATTGCAGGCAAGCTTCCAATTTGATCCTGCGCTATAGCTTTTACTTCTTTAGATATCACTGTCCAAAATATTCTACCTTCTGCTGACAAAACAAAAACTTCTTCCTTGATACATCATGACCTCCTGTGCCATCTTTTCCAAGATAATTACAATGTCTCTTTCTCACGTTGCTCCTCACTTGTGGAACAAACCAAAAAATCATCCACATACTATATCAACACCTTCCAAAATCTGCCTACAACATCTGATTAAAACACGCCGCTAGTATTTAGCATCCTAGCCTAGGTGTATTTAATACCTCTTCTTAATGTTCTTATCATAGCTATGTTCACCATTATCTTAATATTATTATTAAGATTTCATTATTATTATTATTATTATTTCCTGATTATCGTACCTGTTCACATCCCCAACACACCTTATCCATTACCTATCTCCTTACTAGCCTTGTCTGGGATCTCAGATCCAGATTTATTTCACTCCCGATAGGGCATTTGAGAAAAACACTCTCCCAAATACATTTATTTATTGGCATGGAATCTCTGGCCCTGTTTGGCTCTGTCATAGGACTCACTGTGTGTCGGTGCATCACTTATTCCAGACTTCAACCAGGTCTGTTGTTTACTGACAACAATTGTCTTTCCTTTTTCATGCTCTCTCTTTCTAAAAGCAGTCTCATCAATTCATCCCTCTGCTTCCCACTTTAATCCTTTCTGATCTGCCTTCTTTCTCATTCTAAAACTCAATGTGTTACTTTCTCAGATAGTTTATCTCCTTTTTAAAGTTCCTCACCCCATACTGGTGACAGGCACATAGTTTCCTTACTCTTTACCCCGGGTGTTCCCTTCACCCCATCCAACATTCGCCCCAACGGACTATCGGGCGGAATGTTAGGCTCCATATCAGTATGAGCCTCATCCCGGTTCCCCGGACCCTTACTTCTCCCGTTCCGGTTTCCCATTACCTTGTCGGACTATTCCCGTCCGACAAATCCCGATCGCCCAGGCAATACTTAATAGTCGTTTTTCTTACCTGGGTCCTGTGCACAAGAATCACTCGACCGTCCCGTACGTATTTACCTTACACCCCCTCTTGCTTCCGGAGTCTTTTCCAGCGGATATCACTCGCTCAAACTGCTGATGGCAAGCAAGGAGATCAGAGACTGCTGAAATCAGCAGGGTGCACCTTCCCCTCCTTCCTTGTCTCCACCAAGCAGCGGAGTGGCGATCGCGGACGAGCCCCCAATTTGTGAGATACCCTTTATGCTCACAATAAATACTCAAAGACTAAATCCTCGAAGCAAGAGATTTCTTTATTTTACGAGTCTGCAGACCGGGTGCCTCTCCAACCCGAGACACACTGAAGCCAGGGAGATCATCCCCCTTTATACACAAAATCTTACATTCAATTTCTCTCCTCCGGACCTCTCTCCAATCAGAGTCGGAGGTGCACAATCTGTAGGTACAACCCACCGTACATCCCCTCGTACCTCCCACATCATACATTGCATGTTCATGGTAATGAGCAAATTTCTTGACCAGGGGTGTGTTGTAATATTCATTTTTTCTATTAAGCATGCTCAAATTGCTCATGACCTGGCTCACTTTCGCTCACCTCCTAGTGAACCCTCTCAGTTTTCCTATATCAGCACTAAAGCTAAGCTATAGTGACTAGGGTCCCATCCATCACTCCTTTCCACTGATAGGGATCTCTCTACATCACCCCCTTCTCTAGCGAGACAAAGCTATCTCTTCTTACTCAAGGCCTCAAGGATGGGTCTGGCAATTTTCAGACACTGCTGTCAGAATCTCCTCTCCAGCCCTCTCTGTTTGAATTCTCTTTAAAACTCCTTTCTTTAATAGGGTTTAATCACTTTATCCCTCACACATATATTACACATGCGGGCGCCACCATGTTGTGGCGCCATTATTGAATGTTGCAAGACCGTTCGGTCCGTCCGCTCGTTGTACTGGAGCACTTACCACGAGCCAACATCCCCTCTCTCCTGGGCATCTCTGTGTGTCCCAGGGACGGTTCCTGCAGCCGACCATTAAGGTGCTCGAGGCAATACCCCCGGTTCACCCTTCTACCAGCCCACGCTCCTCACATGCAATGTCTCCAGCTCCCTCCCGGTTACGCCGCCCGATGAGCCTTTCGGCAGGGTTCCTATCCTGCGCAGACGTTTCTCATGAACTGGATAAATGAGCCCCCATCCACCACCCTGGTCGTTTCACCAATTCTACAGTTCACTCAGATTCTTGAGGTCACACCTTCCCAGCCAACAATAGACCAACGAAGATTCAACCCTCTGCTTTAGGTTCTTTGTTGCTGACCCTGATTTGTTCTGGTCTTTTCTCTCCTCTGGCTCTCACCCCACCCCCTCCTTTCAGTCTGTCCCGACACGAAATCTCACCTATCCTTTTTCTCCAGTGATGCTGCCTGGCCAGCACTTTGAGTCTATCTGTGGTATAAACCAGTTCCTTGTTTTTATAAGAACCAGCGGACATAGATTTAAGGTGAGAAGAGAAAGATTTAATAGGAACCTGAGGGACAGGTCTTTCAGAAGATGTTGGGTATTTGAAACCAGCTGCCAGAGGAGGTGGTTGAGGCTGGTACTGTGACATTTAAAAATAAATTTGGGACAGGGACATGGATTGGAACAGATTAGAGGGATATGGGCTGAACGCGAGCAGGGAGATGGGACATCTTGGTCAACATTGACGAGATGTGCCGAAGGGCCTGTTTCAGTGCTTCAATTTTCAAATTCAATGAAAATAAAATAAAACATATGTAGGAAAGGACTGCAGATGCTGGTTTTAAACCGAAGATAGACACACAAATACGAGATGCTCAGTTTGAAGGTCTCGACCCGAAATGTCACCTATTCCTTTTCTCCAGAGATGCTGTCTGGCCGATGAGTTACTCCAACTTTTTGTGTCTATCTTCGCTTTAAACCAACATCTGTAATTCCTTCCTACACATTCTGTTTGACTCTTTCACTGGCGCTGCAGCGCTGCCCGCCACGGAACTCCCCCAGTAGCGACACTGGCGGCTGTGGCCGGTGGGGCAATACATTCAACTTCCAGAGAAAACAACAGCGGTCTCCATGCGGGCGGAATCAAAAGCTGCCAGTACCGAGTGAAACCTCGCCACAGATGAAGGCAACTTGAGGTGCGGTTTTGTAACGACTCGTACTGCAACCCCGAGCCCCACTCAGGTACGGCGCGACCCAACACATGTCGGGATATACAGCGGGTTCCGAAGCTGGAACTTGCAAGCTGTAAACATGGCGTGTACACAAGTCTTTAACTGAATACATGCCTTCCCATGAGAAGGAGTCAGTTGCATTAGAAGTAATCAGCTGCATTACACTAAATCCACACCCGAGCAGTTTGCATCTTCCAGCGAGAAAAGTTATTTTATTTGCAATGTTCGAGTGAGTTCATTCAACCCTCGATATTTTTTTACACGCTCGAAGAACGTCTTTTTGCGATCAAACTGCAAAAATTGGGCCCCGGGCTGAAGTGAATCAAAGGCCTCTTGTAACTTTTTAACGACCTTGTGTAAAATGGCGCTTTAAATAGTAACTCAGGCGCACACTGTAAAGCCGTGTTTGAACATGTAGTCTGGGCTCGGACTGACCGGGACACTCTAAGACAAAGTTATCTGGGAACTGGTAGAAAGCGGACCACACTCAATAAAACGATCATTATAGCAAGCCTGAATGGATACAGGCGCTGAACTTTTCAGATGACACTAATTGTGTTTAATTTATGTTTAGAGAGCTATTTTTACAGAGGCCAATTAACCCACAAACGTAGCTTTCGGATATGGGAGAAAACCCACGCAGTCACAGCGAGAAAGTGTAAATGCTACATATACGGCACCCGAGGGCAGGCTCGAACCCGGGACCGTGGCGCTGTGAGGCAGCAGCTCTATCAGCTGTTCCACTATGCTGCCCTCACGGAGCAAACCGTCCAAACGTGTCTTCCCTGTAAACAGGTCACGACACTGTTCTGTTTCAGGCTTTTACATGTTACTCTGACGCATCAGGGACTGCCGAAAATAGACACAACAAGCTGGAGTAACTCAGCGGGACAGCAGCATAACTGGAGAGAAGGAATGAATGACGTGTCGGGTTGAGATCCTTCTTCAAAATGCCGAGTTAAAAAATTAACTTTCCTGATCAATGTCGTCCTTCACCCAATCGCATTCTCCACGTTCCTTCTGCATTCCATCTCCGCCATTTGAAACATGACTGGTTCATGCTTTTTCAGTTCTGTGCAACACTTCTTAAATGAGCAGGAATCCCCCCCCCGCCCCGCCACCGCTAAACGCACACTCTCTATCTATGTCTCCCTCTCCTCTTCCCCCCCCCACCTTCTTCCTCCATTCCTCTCTCCCCCCTTCCTCTATCCCCCTCTCCCCCTCCCTATCCACTCCCTCATATCCCCTCCTCTCCCCCTCCCCTCCTCTCCCCTCCCTCCTCCTCTCCCCTTCCTCAACGCTTCCTCTCCCTCTCCCTCCTTCCTCTCCCTCCATCTCTCCCCCCTCCACCCCCCCACCCTCCTTCTACAGACTTATTCTGTCTCCTTGGATGAATAATTCCGAAGAAGGTTCCCAACCCAAAACATCACCTGTGCATTGTTCTCCAGGGATGCTGTTATCCAAGGATCCTGCCTGATGCACTCAGTTACTCCAGCACTCATTATAAACCAACATCTGCAGTTCTTTGTTTCTAAATGCTGGACATCCTAAGCTGGCCAGGAAACAGCTATGGAGGGAAGAACAGTGCTGTTCCTGTCTTGAGAAGTGTCTCGACCCGAAACGTCACCTATTCCTTTTCTCCAGAGATGCTGTCTGACCCGCTGAATTACTCCACCTTTTTGTGTCTGTCTTCTGATGTCTCAGACGTTTGTGTTAAACACAGTGCTAGAGGAAAATGTACAGGTGATGTTTTGGGTCTGGATTTTTATTCATACAGAAAGAGTCAATTTCCTTCCACAAATGCTGCTTGGCCTGCTGAGTTCCTCTTGTACTCTGTGCTGTTGCTCAAGATTTTGACTTGTGCAGGGTGACCTTTCTGGTTGGCTCCAGCACGAACTGGACAGGCTGCTTATCTGAAAATTCCTGAATTTAACATTAACGCCCTGAACACTGACATTTCCCAAGTTGAATGTTGACGAGCTGTTCTCCTCAAGTTTGTATTGTTGTTTGGAAGTGTGTGAAAGGCCAAAGATCAAGATTCCATGTGGCGGAGAATTTAATTAACTGGCAATGACTTTAATCACAGTTGTGGGATAACTGAATTCTCAATTATTTGCCGAGTCCAGTATTAGCGTTTAAAACATTTATTCAGGTACAATGGTTATACGGTATCGGAGCGAAGCATTTAAAAATATGCAGACCTTAACTAAAAACTGAACATATCATAACTAACAAAACAAAAATGACTTTGGAATTAGAAATACCGTAACCAGAGAACAGTCCTGGACTACTACCTACCTCATTGGAGATGCTCGCACTATCTTTGAACAGACCTTACTGGCTTTACCTTGCACTAAACATTATTTATTCCCCTATCGTGTATCTATACTCTGTGAATGGTTCGATTGTAATCATGCATTATCATTCTGCTGGTTTGTACACGAGCTTTTCACTGTACCTCAGTACATGTGACAATAAACTACAGTGTACAATTAAACAACTAAAGACTGAACATAACGGGCCTGTCCCACTTGGCGATTCCTTCGGCCACTGCCGGTATCAGTGACTGACTTATCAGGTCATCGAAAAATTTGCGGCGTGATGCGGCGTGATGACGTATGATGTGGCGGTAATGCGGCGTGATGACGTATGATGCGGCGGTGACGTGGCGTGATGATGTATGATGCGGCGGTGACGTGGCGTGATGACGTATGACACACGGTGTTTTTTCAAGTGCCGCAACTTTTTTTTGTCGCTGCTGGATTTTGAAATGTTCAAAATCTTTTGGCGATACTGATATGACGCCGGCAGTCGCCGAAAAATCGTCAAGTGGGACAGGCCCTTAACTAACAGATGAACGACACTGACCATTCGACTGAACACTTTCACACAGATCGCACTCTGAACACACAGCTGATAAAGCAGCTTCTTTATCTCTACAGGATAATTAGGATGTATCAAGTACCAACCTACGATTTGGCGCTAATTGCTCACAGTTTTGTCTGGGTTCTGATCAGTTGTGACCTTGAGTTCGCAAGCTAGTCCTTGTCTCTGTGTTCCGCAGACTTGTTTTCGAGCGGTTGATTTTTTTATATAAACTAACCCCAACAATTCTCTGCAAACCCTTTCAACCGTTCCCTATTGTTCCCTACCCCCCTCTATTTTTCCTGCAATTTAAGATAAGGTTTGATGTCTGCAATGTTCCATGAAGGAAGGTCTTTGTTCTGTAACATCAATTCTGGATTTAATTCTCAGCGTTTACTGCCTGATCTGCGCAATAACAGCACTTTATTTAGCAGTTTAGTTTACAGATACAGCGTGGGAACAGGCCCGCCGAGTACACGCCGACCGGTAATTACTCCTACACTACAGTGCAGAGGGTGGCACAGAAGTGCAGCGGTAGAGTTGCTGCCTTACAACACCAGAGACTGCAGTTCGACTTTGACTACAGGTGCTGTCTGCACGCAGTTTGTACAGTATGTTCTCCCTGTGATCGTGTGGGATTTTTCCCGGTGCTCCAGTTTCCTCCCGCATTCCAATGACATGCAGATTTGTAGTTTGATTGGCTTCTGTAGATCGACTCTAGAGTGCAGGATAGAACTAGTATGGATGATTGCCGGTCCACATGGACACGGTGGGCCAGAGGGCTTGGTTCACGCTGTGTCACTAAACTAGAATATGGGCACAGTTAATGCAGGATTTGAAGGCCTGAGCTACAGGGAGAGATTAGGGTTGGGGTAGGACGTTATTCCTTGCAGTGCAGGGGGCTGAGGGGTATCTTTTATAGAGCTGTTTACAATGATGAGGGGGATAGAAATTGTGAATGCACAGTTTTTTTGTTTCCCATGATAGGGAAATGAAAGAAATAGGACATCGGTTTAATGTGAGAGGGGATAGAACAATAGCAGCCTGTGGGGAAATATTTTTACACCGAGGGTGGGACGTTTCCAGGTGAAGTGATTGAGGCGGGTACAACAACAAACATTCAGAAGGCATTTTAATAGTTGCATGGATAGAAAACATTTGGAGGGATGTGGGTCAAATGCAAACAAATGGATCTAGCTTAGATGAGGCAGTTTATTGGGCTTGGACAAGTTTGGGGCAAATGGCTTGTTTCCTTTGAAGTTAGACACAAAATGCAGGAGTAACTGAGTGGGACAGCCAGCATCACTGGATAGAAGGAATGGGTGACATTTTTGGGCCCTGAAGAAGGATCTCCACCCTAAACGTCACCCATTCTTTCTATCCAGAAATGGGCCTGTCCCATCAAGTCACGCCAGCATGTTGTGTCTATCTTTGGTGTAAACCAGCGTCTGCAATTCCTTCCTACACGTGGCATGTTTCCGTGCCATATGATTCTGACTCACTGATGATGAATGTCTAATTGTTAGAAATGCAGTGGAAATTAAATTTCAATTGAAATTTGTCAGAACAAGAGTATGTTATGCCACAGGAAAAACTTGAAGATTGAATTTTGTGGGAATTGGTTTATTGTTCAAAGTTTTGAACAGGTTAATGGTCCGGGTAAGTGACTGATGTGGCCGTGAGCAAAACCTTTTAGGAGCAGCAGCCATGTTCTATGAAGATTAAAGTCGTCATGGAAAAGGGCCAGGGCAGGCCCACATGCTAAAATTCTGAATTGGAGCAAAGCCAATTTTAATGGTATTAGACAGGAACTTACTAAAGCATGTTTTAGAGCAGATGGATCTAGGAGTGCAGGTACAATGCTGGGTGGCACTGAGCTGTGAGGAGGATGCTATGAGGCTGCAGGGTGACTTGGATAGTTTGGGTGAGTGGGTAGATGCATGGCAGATGCAGTAATAATGTGGTTAAATGTGAGGTTATTCACTTTGGTGACAAGAACAAGAAGGCAGATTATTATCTGAATGGTGTCAGATTAGGAAAAGGGGACGAGAACTGGTGTCCTTGTACATCAGTAACTGAAAGTAAGCATGTAGGTACAGCAGGCAGTTAAGAAAGCTAATGGCATGTTGGCCTTAATTGCAAGAGGATTTGAGTTTAGGAGCCAGAAGGTCATACTGCAGTTGTACAGGGCCCTGGTCAGATTGCACCTGGAGTATTGTGTGCAGCTTTGGTCTCCAAATTTCAGGAAGGGCATTCTTGCCATTTGGGGATTGCAGCATAGGTTCATCAGGTTAAATTCCTGGGATGGCAGGGACTGACATATGCTGAAAGAATAGAATGACTGGGCTTGTATCACTGGGATTTCGAAGGATGAGTGTGGATCCTATAGAAACATTTAAAATTCTAAAGGGATTCGGACAGGCTATTGGAGGAAACATGTTCCCGATGTTGGGGGAGTCCAGAACCAGGGGCACAGTTTAAGAATAAGGGGTAGGCCATTTAGGACTGAGATGAAAATCTTTTTCACCCAGAGAGTTGTGAATCTGTGGAATTCACTGCCACATAAGGCAGTGGAGGACAATTCACTGGATATTTTCAAGGGAGAGTTAGATTTAGCTCTTAGGCCTAACAAAATCAAGGGAATGGGGGAAAGAGCAGGAACGGGGTACTGATTTTGGATGATCAGCCATGATCATATTGAATGGCGGTTGCTGGCTCGAAGGGCGAATGGTCTACTCGTGCACCTGTTTTTCTTTGTTTACTTAGTTCCCTGTAGTATGTCTGAAGAACGGTCCACAACCTGAAACATCACCGATCCGTATTCTCCAAAGATGCTGTTAACAAAGAATAATGGAATTTGATTTTTTCCAAAGATCGGCACAAACTGCTGGAGTAACACAGGGAGCCTGGGCAGCATCCATAGAGAATGTGGATAGGAAATGTTTTTAGTCAGAAACCCTTCTTCGGACTGATTGTAGGGTTGGGAAAGAAAGCAGGAAAAGAGGAGGGACAGGACACAGCATGTGTTCATCTTATTACCGCCCATCGGGTTCCGACACAAAACGTCACCTATTCATATTCTAATGGGATGCTGCTTAACCCACTGAGTTACTCCAGCACTTTGTGTCTCTGTCCAGAGAGTTACTCTGATTACTCCAACATTTTCTGTGTTGGACAATAGGATGTGTGCATACACAAAGATCATACAAAGACCAATTGTTTAAACGGCCAGGATTACATGTTACAAGCCATTTCTGTGTAGCTGTAACACAATATTCTGCACTATGCTCAAATTTTCTCTTCCACAGTATCTATTGAACATGTTGGCTTCATATATTTTGTTGTACTGGATACAGTTTTTCTATGTATATATTAAGATGCAGATCATTATCTTATTCACACATTCTGTAAGATGACCGCACATCCTCCTGCGCTCCAAGGAATAAAACCCTAGGCTGCCATCCTCTCCCTATAGATTAGGGTCACGCGAGCACTTGGATCATCCTATAATGGTAAAGAACCTTTTTTTCAGCTGTGTGTTCAAAGTGAATTCTGTGTGAATGTTTTTAGTTGAATTGCCAGTTCAGTCTTTCAGTTAAAATTAGAATTTATTAGTATGATATGTTCAGTTTTTAGTTAAGGTCTGCAGCTATTTTAATGCTTTGCTTTGCTCCAATACCAAATAACCATTTTGCTTGAATGAGAAAATTTTAAATGCTGATACTGGACTCAGGAAATCATTATGAATTCAGTGATGGGACACTGGGATTTATATTTGTGTTGGAAGTGAAAGACGGTGCCTCTGATAGGCAGGAGCACTCTTTGGACTTTAGACGATAGAGATACAGAGTGAAAAACTGGCCATTTGGCCCACCGAGTCCTTGCCGACCCGTGATCACCCCGTACACTGGCACTACCCTACCCACTAGGGACTATTTACAATAAAGCCAATTAACCTACAACCTGCACCTCTTTGGAATGTGCGAGGAAATACCGGAGCACCCAGAGAAAACCCAACGTGGTCACAGACAGAAACGTGCAAACTCCGCACAGACTGCACCGTAGGATCGAACTAGGGTCTCTTGTGCTGTGATGGCAGTAACTCTACCGCTGCGTCACTGCCACCACTCCCTTCATGCTGGAGCTTTGGCCTAAGTTGAATGCTCTGATCTCCAGAGGAACATTCGTACTGGGAGCAAATAGGACATGTACACCACAGGTTCCACCTAATCAAACAATGAAACATCGCAGGAAGACTACATTCACATGTTTATGTTTTGCTCCACAGATTTTGACGGACGTTTGCTGAGAAGGCTGGACCTTGGAGAATGGCCTCCCTACCACCCCTTGGTAGACTCTTCAGCGAGGTGACCTGCTCCATCTGCTGGATTTCTTCCAGGAGCCAGTGGCCCTGGAGTTCGACCACAACTTCTGCCGGGCTGTGCATCTCACGGAGCTGGGAGAAGGGCGACGCCTTTCTACTCTCTGCCCGAGTGCAGGAGGTGTTCAAGGAGAAGAGGTTGAAGCCCAACCGCATGCTGGCCAACATTGTGGAGGCGTGAGGGAGCTGAAGCTGGAGCCCCGCCAGGGACAGTCGGCCTTCTACTGCCAGCGGCACGAGGAGAGGGGCACAAGCTCTTCTGTCTGGAGTGAGCCAGGGTGTCATCTGCGTGGTTTGCTCTTGCTCCAGTGAGCACCAAGGCCACGTCATCATCCCCATCGAGGAGGCTTACATCCTATACAAAGTAAGTGTCTTCAAAGCGTCAAACAGCATTGGAGACAGGCCCTTTGGTCTAACCTGAAGAAGGGTCTCAATCGAAACGTCGCTCTTCCTTCTCTCCAGAGATGCTGCCTGTCCCGCTGAGTTACTCCAGTTGTTTATGTTTCCCCTTTGTCCAATGTATCCATGCCAACCTATATAAACCCATCTAAGCTTGCCTCATTTGCCGTGTTTTGTATCTCTCAAAACCTGTCCATCTTTTAAATTGAGTTTTAGGTTTAGGTTTATTGTTGTCAACATGTATCCAGGTACAGTGAAAAATAATGTTTTACATGCTGTCCAATCAAAATCAGATTAGCGTTAGATATTAGAGATATAGCACGGAAACAGTGCTATATTTCACCCACCAAGTCTGTACCATCCAGCAATCACCCCTCACACTAACACTATCCTACATACAATGATAATTTTATAAGTTACCAAAGCAATTAACCTACTAACCTGTATGTCTTTGGCGTGTGGGAGGAAAACTCACGCAGTCACAGGGAGACATGTACAGATTGTGTAGAGACAGCATCTGCAGTCATGAATGGAAAACCTGGATCTCTGGGGCTGTAAGGCAGCAACCCTATCTCTACGCCACTGTGCTGCCCATTTATACTCCACATAAATACACTCGTCAAACTCGGGTATAATATGTGGAGTGAAGGGAACATACAGAGGGCAGGGTATAGTTTTCCACATTGTAGCGCAACTAGTTTCAGAGGACCAAGGTCTACAATGAGGTGGAGCAAAATCAAACTGTGCCCTGCCTCATGGAGGGGCATTGAGAAGCTGATACCACATGGGAATAAACTTTGCTGAGTCGGGTAGTGTGTACCTTCAAGCTTCTGTATCTTCAACCCAATGAGGAGAAGAAGGAAAGAGGGGGGGGTGCAACATTCTTTGATTATGTTGACTGCTTTCCCGAGGCAGCATGATGTGTAGATGGAGTCACTTGTTGGGGAGCTTAGTCTTCATTTCTTTAAGAAGAGGGTGATGAATCTGTGGGAATTTATTGCCACAGACAGCTGTGGATGCCATCATTGGCTATTTTTTTAAAGCAGAGATTGATAGATTCATGATTGGTATAGTGCGTCCAAGGTCCACAGGCATGAGAATGAGGTTGAGAGGAAAAAATAGATCAGCCATGATGAATGGGGAGTAGACTTGATGGGCTCAATAACCTAATTCTGCTCCCATGTCTTATGGTCTGTGTGATGGAGCGGTCTGCTTTTTACAATTACTTGCAGTCATGGGCAGAAGCTCTTCCCAAACCAAGCCATGATGCATCCCAACAGTAGGATTTATTTAGGGAACGGGAGTTCCCCTCTTCTATTATTAGATGAGGCTCTCACTAGGGTCTCCTCGATATCCCACAGCTCTGCTCTTGCTTCCCCCCCCCATACGTAACAAGGACAGAGTCCCCCCTTTTCGTCGCCTTCCACCCCACCAGCCGTCGCACTCAGCCATATAAATTCCTCCGACATTTCGACACCTCCAACAGGATCCCACCACTGGCCACATCTTCCATCTCAACCCCATTATGCTTTCCACAGACACCGTTCCCTCCGCAAACTCTCTACTCAACTTGTCTACTCCCACCCAAACAAACCCCTTCCAAGTACTTTTCCCTGCAACCGCAGGAGATGCAACACCTGGCCCTTTACCTCCCCCCTCGGACTCCGTCCAAGGACCCTGACAGTATTTCCAGGTGAGGCAGAGGTTCACTTGCACCTCCTCCAATCACATACTGTATCCGCTGTTCCAGGTGTCAAATCCTGTATATTGGCGAGACAAGCGCAGGCTTGGCGATCGTTTCGTCTGAACACCTCTGCTCAGTCTGCCTAAAATACCTAATCTACCCGTTGCTGAGCACTTTAACTTCCCTCCCATTCCCAATCTAACCTTTCTGCCCTGGGCCTCCTCCATTGTCAGTGTGAGGCCAGCGCAAATTGGTAGGAACAGCCCTCGTATTTCGCTTGGGTAGTTTACACCCCAGTGGTATGAAACATTGACATTCACTAACTTCAAGTAGCCCTTGCTTTCCCTCTCTCCCATCCCCACCACCTTCCAGTTTCTTACTGTCCCTGTTTTATCTCTGTACACCCACTCCACTAACATCAGTGCTGAAGAAGAGTCTCGAACCCGAACATCACCAATTCCTTCCCCTCCGAGAGATGCTGCTTGTACGCTGAGTTACTCCAGCATTTTGTGTCTACTTCAGTATGATTTATATGTCCCTACCTAACTCCATCCTCTGATAGCTTGTCCGCATACACACCACTCGTGAGTGATTCGCGGTTTCCTATTACATTTTTTTCCTCTCACTTAAAACCTATGTCTTCTGGTTCTTGATTCTCTAATCTGGATAAAATACAACTCCATGCAACCAACTCTCTATTCCATGTTGTGGTGTGGTCGTGCAGGGAGTGGTGACGGGATGATTGTGGTTCATTGGTGTTGGGGGTGGGGAGGTATTATGGGACATTCATGCATCACAGAAACAGGCCCCCTTTGACCAAAATCATCCATTGCTGGTCCAAGATGTCCATCCAAGCTAGTCCAATTTGCCTGTTTTGGGTCCATGTCCAGCTGAACCTTTCTGTCATGTACCTGCCCAGTTGTCCTTTAAAAATGTTGCTATTGTTACCTGCCGTAACTACCTCCTCTGGCAATGTATTCCATGCACCCACCACCCCCTGAGTGAACAAAAATGTTGCCCTTCATGTTCTTATTCATTCTTTTCCCTCTTCAATCTTAAACTTATCATCTCTGGTTCTGGATTCCTCTATCATGGGTAAAAGGCTCTGTGATTTCTACCTTTCAATTCTCTATGAATTTAAACACCTTTGTAAGATTCACACTCATAAACCTTAGCTTCCTGCGCTCTGCAAATAAAAGTGCCTGCTTGCCCAAATATTTCCCTACAGCTCAGGCCCTCGCATCCTGGCAACCTCATTGTAAATATTCTCTGCCCTCTTTCAGATTATTAATCATGGTGATCATCGCACGATCAGTACCCGTTCCTGCCTTCTCTCCATAATCCCATGACTCCACTATCTTTAAGAGCTCTATCTATCTCTCTCTTGAAAGCATCCAGAGAATCGGCCTCCCTGCATCTGAGGCAGAGAATTCCACCTGATTCACAACTTGGATGAAAGATTTTTCCTCATCTCCATTCTAAATTGCCCATTCCCTTATTCTTAAACTATGGCTCTTGGTTCTGCACTACTCCACATCAGGAACATGTTTAACCAGACTCTAGCATGTCCAAACCCTTAAAAATTCTTATACTGTACGTTTCATAAGATCCCCTCTCATCTTTACTAAATTCCTAGGAGAATTGTGATTTTTGGATGCTCTGCCACAATAGCAGTGGAGGATCAATTCATGATTGTTTTCAAGAGACGAGTTCGATTTAACTCTTCGGGCTCCTAAAAGATTTGAGGATTATGGGGGGAAAAGCAGTAACGGGGTACTGATTTTAGATGCACTCAGCTGGATGATCATCTTGAAAATTGCAGTGCTGGCTCTGAAGGGCCGAATGGCGACTCCTGGGACATTTTGTATATGTTATTCCAGGCATTTGGTATCTATCTTCTAATACCAAGGACCAAGCTGTCTTGCCCACAATTCAAGATTTTTAACTTGAAGACCAGCCCTTCTCTTATCCAGAACTGTAAAGTCTCATTTAATTGGGGTCAATGTCCAAAGGTGCTCACCCTCCGACACTTCAGTTCATTGCCGTCCAAATTTCCATAAGAGTAGGTCAAGCTTTGCCATCTGCATTGTAGGAGCCTCTACATCATTGGCTGGAGAAGACTTTCCTGAACACATTTGACAAGTTCCATCCGTCCTAGCCCATGATGCTGTGGCATTCCTCGTTCATAATTGGGAAGGTTAATATCCCCTACTCTGACAACCTTATTATTCTAACAACTTGCCTGTAATTGGTGGCATATTAGCCCTTAATCTTGTTGGCTATTTGGACAGCTGCAGTACACTCTCAACAAGGTGATATCCCATTTTTATTGCTCAGCTCCAACCCATATATCCTCACTGGACGATTTCATATTTACTTCACCCACAATAATTGCCATGAAGTTTCCTTAATCAGTAAAGCATAATGCCCCTTCTCTTTACCCACACCTCATCTCGCCTTCAGGCATCTGTGACCTGAAACGTTTATGTGTTGGAAGGAATTGAGACACAAAAAGACTGGAGTAACTCAGCGGGGGTCAGACTGCATCCCTTGAAAAAAGGAATAGGTGACGTTTCGTGTTGAGGCCCTTCTTCAGACCTGCTGAGATGCTGGTTTACACCAGCGATAGACCACAACATGCTGGAATAACTCAGGGTAGGTAGCATCCCTGGAGAAAGTGAATCATAATTGAATATAATTTAATTCAGTCTGAAGAAGGGGTCTCTGCCAGAAAGGTCATGTATTCAATTTCTCCAGAGATGCTGCACTGACGGATGAGTTATCCAGCATTGGTGTGTTTGTCCTGAAACATTAAGCTGCAGTCCTGTCCCTCCCCTTAACAGCTTCCATAACGGCTATATATTCCGGTCACACATACCTACCTATCCATGCCCTGTTTTCATCTGCTAAACCCATCCGCCTTTTGCATGAAATAGATGCTAATGAATCCAACAGTACTTGCCTTCACTCCAGCTTTGCTCTGCACACAGACTTGCTTTCATCAACCTCAGCTCTGACCTGCATCACTCCTGCTTTCGATCACATCCCCTGCCAATCTAGTTTAAAAACCAACCACGGTAGCAGTAGTAAACAAACTTGCCAGGATATGGTTCCCTCCGTTCAGCTGCAACCCATCCCTCTTCCGCAGGTCACAGAACAGATCCCAATGGTCCAAAAATCTGATCCCTGCCCCTGCTCTAACTCTCAGCTGCTCATTCGTCATAATCTTCCTGTTCTTGCCTCACTAGCACGTGGCCGACTGGGAGCAGACCAGAGATTATTATCCTGGATGTCCTGCACTTCAGCCTTTTGCCTAAAATCCATGTATTCATCTCCGCAGGACTCATCCCTTTTCCTACCTGGAGGGAGATAAACGGGGCGGCATGGGAGAGGCTGGTGGAAGGAGAGGTGAGGTTGTGATGATGCCAGGAAACTTTCAAAGGGAATATTGATTGTGTTGAGCAAGTATCGTTGAAAAATAATAGGTAACAGGTACTGGCCCTTCAGCCACAAGACTGTGCCGGAACATTATGGCAAGTTAAACTACTCTTCCTCTGCTGAACCTGATCTATCCTCCATTCCCTGCATGTGCTATCTAATGCCACTTAGCACTCTATTCATATCAGTCTCACCGTTACCCCTGTCAGATATCCACCACCTCTCTGTATAAACAAAAACACTTACTCCACATATTTCTTTAATATTTCTGCCTCTGGACCTTTGAAGCTACTGCTCTCTGTCTTGGAATTTCCAGCCTTTGGAAAAGGTTTTGGAATGTGCTGCCCTATTGTGATCTTATAATTTTATTACTCTATCAGATCTCCCCCCTCCACTCCAACTCTGGAAAAATGCTGTTGAGTTTGAACTTGGCTGATGGGATACAATGGTGGTGGAAATACTTATTGGCAAATAACTTGATAAATGCTGATTTAAAGATTGATCTTCAAAGTTAGTGTTTCCTGGGTCACAGAAAGTTAACAGCCAATAACATTTAGTGATTTGTTGAAGAATAATTACATTAAAATTATACTTTTATTGTCACAGGCACCTTGGCACAGTGAATTGCTTTTGTTGTGCATACAACCCGGTAACCAAACCACCCTCCTCCTACCCCCCCCCCCCCCCCCCCCCCCCCCCCCCCCCCCCCCCCCCCCCCCCCCCCCCCCCCCCCCCCCCCCCCCCCCCCCCCCCCCCCCCCCCCCCCCCCCCCCCCTTCCTACCCCCCACCCCTCACCCACACACCCACCAGCA
>CM069160.1:4321156-4333407 GCA_035221665.1 Okamejei kenojei | reverse complement strand
CGAAGGGAGATAGGCAACGTTTCGGGCGGCCACCCTTCTTCAGTCTGGGCGTTCATTGATGTTTGCATCCGGTCTGGTTCGGCACTCGATCGTCAGAGAACGAAGAAACATTGCCAGAAAGTTGGGATTGTTGGACAGCGTATCACGGGACTGACTAACCCACCATAGAAGGGATTCACTTGAATTCCTGCGCCAAAAAGACAATCCAGCATCATCGTGACTCACACACGTCGGCACGTTTTTATTCCAGTCCTGCCACGGAAGAAGGCATAGCGGGCTGAAACGGCAAGTTTCAGGTTCAGCAAGCAGCTTCTTCTCCGCAACCATGGGTATTTAAACAACACACCTCCTAACGGAACGTCAAACGAGATAAAACGTGGGTAGATTCTTTTTTATTATGTTTATTGCTTTTGTCCTGCACCATTAACGTATGTTTGTTTATTATGTACAGACTTATTTTTTGTTGTTCATTTATTTATTTTATATGTATTTTGTTCTGCTGCAGTCAGAATGCATGTTTCGTTTTCGGGACCATATGACAATAAAATATATTTGATTCTTGATTCTTTTGCCTCTTGGACTCTGTTATCGTTGAAACGAAGTTGGCTGTGGGTGCCTTATATTTTGCAAAAACCATATTGTGAAGTTTAACGTCAATGATAAACGTATTTTTCTAGGGTATGAAAGCCATAAAACAGAGAGTAATATAAAAGTGTATGGGGTAGATATTTAATGAGGGACATGACCGCCGATTTTTATTTTTTTGGAGGAAGTCAACAACAAGGGGTCACGTTTAAGGATAATGGGGAAGTCTTTTAGACGGAGATGAGGAAAACCATTTTTCAAACAGAGAGTGGTGATGTCTGTGGAATTATCTGTCACAAAAGGTTAGTTGAGGCGTCATTGCTTATTTAAGAGGGAGTTAGATCTGGCCTTGTGACTAAGGGGATCAGGGGAGATGCAGAGAAAGCAGGTACAGGATACTGGTTGGATGATCAGCATGATCATATTAATGGCGGTGCAGGCTGGAAGGGGTCCGAACGGCCTACTCCTGCAACTTTGGTCTATGTCTCTAATGTTTCTAATATTATGGCAGAAATAAATCACAACGGATCGAACATTTAAATAGATATGCTTGGCTGTGAAAGGGAATAGGTACAAATAAATTTAATATTATTGGAATATATTACAGACGCCACCAAATGCGAAACCGAGATATTCATAACTTGTAAAGTTATGTTTACATTTCCGTTGAAACATATGAATATATCGTCACATCCCCATACAAAACGATCGATATACGATGATGAGTCAATTTATCTACTCTGTAACAGAATACTGTCAAGAACGTGTTACTGATAGTACACGATACCTCAAATGAAATGTCGGGCCTTACACTAAAGAACATTCAGAATCGCAACAACTCAGAAGAAAAGTGCCAAAGTCATCGTGCTGAATTGTTTCACCGAAGGCCTGCCTGTCAAAAAACATTTGAATGTCTCAGATATATCACACCCAACCTGTTTTCCCTTAACCACGCTGCTAGTTAAATCTCGGAAAATTTATATGATCGTAGGACTTGATTTACATTCATGAACCATGCTGGACTTTTTCCAATATTACACCACTTTCCAAATGTGGCTTGCTATCCCATCTTTAATAACTGACTATACCAGTTCCCACTACCGAAGTTAGACTAATGGTCTGTTATTCTCCGTTTTTCTCTCTCCTCACTTTAAAAAAAAATGGGGGTTACATTATAAGGCTACACTCCAATCTTGAGGAACTTCTCAGAGAATTAAAGAGTTTTGGCTGATCAGGCCATGATCATATTGAATGGCGGTGCAGGCTCGAGGGCCGATGCCCTTATTCTGCACCAATTTTCTATGTTATATGTTTTGAAAGAAAAATTATCACAATGCATGCACTATTTCTGGAGCAACTTCCTTTAGTACTCTGGGATGCAAACCAATTCTGGCATGGGGATGTATCGGGCCTTTAAGCCCATCTTTTTGAATTTACATAACACCACTTCCGACAACCTGGATTTCCGTCAGTTCCTCACATCCCAGTTGACCCCCGGTCCCTGCTATTTCCGGAAGGATTATTTAAGTTCTTCCTTAATGAAGGACAGAAGCAAAGTAGTTCATTCGATTGGGTCTGCCATGTCCTTGTTCCCCTTGGATCATCTTCACCTGTGTCTGCTGCAAGGGGCCTACATTTTTATTATAACTAATCTTTTTCTCTTCACATGTCTATAAAAAAACTTTTGCAGTCAGTTTTTTATGGTTCCCTGCCAGTTTTCTTTCATAATCTATTTTCCCTTTCTAATTCAAACACTTTGTCCCCCTCTGCTGGACTCTGATTTTCTCCCAGTCTTCTGGTAGGTTGCTTTTTCTACCATCTACCTATCTCTTACTCTCACCCACCCACATCTTCTCTCTCTCTCTCTCTCTCTTCTTATCTCTCTCTCTCTCTCTCTCTCTCTCTCTCTCTCTTCTCTCTCTCTCTCTCTCTCTCTTCTTCTCTCTCTCTTTCTCTCTTTATTTCTCTCTCACGCTCTCTCTCTCTCTCTTCCCTTCCTCCCTCTTCTCTCTCCTCTCTCTCTCTCTCTTCTCTCTCTCCCCCCCCTCTCTCTCTCTCTCTCTCTCTCTCTCTCTCTCTCTCTCTCTCTCCTCTCCCTCTCCCTTTCTTTCCCCTCTATCTTACCTCTCTCTCTCCCTCCCAACTATATTTAGCCGGGAAACATCTCAACTATTATGACTGGACAGGGACAGTATATGTGTTATGCAATCTGTGTGTAGAGTGAGATCATGTGTTCAAATACGACATAGAAATTCTAGAAAAGTAGTGGGATCTCACTAAAGTTGCAAAACAGAAACTTAAACGCGGAAGCTCAATAGCCTTTCATTGTAACACTAGATCTATGTTATCCCACTGCCCACCACGGTGTCGTCGCGGTAAAGCTACTGCCTTACAGGGCAGCGAACCGGATTCTATCTTACCACATGTGCTTATCTTTACGGAGTTTGTACGCTTCCCCCGTTAACATTGATTTAATGCTTTGCATTTGCGCAATGTGGGATATGACCAGTAAGTCTGTAGATGTCAAAAAATGATGGCATTGTTCACAGTGTGGAAGATAATTATTGGCTGGAATACGATATTTGATTAAAATGGCTGAGCAATGGTAGATGCAATTCAATCCAGCTAATTGTGAAGTTATGTACTTTGGAAAGTTAATAACCATAGGGCGTAATCAGTTCGTTTTTGTCCTGCACATAATTATGGTAGTTCCATTACAGGGATCAGGGGCAGGAATGAGGAAGCTGCAGGAGATTTTGCCAGAATGCTGCCCGGATTAGTGGTTTTCAACTCTGAGGAGATGATTTATGAATTTTTCTCTTTAGCCTGCATCTTGCATCTCATTTCACTGGGACCCACTTGTCCTTTTAATGGACAGCACAGAACGGCAGACATACGAAGACATCTCAAACGAGCTGCGGCGAGTTTCTCAAACGTCAGTTTATTCAAGATCTTAATAGTTTCTACTGCGAAAAACTCTGAAAGAACCCAGAGTTCAATCACTCACAGCGCCGACAGGTTTTTTTACAACTGATGATACATTGATTACATGTGGATCTTATTTTGTCATAATGCTTTAATAAACAACGTATCCTTGTTGTCTTCCTTCCTGGACCACCGCCCCACCCTCACCCACCAATTATTTTTTAACCTTCGGAGTTTTCCAGCCCAATTCTGCATCCAACTTTCGACGTCTTAATCCCGTGGCATTCACCTTTGTGAACTGTAAAACTGGGAGCTGGCCAAAAGGCATTCAATAAGTTTATGCCAATCACATCAAGTACACTGCGTCATCAATGCCTCATTGCCTCTGAAAGAATGAAATAAAAAAAGTCAAACACAATCTCCTGGAAAAAAAGCGACTGCTTTGTCCAAGTAATCCCTGACTTTCCAAGTGGACAGCTCTGTGCCACAGCTGCTGGAGACGTTAATTGGCGTCAGAAAAAAAATGCCATCAGAGCGCTCTCTTTTAGAACTACCGTGAATGGCCGATAGATGGCGTGGATTCGGTGGGACTGTTTATACGCTTCATCTTCCATCAATGTAATCAACACACATCTTCTCGAACCGGTCCAATAACTTCCCTATCACTGATATCTGACATCCCTGCTGTTTACACTTGCATAACTAGATCACATGTGCTGTTCCTCAGCAATCCAGAGAGTAGAAATGCGGGTCGCAGATGAGACGTGGGTGGGGGGTCAATTTATGACAGCATTTCATTCGGGGTAACCACGTTCTCTGAACAATGAGGACAAACTTGGGAGTGCTCGACTAGAAGCCCATCCTGGGAGTAGATGTCCGGAGACGCAGGGTAGAGGATAACGTCCTTGAAAGAGGCAGTGTGGGAGGGAGAGTAATCCGGATAAACGTGGCATACTCTTCAGTAATCATAAATCGTGCTCCCCTATGATGGAGATAAAATAACAAATAAAAGGGTATTACGTGGCAGAGATAATCCAGATGAATTTGAGGGACGGTGGATCTTCGTTGTAAAGGTAATCAAATCAACGAAACTGCACGGTTGCAGTCGGCAGTCACGATGCAGACATAAATTACAGCGGTGAAAGAGTTGGCGGATGGGGCCAGAGTACAACTGGAACAAGAAATGTCGGACGTTACCGAAAATGGGCAGACATAGCTGGTGCGCATTCGAATGTACATGGCATCAATTCACGCATTGAATACACGCTTGACGTGGACAGAGTAAGAGGAGTCCAAATTCCAAGGCACGGAGAAATTCCACCAGCGTAGGAGATTGTTCAGAGAGACATTAAATGGGTCTCTGTTCGAGGAAGAACTGGAAGGCTGTCAGAGGGAATTGGAGGATGGTGGACTGAAGGGACTGGACTTGCATGTAAAATGATCATCGGATGTCTAGAAACTGAAAGTTATTGAATACATGAAGGGTAGTTAGCTGCCTTGGGCTTAGGTGGCAATGGAACGGGACAAGGAGGGATGGGATGGAATCGATGTAAGTGGAGATTGAGTTCAACGGGGCAGGAGCTGGCAGAAAACAATGGATCTTCCAGAACAGTCTGCATTGTAGAAGGTGGTGATTTAAGAGCTTTGCGGGATTGGGGGGAAAAGGTTGGGAGGCTGTGGAGAGGATATAGTCAGAGGCAGTCTTGGAGAGGATGGCCTGCTAATCGTCTGTGGGTCCATTGGCAAATGACACCTCTCTCATCAGGTAAAAAAAAAAAAAGCTATAGAAGTGTCCAACCTCACGCCACTATATTCAGGGAGAGATCCTTCCCAGCTGTTATCAGGCAACTCAACCAACCTACTACCACAACAACAGAGCAATATAAACTACTAATCACCTCTTTGATGATTCTCGGTCTATCCTTGATTGGACTTTGCTAGCTTTACCTTGCACTACACGGTATTCCCTTCTCGCGTGTCTATACACTGTAAATGGATCGATGGTAATCATACATCGTCTCTCTGCTGACTGGTTAGCACACAACAAAAGCTTTACACTGTACCTCGGTAAACGTGACAATGAACTAAATTGAACTAGTCGAGGGGCAGGAATGAAGAGGTGGCCGACAGTTGCAGCCTTGAATCCCGCAGTCGAGGTCAGCCGCCAGCAACAAACGCTTCTCCCTTGTCGGTCGGTTCAGTAACAAATGTACGGATTCTTGTTGGGAGAGACGACGGCTGTGCTTTGCGACGGATGAGATCAGCGTCGTCACGGTGGTGGAGAATGCAAAACGGTTGATGTCGCGACGGCAGTTCGAAGTAACATAGTCCAGTAATGGTAGAAGGCCGGAAGGGTGAGGCCACGTGGAGGGGAAATGTTAGATACGGGACAATGTGTAATTACTGGAAGTCGAAACCCCCTTGCCATAGAAAGAACGATGACAGGGGACCGGAGGAAGTGTCTTAATTATGGCGGGGGCTGGAGGTACGGTTTGGGGGAGGGAGTGGGGGTTTTCGTTGACATGTCGATGCAGGGGTAATGAAGATATGGCTTCTGCTGAGAACCGTTCGTTACTGCATGCTAAGAGGGAGGTCAGGGGAGATGGTGAAAACACGACAATGGTGAGGCTGTGGGTAAGGCCCCCCCCCCAAGGAAGAGGGATCCAGGAATGCACGAGTGAAGTGCATTGGGGAGATGATGGGGTCTGAGACTATCTATTGTTGTGAACGGGTTGGTGCCATTACTGTGCTTCCTGTGGAAATCGGGAGAAGGTTTAGAAGAGTGTGGGGGACCCCAGGACCCCCCCCCCTCTTTTATACTTACTGTTATATTCCGGTGGAAGGAAAGAAGACCCAGGACTTACACAATTCGTCTTGTTGACCATCACCTCTGCTGCTCGCAAATACTCTCCATAACATGCTCACCAGAGGCGCACACAGTATTTTATTGAATGTGAAGAATTCGTCCGACCACAAACGTCACCTCTCTATTGATAGACACAAAATACTGAGCAGCCATCGCAGCAGGGAGCTTTTCTGGGAGAAACATGGATAGGCGACGTTGCGGCCCCGGAACCATTCCTTACTCTGAAAAGGGTTACCGACCCGAAACATCGTCTATCCATGTTCTCCAACGTAGCTGGCTTACTTCATTGTTTTATCTCGACATTCGTATAATCCAGCACCTACAGTTCCTTTATTATTACGCCACCCATCTCTGTCCCCGAGAGATGATGCTACCCTGTTGTGTTACTCCATCACTTTGTGTCTTTTTGGGTTAACCAGTACCGATGGGTTATTGGGTTAAAGAAACAGTAATTTACCCCGTGCGAAATAGTTTTATATCCAATTCTAACACGATATCTATGTTTATACTTTCTCAGGTGTAAATTATTTTAGTTAAAACGCAATGCCAAACGTGCGATTAACGACGTGTGTGCTGTAGAAGATACACGTGCAGAATTTTCCTTCCGATTTTCCTGTTCTCTGATGCTGTGTGGATTTCTCATGTTCTCCCTGCCACCCCGCAGGGAATTCCCTCAGGGACTCGTTACTTTCCACGCCCCTAAGATGTAAGTAGTTGACAGGGCAAATAGCCTCTATAATACGGCCTGATGCATCCTGGGATGCTGGTTCAATAGTGGGCATTTAAGTGACTCATTAGGGAATATAAATTAAATGGGCGTGCAGAGGGGAAAGTGAATGCAGCCATTACCGTGACTCCCGGTATTGACCGGTGGTGCAAATGGTATATAGGAAAGTCAGTGCAATGGTATAATGTAGAACGCAACGTAATTTCGAAACGGGTTTTCACTTTGAACACTTATATCACAACAAAACATTTATTGAATTGCAAATTAAAATGAATGGGCTCTTAATCACATGTATCAATTCCTCCCTGAATTTTTTCTGAGAACAACCCATAAATAAAACGTATTGATGCAAGCATCAGAGACCTCAGCATGTATCCGGACAGTTCAGCTATTGTAAATGGGTCGCTGTTATCTCTTGTTGAAAAAACTCTACGTCGAGGAAATGTACACTCAAGACGCACACGAAGTTTACAATCCACAGTAGGACAAAGCTACGGATAATGGCCAGCAATAAATGATGGACTTTCCTTTGCTCTCCCTCTTGATCCGTGCCGCCATCGTCCGTCGTTTTCTCTCGGAGACCCTCCTCACTCTGTTGGCGTGTATGATGTGCCTGATTTGTCAGGGCATTGAGGAGCATGATCAGCAAAATTGGTAAACATGGGGTAAAAATGATTTTGATGGACAAAAGTGCTGCCCACAAACTGTGAGGTGTAGAAGTATGGATTCATGACCATGACCAGCCCACGTTGTTAAATTATTTCTCGATGCCCGAAGGCAAAAATTATATAGGATTATTTGCGATATTCTAGAGAAGTACAGGTCAGCGCTATCACCAAAGCCGCAGTTCTCTCCGTGCAATATTTTGTTCTTAAATTCTGAGTACATATAGTGACAAATCGATCGAAAAGTGAAGGTCACCGTTAGCCAGACAGAGCAATCGAAACAAATAAAAATTCAAGACAATATTCAGTTTACAAACATGAGTTATGTTGAGGAATGAATAAGGAAAATAGCCATCTGAAATCTCGGAGAGAATTACCTCGAAGATCAGAACCATTAAATCAGCTACGGCCATGGATACCAGATAGCGGGAGATACATTTGGAGAGTCCACACTTTCCCGGGAGAGAATTACGATTGCCATCAGATTAGCTGTAGGAAGACGAAATTAAAATCAACCAACATTCACTATCCCTGAAGAACTTCAGTTTGACAGTTTGTGAAGGTAAATGGAGTATATCAGACTGTCACCTACCCTTGTACTCTGATTCTGCAAAGGACATCTGAAAGATGGATTTCGCAAACTAATAGTGGAATAAAATGCAATGGCCAAGGCCATGACTGGAATCGCGGCCTATGGCAGAAACGATTATTAGGACGTCTGACGTGTATGGTGGATACATATCAATCGTGAATTTCATTCGGCCTGACCCACAAAGGAATGTGTAGGGGAACGAATATTGGCGATTTGCTCATCAAGTCCAGCGCCCCCCCCAAACCTTATGGCATAACCATCCAACTGCAGGCAGAATGCAGCATCAATATAAACACAAGAACATTTTGATGATTACCGCAGTTGACAAGTATTGCGTCTAAACATAAATCGCATCGAGAAGTTCTGTACACACGTCCGCGGTGAGGCGTGGCCAGACTCGTATTTCTCACCAGCTGATTGATTTCGGGATGCACATTGAATGCAAAATACTGCATCCAATTCCCGCCTCAGTTAAACTATATTTCCTAACGCGCTTGCGTTATAAAGCATTCTATTTTTAGCGCGCATTTCCCTCGGCAAATTTACAGCAGGCGACTGCTGCATGACAGCTAAACGACCTAGGATCGATACTGTTCACTAGTGCTGGTTGCACTTTCTCCCTGCGCTGGTGTAGGTTCTCCCTGGGTCATTGATTGATGGATTGATTAATGCAGCATGGTAACAAGTCTCCGGCACACCGAGATGTACGATCATCTATCACACGTCCACACTGGTTCTCTGTTATCCAACATTCGCATCCACTCCCGCACACTGGAAGCAAATTATAGAATCCAGTTCACCTACAAACCAAGACGGGCTGTGAGAGAAATCTAGAGCGTCCGGGGACTTTTGGGGTGCGGAAGGAGCCAGAGCTGACAGTTAAATCAACGCAAATCAGCCGAGATCAGTGCAAATTCCACACAGGACCCCAGGTCAGGGTCAACTGACTCTCTTGCGCTGGAAGGCCAGCCGCTCTCAAAGCTCCGCTTATGTGCGGCACGGTTCTCCGTTGTCCCACTTGCGATACACCGCTGGCTGGCAGGTTACCTGCCCACATAATTTCTCGAAACTGCTCGGGTCATGGCAAAAACTTGGAGTAAATTGAGAAGAGCATGTCAACTGAAAAATCAGCCGGTGTATCTGATAGATACTGTTGGTCGCGACACAGACCAGATTGACCGAAACTATCATCGTGGCAGGATACATTGCATCCGCTTCTGTCCATTTCGATTTGGAGATGAAGTATAATTACAGTCCTGTTTTTTCACAGCGCTAATGGTGTCAGAAACATTCGCACCAGCTACAGATTGGATCGAAATGTGTGGGTATCTTAATTCAGTGTGCGACGGGCGGATCGCTGGATAAATATAAGAGTGAAGACCGCACAATGCTGGATCAGTACTCAAGCCATAATTAAATAGCACAGATTGTTTCAACAGTAAAGGCCAGAGAGCGAAACCTGGGCACCGAATAACAAAGGGCTTACCAGGAATACCAATGATGACAAGATTGGGTAGAAAATGTTCTCTACCTGGTTGAGTACCGGCAGTTCCATGCCCCAGATTTTATCGACGTTTTCTGCCAGTGGGTCTGACAGGTCGCTTGCATTTAAAGTTAGCTGCATATTCTCCAGATAAATCATATGACTTCTAATCAAGGCAAATTAATTGGGATTAGTGTCAGTCAGTTAAACAAACAAAGTTTTTTTTTTTTTTTTTTAACCTCATCACGTTAGCTGCTGCTAAGTATGTTATTGCGCAATACTGCCAGCATTGTTCTATTAGATAGATATTATATTACTCTATTACACAAAATAGGGAGAATTATAAGTAAGAACATATATTTATTAATCTATTCACATTTCTGCTTCCAGCGGCAAAGTAATGTTGAATTATCCACGCATATCCATTTTCCTATCTAACAGCTTCGCGCACAACACTCTCACATCTGCTTTCACCGCCATTCCTGGCAGCCCGTTCCAGCCGCTCGCCACGACCTGCTAAAGAGCATGGCCGCGTATCTGCTTTAAATGTTGACCCTCTCAATTTAAACATAATGCTCTCTAGTCCATCCCAGCAAGGATCTGTTTCTGAGTGTTTACCTCATGTATGCTTCCCACAATTGGGTTATTTATATTATGTCTCTCTGCATCCTTCAGCATTCCAGGAGAAAGCGATCAAAGATTGTCCAACTTCTCCTTGTAACAAATACAGTTCAATCGAGGCAGAATTCCAGTAAAAACCTCTGCATCTACTCAAAGCGTCCACGTCATTGCTGCAAGGGCCCCAGAACTGCACACAACCTCCAAATGACGCCTAACCAAACTGGTGGAGAAACAGCATCGTGACTTCGTGACCTTTGTAATCAAAGCCCGCCCAAATCGTAGGCAAGCATTCATACGCCTCCTGAACGATGCTTTCTGCTTATGATGCCACTTTCAGGGAGCTACGCATCTGGACACGAATATCATTCTTCATATCAGTGTTGTTAAGAGTCCTGGCGTCAACCGTATAGTTCGCTTTACATTGACTCGCAAAAGGCAACATATCCTAACTACCGAAATTTAAATCCATCTGCCACTTCCCGCAAATGTTGCTGCAGCTGACCGACATCCCACTGTGTATCTTTTACAATATTCCTCCCATCTCGCAACTTCAGCAATATTGCTTTGTCTGCAGATATAGAAAAACGTATCTACGTCGATATCTATCTCAATGTCTGCAGATTAAAAATATAGGTATTGGCATGTACGACCATGCCCCACCAATTATGCCAAGGTTCCAATGATTGAGAACTTCAATTAGCTTAGCGTTAAATACAGTATGATCTGTGTGGTCCAAACACAATGATGGGCACAGGTAAGTTAGACACACTGAAGCCTACTCCTTCAGAGACTGAAAACAATCGGTATATCTCTGGTAACTCTTCCAAGCCTCTGCAGATGCACCAAAATAAGCAATCTGCTCCTCCGTCTCCTTCAAAAACCTTATTTAAGGAAAGAACCCATTAGGTCCAGCCACCCACGTCAACCTGACATGCGCTTCTTTTTTCCTTGTCAGGTTTACAATCTCCTTGGTCATCCACGATTGCCTTTCGACCCACGCGATTCCTAAGGTGAAGGTGCTTGGAAAATTGAAAAGGCTAAGGCTCGTTAGGTCACCTGGACCGAATGGACTGCACCCCGTGGTCTCGAGGATTGTGTAGGTGGCCTCGAGGATTGTGGAGGCATTATTTGTGATATTTCAAGAATCACTTGAGTTAGAAGTGATTCACTAAGATTGGTGAATTGTGGATATCACCCGCTGTACATGAAGGGAGCAAATCATAAGAGGGGAAACTATAGACAGGTTAATGTCATCGGTGGTTGCTAAGATTTTAGAGTCCAATTATAAAGGATGAGGTTACCCAGCAGTTTGGACGTTCGCGATAAAAGAGGCCGACGTCAGCATGATGTTGTGAAGGATGGTCTTGTCTTGCTGGTGGTTCTTGGAGAAAGTTAATAGCATGACAGACAGAGGGGAGGCGGGTAGATGTTGTTTTCCTAGAATCTCAGAAGCGATTCGATGAGGTGCCGCACAGGCTGCTCGGGGATATATGAGTATCCATGTTATTGATGAAAGATGCCAGCATGAATAGCGGGTTGGCTGTGTGGCAAAAGCGTTGCAATAAAATACGCTTGCTCAGGTGAGCTGACAGTGATGGTGAAGTTCCGCAAGGGTCGGTGCAGGGGCCGCTTCTCTTCACTTTGTATATTAATGATTTGGATAAGGGGATTCACGGCTTCGACGTCAAGTTTGCAGATGATGCTCATATAGGTGGAGGATCAGTCAGTGGAGAAGAAGCAAGGACTCTGTAGAAGGACTTGGACAGGTTTAGGAGAATGGACAGAGA
>CM069160.1:4031156-4316156 GCA_035221665.1 Okamejei kenojei | reverse complement strand
ATTAAAGACTTATATACTTAAAGAAACTGTGGATGACCCTCCAGTTGGAGGGAGATTGCAAACATTTTATAATGCCTGGGCTTAACATTACTTCTGATCGATATGTATTACAAGCAGTTTCAGGAGCCATTATTATTTTTAAAGAAGGGGTTAATCCTCCTGTACAGAATAGACCTGCTTATGCTTATGTGTTTTCTGCAGAGGAAAGAATGGAGATTAATGTGGAAATTGACAAATTATCTGGAAAAAGACGTAATTGAAAAGACTTATGAACATAAGCATCAATTTGTCTCTAATATATTTCGAAGAAATAAAAAAGATGGTGGTTGCAGAATTATTCTGGACCTTACAGATCTGAATAAGTTTGTAGAATACAAACACTTTAAGATGGAGACATTCAGTACTGCAAAATATCTTCTCTCAGCAGGGTGTTATATGGCTAAGATTGATTTGAAGGATGCCTATTATTTCTGTAGCAATTCATCAATGCTTCAGGAGGCATTTAAAATTTAATTGGCTGGGGCAATTATGGCAGTTTTAAGCTTTACCAAAATGGATTGAGTTTGGATCCTAGACTATTTTCAAAACTGTTGAAACCAGTTTTAGCCCAATTAAGAGCACAGAAACACATTGTTATGGCTTATCTGGATGATATTTGATCATTAGTGATACTCAAGAGTCAGCTGAGCACTCAGTTTCAGTTACTAAAGCTTTGTTTGAAAAGCTAGGTTTGATTCATCCAATTAAGTCCAGCTGCAGCTAGCACAATCAATTAACTTTTTGGGTTTGTAATTAACTCAGTGACTATGTTAGTTACTTTGCCAACAGAGAAGGCCAATGACATCTTGATGTATTGTAATTACCTCATTCACAAACCTTATCCCTCCATCCGAGAAGTGGCGAAAACCATTGGGAAACTGGTATCAGCATTTCCAGCAGTGGAAATTTGGTCCATTACATTATCAAAATCTTCAAAGGGACAAATAAGGGCTCTTAAAGAGAAGGCAGGTCACTTTGACAGGCCTATGCAATTAACAAAGAAGCCGTGTTGGAATTACAATGGTGGGTTGAAAATGTCCCACAAGCTGCTAAGAATATCATGATTAAACAACCTGAAATGGTTTTACAAACGGATGCTAGTGCTCTCGGATGGGGGGGCTACGGATTCGTCCTCCAGTTGTGGAGGTAGATGGAAAGCTCAAGAAGAAGCGTTTCTTCAAGTTTATGGTATTAATATTTGGAGTTATTGGGTGCTTTTTATGGACTTAAAGCATATTGTTGTGCTAAACAAGGTCTACATGTGTTAATACAGTTAGACAATAAAACGGCGGTTGCATACATTAATCACATGGGGGGAGTTAGGTCAGTATCATGTGATTGTCTGGCCAATGAGATATGGCAATGGTGTATTGGTCGCCAAATATGGATTTCAGCAAGCTACATTCCGGGTAAGGACAATGTGGTAGCAGATGAAAGGTCCAGGATTTTTAAAGATAATACGGAATGGATGCTTAAGCCAGCAATATTTAAGAATATTGTAAACCAATTTGGGTTGCCAGAAATAGATTTGTTTGCATCTAGGCTTAATCATCAGTTGCCTACTTATGTGTCTTGGGAACACGATTCCAGATGCAGTAGCAGTAGATGCTTTTTCATTACACTGGGGAAAGATGTTCTTTTATGCTTTTCCACCATTTGCTTTGATTCAGAGATGCCTGAAGAAGATAGAACAAGATTCTGCTTCTGGATTGTTGGTAGTTCCAATTGGCCAATTCAACCTTGGTTCCCAGTAATGCTGAATATGATTAAATAACCATATATGTTGATTCCTAACTGTAGTGATATCTTGACTAATCCGGTAACTAAAGAGATTTACCCATTGTATGCATATATGAATTTGTTAATCTGCAGGTTTTGACCAGACCACTACAGGAGCTGGGATTGTCGGACCAAACTATTGAAAGTTATGGTTGCATCATGGCGCAATAGCACACAAAGCAATATATGACACATATTAAGAAATGGGAAGACTTTTGCAACACAGTCAAATATTTCTTATGATACTGTAAATATTGCAAATGTTTTGGAATTCCTTGCCAATTTGCATTTTCAGCAACATTTAGGTTACAGTGCCATTAACACTGCAACGCAGTGCTTTGTCGTCCTATTTAGGGCTTATGACTGATCAGAGATCAATTGGGGTCGCATCCATTAATATCTAGATTCATGAAAGGAATCTTTAATATTAATCCACCCAAAACCAAGATACACAGAGATTTGGGATGTGAGCATTGTACTTACGCTACTTAGACAATGGACTCCAATTGAAGGGTTGACATTGGAAAAGATTGACATTGGAAATTAGTCATGTTAATGTCTGGGTCTCAGCTCAAAGAGTGCAAACTTTACAAATGTTGCATTTAGAACTGTAATGCATGTGACTTGTCACAGAAAATGTTGTTGTTCTATGTTAATTACGAGTTGATCAAACAAAGCAGACCAGGGAGATCTGGAACAAAGGTAACCTTTCAAGCTTATCATATTGATCCTACTTTGTGTGTGGTTAAACATTAGAACAAATATATTAAAGTTACTGACACCCTTTGAGGAAATGAAAACGCGTTAATGGTTACGCACAAAAAACCACACACAAAAGCTTCAGTTCAAACTATCTCAAAATGGTTGAAAACAGGTGTTGGTTTTAGCGGGAGTAGACACTGATGTGTTCAAATCTCACTCCACCAGGGCGGCAGCTACGTCCGCGGCAAAGGGGGCGGGACGTGCCTCTCGAGCATATTTTTAAAAGTCGCAGGGTGGAGTAGAGAAGAAACTTTTTCAAAGTTCTACAATAAACCTGTTCACACTATGACAAGCTTTGGACACGCGGTGTTGGGAGCACTATAATCACCTGCTTTGTTTACTATTAATTGCTATAATCAATGGTGTAGTCACTTCTATCTTTTATCTTGTAATCATTTTCCCTCAGATATAAGGAGGGTTATTATATGGTCTTTAAACCATTAAAAAGTTAATTGTGAAATGATCTACATTAGTCTGGTTTTCTCATGTATGTGTTTACTTAGCCGGACTGTCGTACGGATTGATTCTACGACATAAAAAACACAGAAAGCTTTAAATCTTCACGTAGTCACTCACGTGACTCCGAAGTAAAATAGTAAGATTAAACAAGAACTTACCAGTTCGAAGTTTGATCGTTATTTTATGAGGAGTTACGATGAGGGATTACGTGCCCTCCGCTCCCACCCTCATAAAATAAATGATCAAATGGTAGTTCTAAGTCTTTTATGAGCCCTTACTATGTTACTCCGGCTTTTGGTGTTCTGTGTTTTTCATGCCGCTGCTTTGAAGTATGCCGTTGCCAGCGTGAGGCGGGTTCTTCACGTAATCCCTCATCGTAACTCCTCATAAAAATAACGATCAAAACTTCGAACTGGTAAGTTCTTGTTTAATCTTACTATTTTAATTGGATTTATGTGATAGACCAACACAAAGTGGCGCATAATTGTGAAGTGGAAGGAAAATGATACATGGCTTTCAACGTTTTTTACAATAAAAAACTGAAAAGTGTGGCGTGCAAAAGTATTCAGCCCCCTTTACTCTGATACCCCTAAATAAAATCCAGTGCAACCAATTGCCTTCAGAAGTCACCTAATTAGTAAATAGAGTCCACTTGTGTGTAATCTAATCGCAGTATAAATACAGCTGTTCTGTGAAGGCCTCAGAGGTTTGTTAGAGAACATTAGTGAACAAACAGCGTCACGAAGCCCGAGGAACACACCAGACAGGTCAGGGATAAAGTTGTGAAAAAGTTTAAAGCAGGTTTAGGTTATAAAAAATATCCCAAGCTTTGAACATCTCACAGAGCACTGTTCAATCCATCATCCAAAAATGGAAAGAGTATGGCACAACTGCAAACCTACCAAGACATGGCCTTCCACCTAAACTGACAGGCCGGGCAAGGAGAAGCAGTGATCAAAGAAGCAGCCAAGAGGCCATGGTAACTCTGGAGGAGCTGCAGAGAATCCACAGCTCAGGTGGGGAGAATCTGTCCAAAGGACAACTATTAGTCGTACACTCCACAAATCGGGCCTTTATTATGGAAGAGTGGTAAGAAGAAAGCCATTGTTGAAACAAAGCCGTAAGAAGTCCTGTTTGCAGTTTGCCACAAGCCCATGTGGGGGACACAGCAAACATATGGAGGAAGGTGCTCTGGTCTGATGAGACCAAAATTGAAGTTTTGGCCAAAAAGCAAAACGCTATCTGTGGGGAAAACTAACATTGCACATCACCCTGAACACACCATCCCCACTGTGAAACATGGTGGTGGCAGCATCATGCTGTGGGGATGCTTTTGTTCAGCAGGGACAGGGAAGCTGGTCAGAGTTGATGGGAAGATGTATGGAGCCAAATACAGGGCAATCTTGGAAGAAAACCTGTTAGAGTCTGCAAAAGACTTGAGACTGGGGCAGAGGTTCACCTTCCAGCAGGACAACGACACTAAACATACAACCAGAGCTACAATGGAATGGTTTAGATTCATAGCATATTCATGTGTTAGAATGGCCCAGTCAAAGTCCAGACCTAAATCCAATTTGAGAATCTCTAGAATTGACTTGAAAATTACTGTTCACCAGACGCTCTCCATCCAATCTGACTGAGCTTGAGCTATTTTGCAAAGAAGATGGGCAAAAAATGTCAGTCTCTAGATGTGAAAAGCTGGTAGAGACAAACCCCAAAGACTTGCAGCTGCAATTGGCAGCAAAGGTGGTTCTATAAAGTATTGACTCAGGGGGGCTGAATACATTTGCACGCCACACTTCTCAGTTTTTATTTGTAATAAAATTTGGAAACCATGTATCATTTTCCTTCCACTTCACAATTATGCGCCACTTTATGTTGGTCTATCACATAAAAATCCCAATAAACATACATTTATGTTTGTGGTTGTAACATGACAAAATGTGGAAACGTTCAAGGGGTATGAAAACTTTTGCAAGCCACGATAGATAGATAGATAGATAGATAGATAGATAGATAGATAGATGATAGATAGATAGATAGATAGATAGATAGATAGATAGATAGATAGATAGATAGATAGATAGATAGATAGATAGATAGATAGATAGATAGATAGATAGATAGATAGATAGATAGATAGATAGATAGATAGATAGATAGATAGATAGATGTAGATAGAAAGATTAGATAGATAGATAGATAGATAGATAGATAGAAAGATAGATAGATAGATATAGATAGATAGATAGATGAGGCACGTTTTTACAGAGGGTGGCGGGTGCCTCCAATGCGCTGCCGGGGATGGTCGTTGAGGCAGATGTGGGAGTGGTGTGTAAGAGGCTTTACAATAGGCACAAGGCTATGCCTGGTAATCCAATATTGTATTGCTACATGAAACAGAGAATGCAAATAGAATAAGTAATCTATGTTATTACTTAAAATTATTTCTGTTTCGTGCAATATAATAATAAACATATATCGTTCCTAACAGTTACAATGCAGTTCCATAAATAGCAGCAGCAAAACGTGCTGTGGATAACTGTGTTTTGTTTTAAATGACTGACACTAATCCCAATTAAATTGCCTTGATTAGTCGTCATATGGTTTCTCTGGAGAATATGCTACCGATGTTAAAAAGCAAGTGATCTGTCATACCAATAGCAAAGAAACGTCGGTTATCTCTGGGCATGGAACTGCCGGTACTCAATCAGATAGAAAATATTTTCTACCCTATCCTTGCCAGCATTGGTGTTCCTGGTAAGCCATTTATTATTTTAGGCATATGCTTCACCGTCTAATTTTAATGCTAAAATATATGTGCTGTTATTTAATGTTTGAATTACTAATGCCAAATATTGATAACGAAATTACAAACTATTGAATGGAATATGTTGCCAATAGATGTACAGCCAGGTGGACAAGCAGGGATCGGAGGACATAGGTCACATGTAAACCTCGGCTTTGTTTCAATCATCGTTACAATTGGTATATATGCTATACACCCGAATATATCCTGTGCTGTAATCATTTAATTCAGATATATACCATAGAAGCAGATCCATTGGCCACCGGTTTCTCTACGAGCTATCGATCAACCGGTCATACTAATCCCATGTTAACCTACGCGGTCACAGGCAGAAGGTAAAGTTTCACACAGACACGGTTTGGTCTAGTCTGCTGGTCCATGTTGTATGTGTATGCTGTACATATGTTGCCTGCTCTCAGATCGTAAATGGCTTTCACATTTGAATAATTTACCGCGCATCTTTGGGCAGGAAAAGGGGGTTGCATTGGCTAAACTTGACAATCACCATGTTGCGGCGGCCTGCGGGATAACGAACAAGAAATTATTATTGTTTTTTACCTTGACTCCCAAGGAGAGAGATGAGCTTTCTTCCACGCCTTGTCTGGTGGTGCACATTCATATTCACCGGTTCTGACAATCACACACTGAATGACGGTTTCCCGCAGATATAGTGCAATCGCAACCTGCAGTTAGACCGGGAAGCTTCTGATTCCAGTAGCAATGTTAAAACAAACACAGGAAGTTTATCTTAAATTTCCCAAAATCGAAATCGGAATGTTCTCCCTCCGATATGGAAGCGGAAGGTTTAGTGCATTTTTGTCTATGTCGCTTCAAAACGCAATCCGAAGATAACCATAAAAAGCTGCAGTAAACTCAGCGGAAACGGCAGCATCTCTGGACAGAATTGAATGGGTGACGTTTTGGGTCGAGACCTTGATTATGCGCTTAATTTGCCTTTCAACATGTTCTTCACAAATTTCCCCCAAAGATTTAGGCAGATGCGCTAAGGACAACAGTTGTAGCGGATATACAAACTACCAGAAAGCAGCATTTCGCGAATAGAATTTAACCGGACGTCCGGGCCGCGCTGTAGCGCAGCTCGTTGATCTGCTGCCTCATTGCGCCAGAGATGCAGTTTCGTTTTTGACCTCGCTAACTATCTGCGCACACTTTATGCTTTCTCTCGGTAACCGCGTGGAGTTGTCGGCGGCTCCGGATTCTTCCCCACATCGCAAAGATTTCCGCGTCATGTAGTTTCGGCTCACAATCTGTGTGTGTTTGTAGTAGATCTTGCCTCCATGCAAGTTGTCTTGTGCAGTGCAATGTGTAAATGTTCTGTCCTACCTACAGATTAAAGGATTTAACATGTGCTATGGCGCTGGAATGTGATGAATCTAATCAGCCGATATTCGTTACACTCCACATTCCTCTTTGGTCAAATGAACGGAATCGCAATTGTTCTGAATGGACTATATACGCCAGACTTATTTTAAATCGTTCTGCACTGTGCCATGAGTCTGTAAACCCACTCATGTCATTGGCCGTAGGATTTTCTTCACTATTAATTTGCGAATACATCTCTCATATTTCCATTTTAGAAACAAAGATGTGTCGTCCATAGGATGAAGGTGCGAAAGTTGCAGACTTGGATTATCCTTTAATTTATTTACAAATGAACAATTGCAATAACGGTCTCCTGGAATAATTAATGTAATTTGACAATGTCTTCTTTTCCACAGCGAACCTATTGGCAATCGTCATTCTGTCACGCGGAAAGTGTGGTCTCTCCAAATGTATCACCCTCTACCTGGTGTCAATGGCCGCAGCTGATTTAATGGTGCTGATCTTCGAGGTAATTCTCTACGAGATTAAAGATGGCTATTTTCCTATTCATTCCTGAACTTTTTTCCCCCATTTGTAGCATCAACTTGACCCTTTTTATGATTTCCATTGATTGCTCCGTTTGGCTAACGGTTACGTTCACCTTCGATCGATTTGTCAACCATTTGTAATCCGAAGTTACGAGCAAAATATTGCACAGCGAAAACTGCGACTTTGGTGATAGCAGTCACGTGTATATATAAGTATTTTTCAAAATATCCCTGCATATTTCGCCTACGTGCCTCAGGGGGAAAAAAAAAAACAAAAATAATTGGCAGTGTTACTGCGGCCTAACCTCAGATTTCTATACTTCTCCGGTATGGATAGCATTTTTGGTCTGTCGAACCCATTGTAACCACCATTTGCAACCGATTTTAGTGATTCATTCTCCTCAACGCCCTGACAGTCAGGCACATTATACACGCCAACAGGGTGAGGGTCGGTCTCCGAGGGAACAGGAATGACGAAAGCGGCGCAGATCAGGAGGTTGAGAACAGAAGGAAATCCATCATTCTATTGCTGGCCATTTCTGGTAGCTTCGTGCTCCTGTGGATGGTGAACTTCTTATGTTTCGTGAGTCTCTACTTCATAGACGTTCAGATTTTAACGGCAGATTACAATGACCCATTTAGCATCGGAGAAAAGTCCGGATACATGCTGAGGTGCCTGAGTGCTTGCACAAACACGTTTATTTATGGGGTGTCCCAGAACAAATTCCGGGAGGAATTTAAAAATGTGATGAAGTGTCCATTCGTTTTCTTTTCCAATTCAATAAAGTGTTTTTAGTTCTCAGTGAAACTGAAAATACGTTGCGAAATGATATTGTCGTCTGTTATATTATTGCATCTATCCCTCCGAGATATCAACCGGACCGTCGTCAATGCCGGCTGTGTGGGGCATCGCGGTAGTCCATTCTCCAGCTCCTCTCCACCCCCAGAGGGCCGTGCAGTATTTAATCTTGCATGCCACTCAAAAGCTCGCGAAATCTCCAACAGCCTAGCTTCAACAGTGTCATCTCATTGAGGCCATTTACTCTGTCAGCCAATTGCATCTTTGGGACGTCAGGAGAAACTGAACCCCATGAGGAAAAATCCCCGCTGTGGCACGGTCAAAATGATAACTCCATACAGACAGCATTAGAGGGTAGGTTAGGAAGGAGGAGTCTACAGGCTGAGAAGGCGGCAATCGAATATCGATAGAATACGTAGGAACCAACTAATACGTTTTGTATGCAAACCGTAGATAAACTCTGCGGGTCAACCTACATCTCTGGTGAACATAGGTGGGTGACGTAACAAGGAACTGCAGACACTGGTTTATGCCAAATCAAGAACAAAAATGTCTGAGTAGCTCAGGGGGTCAGGCAGCATTCCAGGAGAACATGGATAGACGGCTTTTCATTTCGGAAGGATACGTCAGACTACAACGGCGCATATTCTCCAGTGATGTCTCATTCCTATTCTCCAGTGATGCCACCTAGCCCGCTGACTTGCTCCAGCATTCTGTGTCCATCTATGCGTAGTTGACGTTTCACAGAAACACGGAAACATAGAAAATAGGTGTAGGCGTAGGCTATTCAGCACTTCGAGCCAGCAACGCCATTCAATATGATCATGGCCTACCATCCAAAATCATTACCCCGTTCCTGCTGTCTCCCCATATCCCTTGATTCCGTTAGTCCCAAGAGCTAAATCTAACCTTCTTTTGAATGCTTCTAGTGAATTAGCCTCCACTGCCTTCTTTGGCAGAAAATTCCACAGATGCACAACTGGCTGGGTGGAAGGGTTTTCCTCATCTCAGTCCTAAATTGCCTACCCCTTATTCCTAAACCTTGACCTCTGGTTTTGGACTTCCCCAACATTGCGAACATTGTTCCTGCATCTAGCATATCCAATACCTTAAGGACTTTCTATGTTTCTATAAGATCCCCTTACATCCTTCTCAATTCCAGTGAATATAAGACCAGTCGACCCATTATTTCATCAAATGCCAGTCCCGCCTTCCCAGGAATTAACCTAGTGAACCTACACTGCACTCCCTCTACAGCAAAATTGTCATTCCTCAGGTTAGGAGACGAAAACTGCACTCAATACTCATGGTGTGGTCTCATCGGGGTCTTGTGGGACAACTGCAGTGGGACCACCTTGCTCCTTAACTCAAACTCTTTGCTATTCAGGCCAACATGCCATTTGCTTTCTTCACTGACTGCATGCTTACTTTCAGTGACTAATGTACGAGGACTCCCAGGTGTCATTGCATCTCCCCTTCTTCTAATCTGCAACATCCAGTTAATAATCTACCTTCTTGTTCTTGCCAACAAATTGGATAACCAAAAATGGATCCACATTACACTGCATCTGCCTTGCATCTACCAACTCACCCTACCTCTCCAAGTCACCCTGCAGCTTCTTAGCATCATACTCGCAGCCAACACTGCCACTCAGCTTTGTGTCATCCTGGAGATATTATATTCAATCCATCGTATAAATCGTTAATATATATTTTAAATATCTGGGGACCCTTCTCAGACATATTAACGTCAGTATGTCCTCTTCTGGTCACCGTGTGTCAGAAGGCATTTGCTAGCAGTAAATGGAATTTACAGCAAGGGAAATCTGAACGATCTAGATATTAATTTATAATCTCGGGCGACCGCGGGGGTCAATTTCCCCCCTGAGTATGAAATGCGAAATTGTGAGACACAGCTGGTGGAACTGCAGCCCCAAAGCGCCTGGGGACCGGGTTTGATTTTGACCCTGTCTCTCTGCAGTTTGCATGTTCTACTTGTGAGCGCATTTGTTTGCTCCGGATGCTCCTCCCACATCCGTAAATTGCCTCTAGTTTGAAGAGAGTTGACGAGAAACTGGCATATTGTAGAACTTGTCGCACACTGAGGCCAGGACCGCCGACGCAACCGACCCACGCGATATCCCCTCCACAGCATTATCCTTCTCCAGCACTGCACTGTCCGCTTCTATCTCCTACCCAAAATTCGCAAGCATGACTGCTATTCCAGGCCCATTCTTCCTGCCTACTCCCAACCCCCTGACATCATGTCCACAAACCCCCGTTGCTTCCTTTCCCCCGTTATCCATTTCCTTCCCACCTTCATCCGAGAAAATCCACACTTCACACGCCCTTCAATTCTTCAATAACTTTCAGTTTATAGCCCGTTATTATCGCATTGCCATTCAATAATATTACACCTCAATGCCCCGCCAGGAATGTCTCAGGGACCTTCCGCTTCTTCGTCGAACAGCGAGCCAATAAATGCCTCTCTACTCTCACTCCCCATCGCCTGGCAGAAATGGTCGTCATCCAAGCAAGTTTTATTTTGCCTCTTCTCCTCGCCAGGAAGCGAGCGGGCAAGATCATCTCTGACCCCTCCCACCCGGGCCACAAACTCTTTGAATCACTTCCCTCTGGAACGCGACTCCGGACTGTCAAAGCTGCCACAGCCAAACATAAAAACAGCTTTTATCCACGAGTAGTTGCTCGACTCAACAGCCAAAAATCTGTAGCCTCCCTTTGATCTGGTATTTTGGTGGTTCACGTGCTTGATCAATGATGTATTATCATTAATGTTGAGTGTTTTCTGAGTCATTCGTAACTATCACTGTATGCCATGTTGTTACTTGTGGGCGGGACACCAAGGCAAATTCCTTGTATGTGAATACTTGGCCAATAAACTTACTTACTTACTTCTCACTTTGGTCAAGTTAAAGTTCTATCCATGGAAACCTCACAACCACAGGACCACATAAGCCTGCCTTTAATTTGGTGACGTCCGGCAGTCCCTATTCCAGGCATACACTGGCACCATCCCCAAATCCTTCTCCTTCACATCGAGAACTTTATCGGAATGCCTCGTGCGCCCCTGTCGAATGTGTTGATTGCTTTACATTTACAATGAACGTCCACCCTTTCCTCGAATTCGCCTGAACTATCTCTGGACAACCACTCTTCACTTTCTTGATCTCTCCGTCTCTATGACAGGGGGAAGCCAAACGACTGATGCCTAATACAAAGCGATCGACTCCTGCATTTATCTGGAATAAAATTCCTCCCACAATTTTGCAAGGACGTAAGCCGCTCATCGCAATTCCTCGGTCTCCGCCGCCATTGTTCCCAAGTAGATACTTTCCATTTTAGGACATCTAACATGTCTTCATTCTTTCGCAACGTGGTTCTCCCTGTTGTCACAGATGGACACCTCACTCGCATTTACTCTGTGTCCCGAAGTTGTCCTCTCGCTCCTCTTCCACCAGAATTAACAAGGCTCCAGTTCCCCTGGTGCTCGAGTTCCCTCCACATCCAAAACGTCATCCATTCCACATCTTAGGTCACATCCAACGCAAGGTGAGCCCACTACAGGTCACATCGTTCTACCTCGACCCCCTTTACACTTTTTTGCAAATATCACTACCTCTGCAAACCTGGTTCACTCATCCCATCCCACTATGACTATCCCCGGGTACTTTCCCATGCAAGGGTAGGAGTCGTAATACCTGTCCCTATATCTTTTATCTCACCTTCAGAGAGGGGCAGCAGCAGCCGTTTCTGGTGAAACAGATGTCCATGTCATCTACCTGGGGCGGTACAGTTGCGCAGCGGCAGAGTTGATGCCTTGCAGCTCCGGAGACACGTGTTCAACCCGTGCATTCTTTACGGAGTTTGCACGTTCTCCCCGTGACATTCGTGGCGTTTCCCTCGTCGCTTCGCTTTCCACCCACATTCCAAAGAAGTAGAGCCTACGCGTTAATAGGCATTGGTAAAATTGCAAATTTTCCCTTGTGTTTGTAGAATTGTGCAATGTGGAATTGGTGTTACGAAGGGACTGTTTCCGCGCTGTATCTCTGGAAATAAAACTAAAACTAAAACGAATGCATCCGCTATTCCTGATATGCCCTCCTGTACATCCGTGATATGAAGCGCAGGCTCAGCGACCATTTCAACGAACGCCAGCGATCGTGACAAGGCCTACCGGATCTCTCAGTTATCAATGCCCTTTACATTCTGACCCTGGTCTCTTTCTCTCCCGGGTCCTCTACTGCCAAAGTGAAGCCAAACGCAAACCGAATGAAAACCATCTAACTACCCGCTTGAGTAGCTGACAGCCCAACGGTATGGACATTGCATTGTGCACTTGTATGTAACCACTAACAACCACCTCTCCCTCCTCCATCTTCGCTACACCTCCATTGTGCTCCATCTCGACTCGCAAATATTTCTCCCTTTCTCCTCTCCATCCGCCTGCCTACATTACAGTGGCTTTAAAATTCGCAACCATTCAATCCTCGTGTCCCCAACCTACTTTCCATTTCTGGATTTTGGCCAAAGATCTGCCTCTCAAAATCTCCCTCTCCTGTGTCACGTCCTACCTGCTAAAGGTTGTCCTGCCTCTCTACGACTGTAGACAGATGACAAGTGGAAGATGGCATTGGAATATGTTGTTCTTTTTCGAGTGACGCGGGATGATGGGCTAAACATTCTCCAGAAAGGCACATTTCTACAATTATGCAGAATAACAAACAATTGGTAATGTCAAGATAGCGCTTTGTTAAGGACATGTTTCCAAACACTGACCTTCAATCTTCTCATTTGTTTGTTAAATTGCTTCAGTTAAGTTGTGGTAAAGTTTAGATAGGAACTTTGTCTGTTTGTACCAGAAACAGCCTGGAGATTGCACCTTGTTTTTGCACGTACGATTGCTGCACATGGGGCGGCCTTTTAAAGTGAGTGATTATAAAGTCATTGTGTTAATAAGCGAGTATGTCCCATTGTCAATGCCGTTAATAAATGGGTGAGGATTTCTCACCATCCCAAGTTCCCACCCTAACTGGTTGTTGAATGTGGACCCTGGCACCTGCAACTGGGTCCTTAATTTTCTGACGCAGCGGCAGCAGACAGTCAGGGTGGGCAGTCGAACATCAAAAACCATCGCAGTGAGCGCTAGCTCACCCCAAGGCTGTGTCCTAAGCCTCCTGCTGTTCAGTAATGACTGTACTGCCAGACTCAGCAATAATTATATCAATAAGTTCGCTGATGACACAACAGTGGTGGGTCTCATCAGTGACAACAATGAGTCGGCATGCAGGATGGAGGTGGAGCTGATGACAGAGAGGTGCAGATCTCACAATCTCACCCTCAACGTGGAAGAGACAAAGGAGATGGTGATCGATTTCAGGAGTACTAGAAAATACCATCACACATGTCTGCATATTGGTGGTGCTGCTGTGGAGAGGGTCAGCAGTGTGAAGTTCTTGGGACTTCACCTGGCGGACGACCTGACCTCAACGGCCAACCCACAGCAGTCATCAAAAGAGCACAGCAGCGGCTCCACCCTCTCCGGAGACTAAGAAAAGGTCTCCCAATTGTTCACCTAACGACCGTCTACAGGGGCACCATCGAGAGCATACTGACCTACGGCATCACTTCCTGGTTTTGGAGCTGCACCTTTGGGGCTTATGAACAAAAACAACTTAACAGGATAGTGAAGACAGCCAGGAGGATCATTGGTGCTCCACTCCCGTTCCTGTTGGAGATCACCTCGAAACCCCCTCGACACCCCTCCAAACAATTCGAAACCTCTTTAAACCACTCATAACCAATCTAAATCCCTCCAAACCCCTCTAAATACGTCTACACCCATCTGAACCCCGCTAAACCCATCTAAAATCCTCTAAACCTTACCAAAGCCCTCAAAGCCCATCTGAACACATCGAAAAGCCTCTAAACCCATCGAATACTCGAAACCACTCGAAACCCCTCTAAAACCCTGTACACCCCTCGAAACCCCTGGAAACCCCGCGAAACCCCTCTAAACCACTCTAAACCATTCTAAGCTCCTCCCGAACACTGTAAACCCGTCTAAAACCCTCTAAACCCTCCAAACCCATCCAAACCCGCTTAAACCACTCCAAACCCTACTACACCCCTCCAAACATCTCCAACCCTCTCTAAAACGCTCTAAACCCGTCCAAACCTCTCCAGCCCCCTCTAAACCCGTCCAAACCAATCTAAACCCCTACAAACCCCTCTGAACCCAGCCAAATCCCTCCAACCCCCCTCTAAACCAGTCCAAATCACTCTAAACGCATCCAAAGCCTCCAACCCCCTCCAATCCGCTCAACCCCCTCTAATACCCTTCAGATCGCTTTAAACCCCCTCTAAACCCATCTAACCCATTAATGAATTAATTCATCCCGATCAAACAGGATTTATACCAAAACGATATTCCTCATATAACCTGAGACGTTTGTTCAATATTATACACTCGAAAAGAGGTATTAATAAAGATCTAGTAGTTATTTCGTTAGATGCGGAGAAAGCCTTCGACCAGGTGAAATGGTCTTGCTTGTTTTCGGTTATGGAAACTTTTAAATTGGGAGAGAAGTTTATTACTTGGGTCAAATTATTATACACTAATGCAACAGCCACAATAATAACAAATCAAACGCTATCAACTAAATTCAATCTATCTCGAGGTTGTAGACAAGGTTGCCCTTCATCCCCACTACTATTTGCACTTGCAATAGAACCATTAGTTCATCGTGCGAGATCACATCCTGAAATATATGGGTATGATACCAGAGATACTGAGAATAAAATCTCCTTATATGCGGATGATGTGTTAATTTATATTACAAAACCGGAAATTAGTATCCAAAATTTATTAAAATTAATAACTGCATTTGGACCTTTTTCAGGATATAGTATTAATTGGAATAAAAGTGAATTCATGCCAATAATGGTAAATAACTTGCATATATTACAACAATTTCCTTTTAAGATAACAAACGAAAAAATTAAATATCTTGGAATTTTTGTAACAAAAAGATTCGATTATTTATTTAAATCCAACTTTCCACTCTTATTGAATAAATAAATAAGACCATTTTATATTGGAAAACTCTACCCATCGCAATGCTAGGTAAAATTAATGTAATAAAAATGATTTTTCTTCCGCAATTACTATATATTTTCCAATTGATTCCGATATATCTTCCTAAAAATTTCTTTAGGAAGGTGGACTCTTTAGTTACCAACTTTATCTGGGATTATTAGAGCCATAGAATAAATAAAAAACCTTTATGTAAATCAAAGATAAATGGAGGTCTAGCACTACCAAACATTATGTTTTATTACTGGGCAGTTAATATTAAAAATATGAAATTTTGGTTAGTAGAGACAGATAAACAACCAATTTGGTTAAAAATGGAAAAAGAAGATTGTTTCCCTTTTCAAATTAGTTCGATAATACTTGCTAATATTAATTTAGGTAAGAAAACCTATAGCGAAAACCCTATAATAGCAAGTGGAATACGTATCTGGAAACAAATAAAAAAAACATTAAAATTGGTATGTATACCACTAGCCCTTACCATTGTAAATAATGTTACATTTAAACCCTCAATGATGGATAAAGGCTTTTTACAATGGAAAGATAGGGGAATTAATAAGACGGCTGAACTCTACAGGGAAAATTCTTTCCTTTCATTTCAAGAATTACAACAAATTTATGGATTACATTCAAAATATTATTTTATATATTTACAAATTAGAGACTGTGTAAAAGCAAACACACAGGAAATTGGAAATAGAAAGACAGAAAATTTAGATGAATGTCTAATTCTACAGAGAGATTTGGGCTATTTGGAAAAGTGGGCTGAAAGATGGCAGATGGAGTTTAACGCTGATAAGTGTGAAGTGCTACATCTTGGCAGGACAAATCAAAATAGGACGTACATGGTAAAGGGTAGGGAATTGAGGAATGCTGTGGAACAGAGGGATCTAGGAATAACTGTGCATAGTTCCCTGAAGGTGGAATCGCATGTAAATAGGGTGGTAAAGAAAGCCTTTGGTGTGCTGGCCTTTATAAATCAGAGCATTGAATATAGGAGTAGGGAAGTAATGTTAAAATTGTACAAGGCATTGGTAAGACCAATTCTGGAGTATGGTGTACAATTTTGTCGCCTAGTTATAGGAAGGATGTCAACAAAATAGAGAGAGTACAGAGGAGATTTACTAGAATGTTGCCAGGGTTCCAGCAACTATGTTACAGAGAAAGAATTGAACAAGTTAGGTCTTTATTCTTTGGAGCGCAGAAGGTTAAGGGGGGACTTGATTGAGGTCTTTAAAATGATGAAAGGGATAGACAGAGTTGACGTGGATAAGCTTTTCCCATTGAGGGTAGGGAAGATTCAAACAAGAGGGCATGACATGAGAATTAAGGGACAGAAGTTTAGGGGTAACGTGAGGGGGAACTTCTTTACTCAGAGGGTGGTGGCTGTGTGGAATGAGCTTCCAGCAGAGGTGGTGGAGGCAGGATCGATTTTAACATTTAAAAGTAAAGTGGATAGGTATATGGACGTGAAGGGAATGGAGGGGTATGGTCTGAGTGCAGGTAGATGGGACTAGGGGAAAACAAATGGTCGGCACGGCCTGGAAGGGCCGAGAGGGCCTGTCTCCGTGCTCTAATTGTTATATGGTTATATGGTTATATGGTTATAAATAAACATCCGAACACAGAAAAATTTATATCATATATTTATAATATTCTATTGGAAAATGATCTCCCATTGACAGAAATATATAGACAATCATGGGAAAACGAATTAGGTCAAATTATTAGACTAGAAGTATGGGATGAAAGTTTACAACACATACACCACTGTTCGTTAAATGCTAGACACTCTCTTATACAATTTCAAATATTACATAGACTACATTACTCAAAATCCAAACTACATAACATTTTTTCAAATGTATCTGCCATATGTGATAAACGTCAGCATTTAGAAGCTAACTTGACACTCATTTACAAACTGTGTAAAAATTACAAAATTTTGGATAGAAATATTTAGGATAATTTCGAATGTTGTTAATATGAATCTGACTCCTGACTCAAAGTTAATAATATTGGGAATACTGGAAACAGATCAATCAACAACAACGAATCAAAGAATTTTTATTGATTATAGTTTAATAATTGGGAAAAAATTGATATTAAAATTCTGGAAAGGTCCTACATCCCCCACAATCAAAATGTGGATTACAGGAATGTCGGAGACACTCCAACTGGAAAGATTGAGGCTTGTCCTAATGGACAGGTTGGATCCTTTCAGAGGAATATGGTCTCCATACATTGAATATCTAAAGGGTCAAAATGGCTCGGTGCGAGAGCCTGGGTGAAACCTGAATAATGGAATAGATGAAGAAATACGTATAACAAATCATGGATATATCTCCAACGATGGATAACTTTTTAATACTCCATTCACTTCTTTATTTTTGATTTCTTATCTCTATATTATTTTTCTCTATCTTTTCTTACTTATAAAAAAAATATATAGAAATATAAATGTCTTAAATGTTAATATTAATAATATTACGAATTAATGCAAGAAGTATTTTCTATTAATATGTATTTACAATTAATAAAACTATTCATCAAAATAAACCCATCTAACCCTCCTCTAAACCCCTCTAACCCCTGTAAACCTGTCTAACCCTCTCTAAAACACTCTAATCCCCTCTACACCCCTCTACACCCCTCTAAACCTCTGTAAACCCACGTATACGTCTAAACCACTACAAACCTCTCCAAACCCCTCTAAACCCCTCGACACCTCTCCAATCCACCCTAAACCTCTCTAAACCACTCATAACTTTCCAAATCCCTCCAAACACCTCTGAACCCGTCTAAACCCTTCTGAACCCCTCTAAACGCACCTAAAACCCTCTAAATTCTACCAAACCGCTCTAAACTTCTCTAAACCCCTCTAGACCCCTCTTAAACGTTCTAACCCCCCTCTAATTCACTCCAAACCCCGCCATACCCCTACCAAACCCCTCTAATCCTCTCTAAACTCCTCTAAAACGCTCTAAACCCCTCTAATCTCATCCAAACCCCTCCAAACCCTCCAAACCCCTCCAAACCCTTCTGAACCCTTCTATACCCCTCTCAATCCGTCTAAAGCACTCTCAGCCTCTCCAAACCTCTCCAAACCCCTCGAAACCACTTCAAACCCCTCTATACCTCCAAACCCCACTAAATCCCTCTAAACCCTTCTAAACACCTTGCAAACCACTCTAAACCCCTCTAAACACCAAACCCCTCCAAACCCCTCTGAACCCCTCTAAACCCGTCTAAACTCCTGTAAACCCATTTAATCCCCTCAAAAACATGCAAAAGCACTCTACCCCCTCTAAACTCGTAAACCCACTCCAAACCCCTCTAAACCACTGTAAACTCCGCCAAACCACCGTAAACCCACCTGAAAACTTCTCTATACCCCTCTCAACCCGTCTAAAGCGCTCTGCCCGTCCAAACCCCTCCAAATCCCTCTACACCCCTCTAAGCCCCTCTTAATCTTTCTAAACACTTCAAAACCCCTCCAAACCACTCAAAATCCCTCCAACCCCCTGTAAAACACTGCAAACCCCACAAGACCACTCCAATCCTCTCCAACCCCCTCTAAGCCCCTCCATACACCTCTAAACACCAAACCCCTCCATACGCCTCTAAACCCATCTAAACCCATCCAAATCCCTCCAAACCCCTCGAACCCCCTCCAACCTCTTTAAACCGCTCTAACCCACACTAACCCCCTCTAAACCCCTCTAAAACCCTGTAAACCTGTCTAAACCTCTGTAAAACAGTCGAACCCCCTCTACACCCCTCTAAACCCCTCTAAACCTCTCTAAACCCAAGGAAACACTTCTAAACCACCCCAACCCCCTCCCAAACAACTCTAAACCCCCCGACACCCCTCTAAACCACTCGGAACCGCTCTAAACCACTCATAACCACTATAAATCCCTCCAAACCCCTCTAAACCCGTCTACACCCCTTTGAGTTGGATTATCATATTGAATGGCGTTGCAGGCTCGAAGGGTCGAATGGCCTATTCCTGCACCTATTTTGTATGATTTCTATGATTCTATAAACCCCTCTAAACCCATCTAAAACCCTCTAAACCCTACCAAACCCCTCTAAACTCCTCCAAATCCCTCCAAATCCCACCAAACCACTCTAAACCTCTAAACCACTCATAACCCTCTAAATCCCTCCAAACACCTCTGAACCTGTCTAAACCCCTCTGAAACCACCTAAAACACTAAATCCTACCAAACCCCTCTAAATCACTCTAAACCCCTCTAGACCACTCTTAAACGCTCCAAATCCCCTCTAATCCCCTCCAAACCCCTCTAAACCCCTCAAAGCTCCTCTGTAAACCTGTCTAAACCTCTCTAAAACAGTCTAACGCCCTCTACACCCCTTTAACCCATCTAAACCCAAGGAAACACGTCTAGACCACACCAAACCCACCCAAACACCTCTAAACCCCTCCAAACCGCTCGAAAACTCTCTAAACCACTCATAACCCTTCGAAATCCCTCCAAATACCCGCCTACATACTTCTGAGCCCCTCTAAACCCATCTAAACCCCCTCTAAACCTCTCTAAACCCCTCAAAGCCCCTCTGAACACCTCGAAAAGCCTATAAACCCATCGAACCCTCGAAACCACTCTAAACCCCTCTAAAACCCTCTAAACCCCTCGAAACACTGGACACCCCTGGAAAACCCTCTAAACCACTCTAAATCCTTTAAACCAGAACACTGTAACCCCCTCTAAACCCCTCTAAACCCATGTAAATCCCTCCAAACCCATCAAAACCCCTCCAAACCCCTCTAAACCACTCCAAATCCACTATACCCCTCCAAACCTCTCCAGCCCCCTCGAAAACCATCTAAACCCCTCCAAACACCTCTAAACTCCTCTAAACATCTCCAGCCCCCTCCAAATCCGTCCAAATCCATCTAACTCCATCCCAATTCCTCCAAACACCTCTAAACCCGTCCAAATCACTCTAAACCCATCCAAACTCCTCCAAACCCCTCCAAACCCCTCCAAACCACTCTAATCCCCTCCCAACCTATTTGAACCCATCTAAACCTATCTAACCCCCTCTAAAACATTCTAAACCCCTGGAAACCTGTCTAGCCTTCTCTAAACACTCTAACCCCCTCTACACTCCTCTAACCCCCTCTAACCCTCTGTAAACCCAAATATACTTCTAAACCACTCCTAATCCCTCCAAACCCCTCTAAACCCCTCAACACCACTGCAAACCACTCTAAACCTCTCTAAAGAACTCATAACCCTCTAAATTCCTCCAGACACCTCTGAACCTGTCTAAACCCCCTCTGCACCTCTAACCTCACCTAAAACCATCTAAACTCTACCAACCCTACAAACCTCTGTAAACCCCTCTAGACCTCTCTTTAACGCTCTAACCCCCCTCTAATCCCCTCCAAACCCTTCCACACCCCTACAAACCCCTCTAAACCAACTTAAACCCTTCTATGCCCCTCTCAATCTAAAGCACTAAGCCCCTCCAAACCTCTGCGAACGACTCTAAACTCCTCTAAAACCACTTCCAAAACCCTCCAAACCACCCAGAACCCCCCTCTAAACACATCTAAAACCATCCAAACCCCTCTAAACCCCCTAAACCATCCAACCCCCTCAAATCTCCTCCAAACCAAATCCCTCCAACCCCCTCTAAACCCGTCCAAATCACTCTAAACCCATTCAAACCCCTCCAACACCCTCCAAACCCCTCTAACCCCCTTCAAACCTATTTAAACCCTTTTAAACTAACACCCTCGAAACCCCTCTAAAACCCTGTAAACCTGTCTAAACACAAGGAAACACGTCTAAACCACTCCAACCCCCCCACCCAAACACATCGAAACCCTCTCCACACCCCTCCAAACAATTCGAAACCTCTCTAAACTACTAATAACCATTCTAAATCCCTCCAAACCTCTCTATACACGTCTACACACTTCTGAACCCCGCTAACCCAATCTAAAACCCTCTAAACCCTACCAAACGCAGCAACTCTACCGCTGCGCCACTGTTTACTGGTGCCCTCCCCTAACTTCCCATTTACTGGTGCGATCCCCTAATCCCCGTTTACTGGTGTCCTCCCCTAATCACCATTTAATGCTTCGCTCCCCTAATTCTTTATTTATTAGTGCCCTCCCCTAATTTCCCACTTGTATGTAACCACTAACAACCACCTCTCCCTCCTCCATCTTCGCTACACCTCCATTGTGCTCCATCTCGACTCGCAAATATTTCTCCCTTTCTCCTCTCCATCCGCCTGCCTACATTACAGTGGCTTTAAAATTCGCAACCATTCAATCCTCGTGTCCCCAACCTACTTTCCATTTCTGGATTTTGGCCAAAGATCTGCCTCTCAAAATCTCCCTCTCCTGTGTCACGTCCTACCTGCTAAAGGTTGTCCTGCCTCTCTACGACTGTAGACAGATGACAAGTGGAAGATGGCATTGGAATATGTTGTTCTTTTTCGAGTGACGCGGGTTGATGGCTAAACATTTCCACCAAAAGGCACATTTCTACAATTAATGCAGAATAACAAACAATTGGTAATGTCAAGATAGCGCTTTGTTAAGGACATGTTTCCAAACACTGACCTTCAAATCTTCTCATTTTGTTTTGTTAAATTGCTTCAGTTAAGTTGTGGTAAAGTTTAGATAGAACTTTGTCTGTTTGTACCAGAAACAGCCTGGAGATTACACCTTGTTTTTGCATTGGTACGTACGATTTGCTTGCATCATGGGGCGGCCTTTTAAAGTGAGTGATTATAAAGTCATTGTGTTAATAAGCGAGTATGTCCCATTGTCCAATGCCGTTAATAAATGGGTGAGGATTTCTCACCATCCCAAGTTCCCACCCTAACTGGTTGTTGAATGTGGACCCTGGCACCTGCAACTGGGTCCTTAAATTTTCTGACGCAGCGGCAGCAAGACAGTCAGGGTGTGGCAGTCGAACATCAAAAACCATCGCAGTGAGCGCTAGCTCACCCCAAGCTGTGTCCAAAGCCTCCTGCTGTTCAGTAATGACTGTACTGCCAGACTCAGCAATAATTATATCAATAAGTTTCGCTGATGACTCAACATGGTGGGTCCTCATCATGACAAAGCAATGAGTCCGGCATGCAGGATGGAGGTGGAGCTGATGACAGAGAGGTGCAGATCTCACAATCTCACCCTCAACGTGGAAGAGACAAAGGAGATGGTGATCGATTTCAGGAGTACTAGAAAATACCATCACACACGTCTGCATAATTGGTGGTGCTGCTGTGGAGAAGGGTCAGCAGTGTGAAGTTCTTGGGACTTCACCTGGCGGACGACCTGACCTCAACGGCCAACCCACAGCAGTCATCAAAAGAGCACATCAGCGGAAGCGCTCCACCCTCTCCGGAGACTAAGAAAAGGTCTCCCAATTGTTCACTCTAACGACCGTCTACATGGGCACCATCGAGAGCATACTGACCTACGGCATCACTTCCTGGTTTTGGAGCTGCACCTTTTGGGGCTTATGAACAAAAACAAACTTAACAGGATAGTGAAGACAGCCAGGAGGATCATTGGTGCTCCACTCCCGGTTCCTGTTGGAGATCACCTCGAAACCCCCTCCCCTCGACACCCCCCTCCAAACCAATTCGAAACCTCTTTAAACCACTCATAACCAATCTCTAAATCCCCCAAAACCCCTCCCTAAATACGTCTACCAACCCATCTGAACCCCGCTAAACCCATCTAAAATCCTCTAAACCTTACCAAAGCCCTCAAAGCCCATCTGAACACATCGAAAAGCCTCTAAACCCATCCGAATACTCGAAACCACTCGAAACCCCTCTAAAACCCTGTACACCCCCTCGAAACCCCTGGAAACCCCAGCGAAACCCCTCTTCAACACCACTCCTAAACCATTCTAACTCCTGCCCGAACACTGTAAACCCGTCTAAAAAACCCCTCCTAAAAACCCATCCAAAACCCATCCCAAACCCGCTTAAACCACCGGTCCAAACCCTACTACACCCCTCCAAACATCTCCAACCCTCTCTAAAACGCTCTAAAACCCGTCCAAACCTCTCCACCCCCTCTAAACCCGTCCAAACCAATCTAAACCCCTACAAACCCCTCTGAACCCAGCCAAATCCCTCCAACCCCCCTATTCTAAAACCAGTCCAAATCACTCTAAACGCATCCAAAGCCTCCAACCCCCTCCAATCCGCTCAAAACCCCACTCTAATACCCTTCAGATCGCTTTAAAAACCCCTCTAAACCCATCTAACCCATTAATGAAATTAATTCATCCCGAACAAACAGGATTTTATACCAAAACGATATTCCTCACTATTTAAACCTGAGACGTTTGTGTTCAATATTATACACTCGAAAAGAGTATTAATAAAAGATCTAGTAGTTATTTCGTTAGATGCGGAGAAAGCCTTCGACCAGGTGAAATGGTCTTTTGCTTGTTTTCGGTTATGAAACTTTGATTTAAATTGGAGAGAAGTTTATTACTTGGGTCAAAATTAGTTATACACTAATTGCAACAGCCACAATAATAACAAATCAAACGCAATCAAACGCTATCAACTAAATTTCAATCTATCTCGAGGTTGTAGACAAGGTTGCCCTTCATCCCACCATACTATTTGCACTTGCAATAGAACCATTAGTTCATCCAAGAGCGAGATCACATCCTGAAAATATATGGGTATGATACCAGAGATACTGAGAATAAAAATCTCCTTATATGCGGATGATGTGTTAATTTATATTACAAAACCGGAAATTAGTATCCAAAATTTATTAAAATTAATAACTGCATTTGGACCTTTTTCAGGATATAGTATTAATTGGAATAAAACGTGAATTCATGCCAATAATGGTGAAAAAACTTGCATATATTACACAAACAAATTTCCTTTAAAGATAACAAACGAAAAAATTAAATACTTGGAATTTTTGTAACAAAAAGATTCGATTATTTATTTAAATCCAACTTTCCACTCTTATTGAATAAATCATAAATAAGACCATTTTATATTGGAAAACTCTACCCATCGCAATGCTAGGTAAAAATTATGTAATAAAAATGATTTTTACTTCCGCAATTACTAGATATCTTTTCCAATTGATTCCGATATATCTTCCTAAAAATTTCTTTAGGAAGGTGGACTCTTTAGTTACCAACTTTTATCTGGGATTATTAGAGCCATAGAATAAATAAAAAACCTTTATGTAAATCAAAAATAAATGGAGGGTCTAGCACTAAGACCAAACATTATGTTTTTTATACTGGGCAGTTAATATTAAAAATATGAAATTTTGGTTAGTAGAGACAGATAAACAACCAATATTGGTTAAAAATGGAAAAAGAAGATTGTTTCCAACTTTTCAAATTAGTTCGATAATACTTGCTAATATTAATTTAGGTAAGAAAATCCTATAGCGAAAACCTATAATAGCAAGTGGAATACGTATCTGGAAACAAATAAAAAAAACATTAAAATTGGTATGTATAACCACTCACATCCCTTACCATTGGTAAATAATGTTACATTTAAAACCCTCAATGATGGATAAAGGCTTTTTACAATGGAAAATAGGGGAATTAATAAGACGTCTGAACTCTACAGGGAAAAATTCTTTCCTTTCATTTCAAGAATTACAACAAATTTATGGATTACATTCAAAATAATTATTTTATATATTTACAAATTAGGAGAACTGTTGTAAAAGCAAAACACACAGGAAATGGAAATAGAAAGACAGAAAATTTAGATGAATGTTCTAATTCGTACAAGAGATTTGGGCTATTTTGAAAAGTGGGCTGAAAGAATGGCAGATGGAGTTTTACGCAGATAAGTGTGGAAGTGTATACATCTTGGCAGTACATATCAAAAAATAAGACGTACATGGTAAAGGGTAGGGAATTGAAATGATATCTTGGTCGTGTTAAGTGCAGCAGAGACACACAGACATGGGGGCAGGAGCAGCTATGACGTCATAAGCACGTGGATGAGTACACAATGAGTTTCCCTGAAAGGGATGACTCGCATTAAATAGGGTGGTAAAGAAGCCTTTGGTGGTCTGGCCTTTATAAATATCAGCGGGATCAGACACACCAGACACACTACATAGGCTACTACTTACGGGGCAGGCAACTGATAGAACACATGTATATTGGCGCGACAAACATAGATCAGATGGAAGCGGAGTCAGGCTACAATAGTCGGAGTAGTGAAGGGGTAGTAGGGGTGGAGGAACAGGCGTACAAATAGAGATGGTCGGCATCATCTACAGTCACATGTGTGAGTGTAGTGAGTGGAAAGCAGGATGAACGGAGGTATTATCAGGAGCGTGAGGTCTCTATCGTCCAGCACGAAGTAACAATGTCGTCTGGATGTCAACAAAAACACAATCATGAAGAGGCTGAGACACGGCAGCGCAGGTGGAGTATGTTAGACTCTGCAGTGTGACGAATGTTAGTGGGCGCATGGTTCTCTATGCGAACAACGTCAGATATGTGAGGCAGGTTAGTTTGAGAGAGGAGTGGGGTGACTATGGAGGGTGGTGAGTGAGTTGTTAGGATGACTCAAAGTGATACAGGGGGGGAGGGCGCAAGTTCACAGTGTAGGCATTTCACATCAAGTCCTAAGGAACGTGTTGAATAAGGGAGTGTAGAGCTTTGCATGTAGTGAGGGTTCATCTTAAGCAAACACGTAGGGTGGGGGGAGAGAGACAACAGTTATGTGGTGTATCGTGAGCTGGAGTTACTGTGTATATAGGACTCAGCGTGGTATGGGGTGGGAGCAGGCGATAGTGCGGAGGAGACTATCATACCGCGCGTGATAGATCAGATATGAGTGTTGGATGTGAACATGATGACAGTGACACAGAGGAGGGGACTACACTGAATGTGAGACAGGGGTGTGTCGAATCAGAACACATAACAAAGATTGGAGTACACAGAGGGACATGAACAGTATAGATTCACTTGATGATTAGTGGAAACAATCTTAGGAGACTATACGGGGCACACTATCGATAACACGCTTACCAATGGAGGGACACGTGGTGAGTTGTGTGCTAGTGTGTTGGGAGAGGGAGTGACATATCTTCTAGCGAACAGGATTTGATATAAGTGGTGTGAGGTGGCCGTGGTTATTTGGCTGTGTGAGGAGAAAACTGGGTCAAGATAGGAGAGACTGTCTAGAGTAGAGGAGCGGGAGGGTTACATCAGGGCGCGGGTTGTAAGACAGGTGTAGGACATGTGGGAGTGTGTAGTGATATATGGATTGTGTAGAGACATTAGCTGATATAGAGATACGAGGTGCGTAGCAATCGTATGTGGGGTCTGCACATCATGTTTGAGGGGAGCAGAACACTAACACGATAAAGTGGTCGACACGTGTGCGGATAGCGCATCTTATATAGAGAAATTAGGAGAGCGAGGTGACGTGAGCGCAGTGTCTATGGCACAGATTGCTCTGAACACGATATGGAACAGTAAGGGTGCGCGGGTTCATAAGTGGTTATAGTGAGAATGACATAAAAGAATAAAGCGATTCCGAACACTCTAGTGACAGAAGATGAATTTGGAGTAAGCGCGAGAAAGGATTTAGAGCGATCAGGTAAGCTAGAATGATGAGGAAAATGACATCTGCGGACCCTCTACTTCACTGAGCCAGAAGATACAGTATACAGATCCATTAGCTGAAGGTGGGTGTGATCCATTCTCAGCAATCTAGAGGATACAGAGAGACATTTAACATAAGATCAAGGGAACGCGTGATATAAGGTTATATATAACACACAGAGTTTATCACGGAACACTCATAGACAGCCAGAATCGTGGAATTACAAGAGTCTTCAAAATCTCTAGACGCACAGACAGGACAGATATCTTACAATTTACACATCACACAACTAGTGTCTTCACATATATAGCATTCTCTCATTTACTACAAGACACACAATCTCAAGAACGTACGAGTACCACAGGTGTTTTAGTTCTAACACAGTAGATATAGAGGTCTGCCACATAGAATATGATCACGTAGATTCATCACTGAGGAGCGAAATCAGCATCACATAGACACTGGACAGCAATAACTATACAGGAGGTGAGCAGGCATACATTTACACAATACTGGTTGAGGTAGTTAAACTCAACATCTCGTACATAGGATTACAGTCACCATTTGATCAGAGTAGATAGGATCCTCATAATACACTGTAGAAGGGTGCATATTAAACTTATTGGCTGCATGGGTGGTATTGTAGAGGCACACACAAATGTGACACATCTTCAGAGACAGCGAGATCACATGGCACATCGATGAGGGATTTATATAGGATCTATCAGACACGTTCAGGTAGCGAGGAATAGTATCTTAAGCACATCAAAACAGAGACATCAATCAACAACGACACAAGGAAGGGAATTGTGAAGGCCAACGAGCGAACGTATGCAGATAAATGGAGGGCTGAGAAGGTGTTAGAAGACTAGTAAACTCGACACATTTGGAAGGTATACATGATAATAATGAGGTGACAAAACATATGTAAGTGACTCGGAGGGTGGAAATCGGGGGATCTAACAGGAGAAAAGGGATGTCCATACATCCCCCACAATCAAACGTTGTACTGGAATTACAGGGTGTAACAGGTGTATGGGGTGCGGATCAGAACACATCCATCCTAACTGGACACAATTATAGGTAGAGGACGTTGATCGCTCATGAGGGGTGACACAACATGTTGTAATTGTCGGCGTATTGGGGGGTATCTAGAGGTGAGACAAACATTGGTTTATACTCACACCAGGGTCGCATATATAGCGTCCATACGTACTACTTAACTTGATGACGAGAGGGTAGAGAGTATGGAGCTGCTATGTATAGACTTGTAGAGAGCACTGGGGGATGGATGGACAAATGACCCTGAATATCAAGAGTATGACTGACACTATACACTGACACACTTACGGTACTGAGACATTAGGAGGCGTTAAGTACATCAGAGATCCTCAGAGGGTTAAGAGTGTACATGGATATATATACTATCTCCACACTCGATATACTTCACTACTAGACTATATGATAACTAATACTGAAGGGTGGGCGCTAGTTCACTTACTGCTGTTTAGTACAGGAGGTTGGAGTGTAGACTCTTCATGGTTCTTTCTGCATTCTCTATAGCTTCAGCCATAACACTTCTATACTATCTGGTCCAGTATCGGTTTATGTTCGAAGATACTTTATAAAAAAAAGTAATAGTTAGAAATATTAAATGTCTAAATGTTAATATTATAGGATATTACAATTAAGCAAGAAGTATTAGTCTATTAATATGGTATTTACAATCTTAATAAAACTATTCATTCAAAATAAACCCATCTAAACCCTCCTCTAAACACCCTCTAACCCCTGTAAACCTGTCTAACACCCTCCTAAAACACTCTAGATCCCCTCTACACCACCTCTACACCCTCTAAACCTCTGTATACCACCACGTATACTCTAAACCACTCCGAAACCTCTCCAAACACCCTCTAAAACCCCTCGGACACAACCCCTCCAAACCACCCTAAACCAAACCTCTCTAAAACCACTCATAACTTTCCAAATCCCTCCAAACACCCGAAACCCGTCTTAACCCTTCTGAACCCCTCTAAACGGCAACCTAAAACCCTCTAAATTCTACCAAACCGCTCCTAAACTTCTCTAAACCCCTCTAAAAAAAACCCCCCTAATACGTTCTAACCCCCCTCAATTCACTCCAAACCCCCGCCATACCCCTACCAAACCCCTCTAACCTCTCTAAACTCCTCTAAATACCCTCTAAACCCCTCTAATCTCATCCAAACCCCTCCAAACCCTCCAAACCCCTCCAAACCCTTCTGACCCTTCTATACCCCTCTCAATCCGTCTAAAGCAACTCTCAAAGCTCCTCTCCAAACCTCTCCAAACCCCTCGAAAACCACTTCAAACAACCCCTCTATACCTCCAAACCCCACTAAATCCCCCTCTAAATCCCATTCTAAACACCTTGCAAACCACTCTAGAACCCCCCTAAACACAAAATAAAACCCCTCCAAACCCCTCTGAACCCCTCTAAACCCGTCTAAAACTACCTGTAAAACCCATTTAATCCCCTCAAAAACATGCACAAAGCACTCAACGCCTACCCCCTCTAAACTTCGTAACCCATTCCAAACCTCTAAACCACTGTAAACTCCGCCAAAACCAACCGTAAACCCCACCTGAAAACGTTCTCAATAACCCCTCTCAACCCGTCCCTAAAGCGCTCTGTGCCCGTCCAAACCACTCCAAAATCCCTCACACACACCCCTCTAAGCCTCCTCTTAATCTTTCTAAACACTTCAAAACCCCTCCAAACAATCAAAATCCCTCAACCCCCTGTAAAACACTGCAAACCCCACAACCACTCCAATCCTCTCCAACCCCCCACTAAGCCCTTCCATTACACCTCTAAACAAACACCAACCCCTCCATACGCTCTAAACCCATCTATGAACCCTCCAAATCCCGCTCCAAACCCCTCAGAGACCCCCTCCAACCTCATTAAAACCGGCTCTAACCCACACTAACCCCCTCTAAACCCCCTCTAAAACCCCCATGTAAACCTGTCTAAACCCTGTAGAAACAGTCGAAACCGTCCCTCTGACCGGAAGCTGAGCGCGCCTCCTCTATAACCCCTCTAAACCTCTCTAAACCCAAGAAACACTTCTAAACCATCCCCAACCCCCTCCCCAAACAACTCTAAAGACACCCCCCGACACCGCCACAGAGACCACTCGGAACCGCTCGTGCGCGGACCACTCATTACCTCTATAAATCCCCCTCCAAACCCGCTCTAAAACCCGCACCTACACCCCTTTGAGTTTGGATTAACAATATTGAATGGCACACACTGCAGGCTCCCGAAGGTGTTCGAATAGCCTACATTCCTGCACCTATTTTTGTAAGATTTCTATTGATTCTATAAACCCCTCTAAACCCATCAAAAACCATCTAAACCTCTAACCAAACCCCTCTAAAACTCCTCCAAATTCCCTCCAAATCCCACCAAACCACTCTAAACCTCTAAACCACTCATAACCCTCTAAATCCCCTCCAAACACCTCTGAACCTGGCTAAACCCCTCTGAAATCCACCTAAAACACTACTAATCCTACCAAATCCGCCTAGCTAAAAAAATCGCACTCGAAACCTCACCCTAAGACCACACACTCTAGATAAACGCTCCAAATCCCCTCTAATCCCCTCCAAAAACCGCCTCTCAACGCTGCGCCCTCAAGCTAGCTCCTCTGTAAACCTGTCCTAAACCTCTCTAAAACAATCTAACGCCCTCTACACACCAACCCCTTTAACACCCATCTAAACCCAAGGAAACGCGCACACTCTAGACCACACCAAACCCACCCAAACACCTCTAAAACCACTCCAACACCGATCTCGAAACTCTCTAAACCAGCTTCATAATCCCTTCGAATCCCCTCCAAATACCCGCCTACATACTTCTGTCAGCGGAACCCCATTCTTAAACCCATCACTAAACCCCCTCTAAACCTCACTAAACGCCCCCCAAAGCCCCTCTGAACACCATCAAAAAAGCCTATAAACCCATCGAACCCTCGAAACCAACTCTAAACCCACTCTAAAAACCCTCTGAACCCCCTTGCGAAAGCATCTGGACACCCCTCGGAAAAACCTCTAAACCACTCTAAATCCTTTAAACCAGAACACTGTAACCCCCTCTAAACCCCTCTAAACTAAACCCCTGTAAATGCCCTCCAATCCCATCAAAACCCTCCAAACCCCTCTAAACCACTCCAAATCCACTATACCCCCACAAAACCATCTCCAGCCCCCTTCGAAAACCATCTAAAACCCCTCCAAACACCTCTAAACTCCTCTAAACATCTTCCCAGCCCCCTCCAAATCCGTCCAAATCCATCTAACTCCCTCCCAAATTCCTCAACACGCTCATAAAACCCGCCAAATCACTCTAGAACCCATCCTAACTCCTCCAAACCCATCAAAACCCCCCCAACCACTCTAACCCCTCCCAGACCTATTTGAATCCCTTCTAAACCTATCTAACCCCCTCTAAAACATTCGAAACCCCCAGGAAACCTGTCTAGGGCCTTCTCTAAACACTCTAACGCCCTCTCTACACTCCTCTAACCACCCTCTAACCCTCTGTAAACCCCAAATATACTTCTAAACCCCATCCTACATCCCTCCAAACCCCTCTGCGAACCCCTCCTACACCACTAACGCGAAACCGACTCTAAACCTCTCTAAAGAACTCATAACGCCCTCTAAATTCCTCGAGACACCTCTGAACCTGTCTAAACCGCCCCTCCTGCACCTCTATCCTCACCTAAAACCATCTAAACTCTACCACCCTACAAACCTCTGTAAACCCCATCTAGAACCTCTCTTAACGCTCTTAACCCGTCTTCTAATCCCCTCACTAAACCCTGTCCAGGCGGGGCGCCCCTAACAAACCCCTCTAAGACCCAACTTAAAGAGAACCCTTCTAGACCCCTCTCAAATCCGTCTAAAGAACTAAGCCCCTCCAAACCACGTCATGCGAACGACTCTAAACTCCTCCTAAAAAACCACTTCCAAAACCCTCCAAACCCACCAGAACCCCCCTCTAAACACATCGAAAACCATCCAAAAAACCTCTAAACCCCTCTAAACCATCCAAACCCCCTCAAATCTCCTCCAAAGCAAATCTCCTCCAACCCCCTCTAAACCCGTCCAAATCACTCTAAACCCATTCAAAACCCCTCCAACACCCTCCCAAACCCCCTAACGCCCCTTCAAACCTATTTAAACCCTTTTTAAACTAACACCTCGAAAGAACCCCTCTAAAACCTGTAATACCTGTCTAACACCCAAGGAAAACACGTCAAAACCCACTCCAACCGCACCCCGCCCCCCCAAACACATCGAAACCCTCTCCACACCCAACCAAACAATTCGAAAACCTCTCTAAAAACTACTAAATAACCAAGACTAAATGCCACTCCAAACCTCTCTATAGCACGGTCAACACACTTCGGAACCCCGCCTAACCAATCTAAAACCGCTCTAAACCCTACCAACGCAGCAAACTTCTACCGCTGCGCCACTGTTTACAGTGCCGCCTTCCACCCTAACTCCCATTTACTGTTGCGAACCCTAATCCCCGTTTACCATGGTGACCTCACCCTAATCACACATTCACTAATTTGCTACTCGCTTCTCCCCTAATTCTTTATTTATTACTGTGCCTCACCCTAATTTCCCACTTGTATGTAACCACTAACAACCAACGCTCTCCCTCCTCCATCTTCGCTACTCGAACCTCCATTGTGGTGCTCCATCTCGACTCGCAAATATTTCTCTCCCTTCTCCTACTCCATCCGCCTGCCATTTCGCACCACCTATGCTCTCACCTTTAGCACCATGCTCGCCACTTTTCGCACGGCAGCTCGAGCCCTTTTTCGACCAGGCTCCGCATTTTCGCACCCACTCGCACACACATATCGTGCACCAGGCTCGCGACAACATTTCCGCAGGCGCTCGCATTTTTCTGGCATCAGAGGCTCGCAACATTTCGAGCACCAGGCTCGCAGATTTAGTACGGATCCTCGCAGTTTTCGTGCACCAGGTGGCTCGCAGTTTATTGCGCCACGCTCGCAGTTTTTGTCGCCCGAGGCTCGCAGTTTTTCACCCCGAATTGTAGTGTTCGCACACAGGCTCGCAATTACACAACCGAGGCTCGCACTTCTCGATACCAGGCTTCGCATCTCGCTCTCGGTTCGCATTTTATCGAACCACAGTCATCAGCACTTTTAAAGTCCCACGCTCTGCACCATAACACCTCTAAACCCCTCTAAAACACCTGTTTAACCCTATAAACTCCCTGTAAACCCCTCTAAACGCCACTAAAGCTCACCTTAAACCTCTCTAGATGAATCTCAAAACCACTCAAAAACCCATCTAACCCCATCTAAGACCACTCTAAAACCCATTCTAAATCCCCCGTAACCCCGATTAAGAACTTCTTCTAAACCCCACTAAAGGTCCTCGATAAACAGCAACCTAAACCACCCTCTAAACCCCTCTAAAGCCATATAAATCCCGTCTACACAGGCCAATCTAAACTCCTCTAAAACCACTCCTACAACCGCCTCTAAACCCCTCTCAAATCCCCGCTAAACCCCTCTAAACCCCTCTTAACCCCTCTAAACCCCACCTACCCTCTAAACCCCTCAATACCCAGTCTTAAGAACAAGCTTCGCACAGGAAGATCTGCAATGCTGGTTCACCGAAATAGACAAAAAGCTGGATAACCCAGCGTGACAGACAGAATCTTCTGAAAAAAGGTTCTCGTAAGTCTACCCAGGCGATGTCGCACGGAAAAAAAGAAAAGAGGGGTTTAAGAAGAAGAAAATAGAAAGAGAAACTGAAAAAAAAAAAAGAGAAAACCACGGAAACCCCCACAACATTATCGATGCCCTACACACAACTGGGAAAATTTACATTTACACCATATAAATCTAAAAACTGTCCTTTGGAGTTTGGAGTAAAAACCGAAGATGTCGGAGAAAATCATCGTTGTCAGTGGAAGAACGTACAAACTGCTTTCAGACTGCACACCTTGTTCGGGATTAAACACCCGCGTCTCGGTTCTCGGCGCTGTAAGTCACAACTGTGCCACTGTGCCACCGTGCTGGATAGCTTTAAGCTCAGAAACACAGATATAACAAATAGTTGGAGACCCGCGGGCAGGCACATAGCTGGTGAAAATCTACGCGTCAGGGAGAACGTGTATACGGCGGCCGTGTAGAAATCAAATACTGGTCTCTGAACCTGTGAGACAGCAGCTGTACCTCTGCTCCACTGTTTACTGGCGCCGTCCCTTAATTACCCATTTGCTGGTGCCATCCCCTTTATCCCCATTTACTGGTGTCCTCCCCATTATTCACCATTTAATGCTGCGCCCCCCTCATTCCCCATTTATTAGTGCCCTCCCCTAATTCCCCATTTACCGAGCCTCGGTATTATCGCACGAGGCTCGAAGCTTATGCGCCCGCTTCGCAGTTTGCGGACGAGGTTCGCAGCTTTCGCACCAAGCTTGCATTTTTCGCACCAGCCTCGCAGTTTTCGCAGCAAGCTCGCACGTTTCGCACCAGGCTGTCGCATTTAGCACCAGCGAGCACTTTTCGCACCATGCTCGCACTTCATACACCAGGCTCGCACATTTCCCACCAGGCCTACACTTTTCGCACCAGGCTCGCACTTTTAGCACCAGGCGCGAAGATTTCTCACCAGGTTCGCATCTTTCGCACCAGGCTCGCAGTTTCTCCTCCAGGATCGCAGTTTTCGCACCAGGATCTCAGTTTTCGCACCATGTTCGCAGCCTTCGCACTAGGCTCTCATTTGTTGCTGCCGGCTCGCACTTTCCGGACCAGGCTCGCATTCTTTGCAGCCGGTTCGCACTTTGCGCACCGGAATCGCACTTTTCGCACCAGGCTCGCACTTTACCTACCATGCTCGCTCCTTTCGCACCAGACCCGTACTTTTCGCACCAGGCTAGTACTTTTCGCACTAGTCTCGTAGTTTTTTTGCGCCAGGCTCGCATTTTTCACTTTCCCAAGGGTTCACTTTACCAAACACAACCCATGGTAAACACGACCCTTGGTAATCACAACTCTTGTTGAACACAACCTTTGCATTACACAACCCTTGTTTAACACATCCCTTTGTAAAACAACCCTTGGTAAACACGAAGCTTGGTGAACACGGCCCGTGGTTAAAAAGATCCTTGGTAAACACGACCCTTGGTAAACACGATCCTTGGTGAACCCAATCAGTGGTAAACACGACCATTGGAAAAACACGATCCTTGGTAAATATGACCCTTGGCAAACACTTCCCCTAGTAAACACGACCCCTGGTAAACACATCCCTTGGTAAACACGTCCCTTGGGAAACACAATCCTTGACAGAAACAACCCTTGGTAGACACTGTCCATGGAAGACACGAACATTGGCAGACATAAACCTTGGTAGGCACAACCCTTGGTAGATGCAAACCTTGGTGGACACCATCCTTGATAGACACTACACCCTTGTTAAACGCAAAGTTTGAGCAGGTCCAGGTACCTCTATGGGATCGTTCTATGATCTGTTTGGCACACTTTACAGCCCGTTCAGCCAGTCAATTCGACTGTGAATATTCAGGGCTGCTGGTGATGTGACGAAAACCCCAGCGTGCAGCAAACTCTTTGAAGTGTTTTCTGGTAAATTGACTGCCAGTATCAGATAGCAGTATGCAAGGAGCTTAGTCGTCTGCAAAATGGCGAGCGAGATTTACAACTACCCCGTGAGAAGTGGGGCTGTTAAGAAAATCGGTCAGACCAGCCGGAATACGAGTCGACAAGTACCAGGTACTGCTTGCCATGCCACTCAAATATGTCAGTTGCCACTGTAGACCACGGAGGCATAACCGGGTGTGAGATACGAAGTCATTGCTGTGTTGATGATGTTATCACCCACTGCACAGGACCAAATTCCCCGAGAATAATTCAGCCATCCCAGGCAAGTAAACCCTGTGTTTTTGCTCGTAAGACCCATGGACAGCGTAAAATACTTTCTGTATTTTTCAATACTGCATTCTGCACTTCTAGCTCATCGCGGACGGCAAAAGAAGGGCCGCCCTGGCAAGCGCACATTTGTAGTGTTTGGCCACCAAGCTGAATGATGGAGGCACGACCGTAAGGTACAGTAGCAGCAGCGTGGCAAACAAGTCCTTCACTGGACGAGGAATACATACACAGGTCATTATGATAACGCGTCATCCGGTGAGGGCGACCGTCGCAGGTCCTTTCGGGGTGCATGCGAGAGTGTGTCACCAGGTTCATATCCATCCCATGCGTTTGTTGCAGAACAATGTCATATTTTTGATGTTGCATCAACATCCGTTAAGCGTCCCTGGAGAGGCATGAATCGGTTTTGTGAACTGCTGACTAGAGGTTGTGGGCAGATTCAATCGAGACCGTTGGCCGAAGAAAAGTCGTTAAATTCCTTGCAGGCCGAAAACGTGAGCCTGCAGCTCATTTCAATTGGGCGCAGCGTTGTTCTGTGACAGTCAGTGCGCGAGGCATTAGGTAACAGGCTTTTGCCGCTACAGACATTGAAGACATGCTACACCTTGTCCAGGTTGAAGCGTCCAAGTCAGGTTGACCGGTCGTTTAAGATCAAAATACGTGAATAGTAGGGAACACACAACTACTGCTTAAAAGTGTAGAACAACCCTCTGCTGTTGCTCGTGCCAGGCCCCAGCATGGTCTTTGTGGGTAAGCTGGTGCAGCGGCCTGAATTTCACTAAGTCAGGGATACATTTACTAAGGTCCACAAGAGCCGTTGGAAGTGTAGGAGGGGTGGGGGGGAGCGACACACGACCGCTAAGCTTTAAAATCAAGCGCGGGGCTTGTTTTCATCAGAGGCCCACAGGAGCCGTTGGAAGAGAAGGAGGGGGGGGGGAGCGACACCCGACCGGTAAGGTTAAAAATCAAGCGCAACTTGTTTTTACCGAAATCCCATAACTTCATTCCATACAGAAAGTTGTTTTTTTTTAGAAGCCGGCTGATTGGGTGGGAAATGGACTAGGTAAGCAGCTTAAATTGTGGGTAGTGGACTAGGGTGAGCAGCTGATTGACGATCAATTTCAGCAGTTTGTATATTTCGTATGTGTTGAATATTTTATCCGTGTAAGGGGAGAGTATTAAGGAACTGGCAGTGTACTGTTCTGTGTGTCAATGTGGGAAGTCAGGATTCTGATAGCACTCCAGACTCCACGTCGGCGCAGTGTGTCGAGATGGGCTCCTAAAGGACTGTGTAAGGAACCAGGAGCACAGCTCGATGACATCCGTCCTGGTCAGGTAAGAGTGAGAGGTCAAAGAGAGGAGCTACACGGGGTACCACTCCCAGACCACAGGAGGCAGACAAGGCGTCCACGGCTTAGGAAGGCAAGGGCAAGGCAGGGGCTAAAGAGTACCCCGTGAATGTACACTCGGTTTGAGCTACGATTGGAGGGGACCGCCCCTACCTGGGGGCAGCAGCAGCGCCGGTCTCTGTACCGCACAGAACCCGGGCCTGATGCTCAAAAGGTAACAAAAAAGGAGGGCAATTGTAATAGGGACGCTATAGTTAGGGGTCGGATGGGCGATACTGTGACGCAGTCCGGGAACCCGGATGGTAGTTGGCCTCCCTGGTGCCGAGTCTCGCATGGTCGGAACGTGTCCAAAAGATCTGAAAGGGAGGGAAGGACCTGATGTTGTGGTACACCATAGAACAATAACATAGACAGAAAAAGAGACTAGGTCCTGAAGGGAGAATTTAGGGAGTTGGGTTGGGGGAAAATTAAGGAAGAAGGACCAAACGGAAACGATTTCAGGATTACTGCCTGAGCCACGTGACAGTGAGAGTAGGAAATGAAATGAGGTGAGGAAATAAATCTGAAGAGGGACTGGGCAGTGGGCAGGGATTCAACTTTCTTGATCACTGGGATCTCTTTTGGAAGCATGATCTGTACAAAAGGCCAGGTTTGCACTTGAACCCGAGGGAGACCAATATCCTTGCAGGGATATTTGCAAGGGCTACTGGGCAGATTTTAAACTAGAAATGCTGGGGAGGGTAGAGGGGGCTAGAGGACAGGGTGTGGGGCAAGAGGCAGAAAAGGGAAGCACTCGGACTCAAAATGTAGTCGAAAAGAGAAAAAGATAATAGACAGAGAATAAGTATGGTGGGTTTCTAAAATGTGTATAGTTTAATGCTAGAGCATTGTAAGAAAGGTGGATGAACTTAGAACCTGAATTGACACCTGAAATATGATGTGTGGCAATCAGTGAAACATGGTTCAGGAGTGTTGTGATTGGAAACTGAATAATCCGGATTTTCGTTGCTTCAGTGTGGCTAGAATTGGTGAGACCAGCGGTGGAGGTGTGCATTGATTGTCAAGAGATATTACAGCAAGTACTTTGGCAGGATAGATTAGAGGCTCGTCTAGGAGCTCTTGGTGGAACTGAGAAGTGGAACGGTATAGCAACACTTTTAGGGGTGTATTATAGACCGCCAAAAGGGGAGCGAGATTCGAAGATTAAAAATGTAAGGAGATAGCAGATATTTAGTAAAAGTCACAAGGTAGTGATTGTGGAGATTCAATTTTCCTTCCAAAAATAGACAGTGAAAACACATTCTACATACTGTAAATGGGCTGATGGTTTGGAGTTTGAAAAATGTGTGCAGGATAGTTTTATTGGCAGCATAACATATAGGTATCGACCAAGAAGGGCAGTGCTGGACCCTCCTGTTAGGAAATGAGGCAGGTCAGGGTGACGGTAGGTATGCGTGGTGAGCACTTCGGACCAGGATCATAAACCAATAGTTTTCAATTTAATTATGGTGAGAGTCAGAACAACCTATGGTGAGATTTTTGATTGAGAAAGCTAACTTGAGGAATGCGAATAGGATTTACAGAAGCGAATAGGGACACTTTGTTTATGGGAAGGATGTAGAAGAGAAAATGGATGACATTTAAAGGAAATTAGTAACGAGTACAGATCTTTATGTTCCCTGTTAGTTGAAATAAATTGTAAAAATTGGAAAGAGCCAGGTTTTTCAAATGGAAATTGGACATTTGTTGTCCGAAACAAGAGAGATATTTACAATAATTATAGGAGGCATGGAGTAAATGAAGATGCTATAGGAGTATAAAGAATTCAAAAAGGAATCTTATAATAAATTAGAAGCAAAAAAAGATATGAGGTTGCTTTTGCAAGAAAGGTGAAATAAATCCAGAAGGTTTCTACACATTATTAATAGCAAAAGATACCTAGGAGAAAATGGACCATTAAGGAACGCAGAACGGACAGCTATCTGCAGAGCGAAAAGAGATGGGGGAGAATTGAACAATTTATTTTCTTCGGTATTCACCAAGAGAAGGACATTGAACTCTGTGAGGTATAGGGAAAAAACACTGACTTAATAAGTACTATGGCAACTATGAGATTTCACAGAGGAGGAAATGCTGCAATTTTCAAAAATAAAAAAGTGGATAATCTCCGTCCTGACAGATATTCACCACAACAGAGACTCGCCCAGGAAGACCGGTTTTAGCCGGTTGCAGGAGACTCTTATCGTTATCCGGGTGGTTGGGCGGAAGGGGGTGGGATGGGAAGGGGGAGCTGCGGCTGAAATAACTGATGGTGGCGTTAAATGATAAAGATTCTTGGCTGCTTGCACTATCCCGCAAGCTCCTGGTTTCTCCACATGTCACTAGAAGACACATGGAAAACTGTTAACCAGGAACAGCCTACACGGGTGCTGTCTGCACGAGTTTGTCCGTTTTTCCCTTGATCGCGTGAGTTTCCTCCGGGTGCTCCGGTTTTCCTCCGCTCGCCAAAATGTCCGGAAAAGGTTGCGTTAATAGGCCTCAGGTAACTTGTCCCCCGTGTAGAAGGATGAACCTGTGACAGGGTGAGTCGGTTGATCACGCGGACACGGTGGGCTGATGGGGGGGGGGGGGCTCTTTGTTTTACCCGCGCTGCGTCTCTCAAACTATATATTTTACACTAAACATAATAAAGACGCAAGGACACAAATTCGGAGTACCTAAGCGGTCAGGCACCAACTCTGAAACAATGATTATCGATGTTCCCACCACAGATGGCCTGCCTGACCCGTTTTTACTCAAGAACTTTGTGTCCATTTCTGTACAAACCACCCCTGCATTTCCTTCGGTTCGTACATAAAAAGAGGCAAAACTTTAATAAGAAAGAGAGATTGTATGAAGAAAAGAGGTAAACAGCGCAACGGGTGGATGATGTTCGGGGGGGGGGGGGTTCCACGCGGGTGGGGTCCCCTCTGCGTGAGTGAGGGGGGGGCGGTGCTCGCCATGGCGGGAGAGAGGGGAGGATTTCCGTGCGGAGGTAAAGGATCGCCGTACGAGGGGAAGAGGAGGGGGTTCTCGAACAGGAAAGGGGCGCGGGGCTCACCGGCGGGAAGGGCGTGGGATGTGTGTTCTCAGCACAGGAGGAGGGGCGGGTTCTTCCTCCCTGCGGGTAGGAATGGGGGACGCCATGTGTTTGAGGGTGATCCCCGTGTGAAGAGGTTCCTGTGTGAGTGGGTGCCCTGTGTGAGAGGATGGTTTGTGTGTGGTGCGGTCCCCCGGCGGGAAGGATCCCTAGAGGGAGTTCCCCGTGTGTGAGGGAGTTCTCTGTGTAGTTGGTCCCAGTGTGAAGGGTGTCCTGTAAGGGGGCTCCCCGTGACGAGGGAGGTCTCTTTGTAGATTGGTCTCTGTGTGAGTTGGGTTCCTGTGAGGGGGGCTCCAATATGACGGTGGTGGTCCCCCTGTTTGGGTGGGAAGGGAGGGGGCTGGTCCCCATGCGAGGGTGGCTGTCAGTATGAGTGTCGCTGACCCTGCCTGTGATACAACTGCAGCCGGAACTCATCTCACTGGAGCCGGACCGCTTGGCGCAGGTCGACCCCATCTCCATGGAACAGAGACACCGCGACAGGGTGCAGCATCTGCTGAGTGTTAGATCCCTGCCCTTTAACCCCATCAGAGGACCCCCAGTCCCCAAAACCCTCCAACGGGTGTGTAGAACACCCCCCCCCCCCCCGGCCGCTCCCCCCATTGTCCCCGAACCCCGACACACAAACTCCCCCTTCCCGACCCACCTCATTGCAGCAGAGTCACGCAACAAGGTGCAGAGCCTGGTGGGTGTTAATCCAGAGTCCCCCACCCTGAACACCCTCCCTGTTCCTACCGAACCCCAACTGCTCTTGAAACCCCTGCTGCCACCCCCCCCCCCTCCCCACCACAGGGCTGCGACCCCACGGAGATTGAGAGGTTCGGGCCCTGGCGCCGGATGAAGAGCCGCAGCTCGAATGGAAACCTGGAGCGCAGGTAGAAGCTGATGGCCAGCGGAGACCGGAGGGTGAGGGAGAGGGATGAGCGAGGGGGGTAGAGAGGGGGTGACGTGGAAGAGGGACAGAGGGAGAGATGGAGGAGGAGGTGGTGTAATGAGGGAGGGAAGAATGGAGATGGGTGGAGGGGAGGAGGTTGAGCGGTGGACGAAGGTGGGAGTTCTGAGAAGAGAGATGAGGAGGAGAGAGGAGATGAGCAGGAGAAGGGGATGAGGAGGAAGAAGAAGAGAGAGGGGGATGGTGGGTGAGGGAGAGGAGAGGTGGGAGGAGGTGAGGGAGGCAGATGAGCGGTGGAGAGGGGATGTGGAGGGAGTGAAAGTGGAGATGGGGGTGGAAGGTGAGGAGGGGTAGAGAGATAAGGAGGAGAGAGGGGGAAGGAAGGGAGGGGGTGGAGGTGAAGATGGGTATGAGAGGAGGGTGAGAGTGGGATGGGAAAGGGGGTGGGTAAAGGAGTGGGGAGTGGAAGAGAGGGAGGGTGTCGGGGAGAAGAGGGTGATGGGAGAGACGAGTTCACCATTCCCCTCCCCCGGGGGCCAGGGGTTATGTCTAACGTCCGCTGTGTCCACAGGACGGTGCGGATGAGCGCGGTGCAGACGGTCAAAATGCGAAGCATAGCAGAAGAGGCGGATCCACCCCCTAACTCCTCCCTCCTCACTCTCACCCGCGTTTCCACAAGGACCCCGTCCACAGCACCCCAGCCCCAACCCCTGCCCTGTACCCGGGACCCCCGGTAGCGGTCAGCTGGTCCACACCACGGTGCCGCAGCGGGTATTGATGCGGGCTCACAGTGCCAAAGACACAGGTGCTGTTAGTACGGAGTTTGCACGTCCTCTCAGTGACCAAGTGGGTATTCTCTGGGTGCTCCTGTTTCCTCCGCACGGGTTAATTGGTTTTGGTAAAATTGCAAATTGTTCCTAGAGTGTAGGACAGAGCTATTGTGTAGGGTAATCAGCACGGACGCGATGGGCCGAACGACCTGTTTCCGTGCTGTGTCTCTAAAACTATAAACTATCAACTAAACATAAAAAGACACAAAGTGCTGGAGTAACTCAGCGGTTCAGGAAGCAACTCTGGGGAACATGGATATCTATGTTCCCCACAGATGCCGCATGCTCTGCTGAGTTACTCCAGCAGTTTGTGTCCTTTTCTGTATCAACCAGCCTCTGCAGTTCCTTGTTCCTTGTTCCTGCAATGAAAAGACGAAAGTTGTAACATGAAGAGAGAAGAGGAAAAAAATTATCTTCTTGTTTCACACCTTCTGTCTTTTCATCTCTGGTCTTTGTCTGTGATCCATCAGCCTATCAACTTCCGCCCTCACCCTTATTCACCTATTACTCACTGGGTTTTGTCCTGCCCTTCTTCTCTTCCAGCTTCACCTTCCCCCACTTCACTATAACAGTCTGAAGAAGCGTTCGGACCCGAAACGTCACCTATCCATGTTCTCCAGAGATGTTGCCTGACCCGCTGAGTTACTCCAGCACTCTGTGAAACGTCACCTATCCATGTTGTCCACAGATGCTGCCTGACCCGCTGAGTTACTCCAGCACTCTGAAACGTCACCTATCCATGTTGTCCACAGATGCTGCCTGACCCGCTGAGTTACTCCAGCACTCTGTGAAACGTCACCTATCCATGTTCTCCACAGATGCTGCCTGACCCGCTGAGTTACTCCAGCACTCTGCGAAACGTCACCTATCCATGTTCTCCACAGATGCTGCCTGACCCGCTAAGTTACACCCGCACTTTGCCTTTTTTGTTTTGTAAAACCATCATCTACAGATCCTTGTATCTACTGCTTGAAGAGATCTTTGTACCGTGAGGCAGGGACTCGGAGAGAACTCAGCCACTGTTTTTTTAAAGACTTTATTAAACGTCAAAGGAGAAGAGTAACAAACGTGAGCGGAACCACAGCGGGTGATGTGCGTGCAGACGGGTCACAGCAGGGAGCCTGCCACACGATGTTGTAATGAGGTGTTGCATTTTTGTGACGTCGAACAAAGGACAGGACCTACACAGGAACGGTTAGTCCTGGGGAGCGTTGCAGAGCAGAGGGAGCTAGGAGTTCAGGTGTACGAAATTTCTTGAGTTTGAGTCGCAGGCAGATCAGGTGGTCAAAAAAATATTTTGGCAACAGTGGCCTCCATCATTCAGAATATTGAGGAGTGAAGTTGGGAGGTCATGTTGCAGTTGTATAAGACGTTGGTGAGACCCGCATTTAGAATATTGTGTTCAGTTCTGGGAACCATGTTAAAAGGAAATATGCTGTCAAGCTTGATAGGGTTCAGAGAAGATTTACGAGGATGTTGCAAGGACTAAGGGTGTGTGAGACAAAGATACTATAGCGAGCAAGATAGTCCACTCGACGCAAAAGACATAGTACGGTCATGGGCAGAGTCCATGGGTAATCTTTCGGCCCATTTCCATAACCGGCTTCCGTCTCCGCAGCAAAGTCCAGCAGCTAGGGCAGCCGCAACAGCAGATACTACTAGTGCGGAGACGGAAGCCGAGTTACCGAAACATCCTCGTAAAAAATCAAAGATCTTTGATAAAAATCTTCTTCTCATTTTCTTTCTGCCGCTCTGCCTCACAATAAAAAGCAAAAAGATGCGTATGTTCCTTCTACAGCGTGTGGGGAGTCTGGCCCGGAATCAGCACGGCTGGTGGGACGCCAGGGTAAAGTTGCGGGAGGTTTGCAATGTATTTTTATGTTAAATGTTGTCCCTTGTCTGGGCCTTGAGTCCGAAATAAAATTTATGCATATATAAAAATCTGGAGAAATATATGTGTGTGTGAATTATAATTTATTAACACAAGCTGCTCCCCCGCAACGTTGATTACACTGCGAGAGGGATAACCAATGGCCGAAGAAATGGCCCTCGTTGCCGCTCCGTTGCGACTGCGCGTCAGCCCATTGGATTTAGCAGGAGTGGACTATCTTGCTCGCTATAGGATCTTTGGTGTGAGCTACAGGGAGAGCGCAGCAGGTTGAGGGGTGATCATATAGAGGTGTATAAAATCTTGCAGAGAGATAATTTGGGTAGATGAGATGACACTGAATCACTTGCCACAGAGTAGGGGAATCGTGGAACAGAGGAGAAAGGTTCAAGGTGAAGAGGAATAGTTTTAACAGGAATCTGAGGGGTAACTTTTTCACACAAAGGCTGACGGGTGTATGGAACAAGCAGTTTGAGGAGGTAGTTGAGGCTGGGACTATCCCCCCTTTTAAGAAACAGACAGGTAAGAGGTGGGCGGGGATGGGTCACTTGACACAGACACTCCTTGAGGCACGTGGGGGGGGGGGTCATAAGGGCAGCACGTTTACTTTGCTCCCTTCTCGAACAGCGGGGTAATATTTGCAATTTTCCAATTGTCCGGAACCACCCCTGACTCCAGTGATTCTTGAAAGATCGCCACCAATGCCTCCACAGTCTCTAAAGGCACCTCTTTCAGAACCCTGGGGTGCAGTCGATCCGGTCCAATTGACTTAACCACCTTCAGGCTTTTCATCTTCCCACATTCCCCCTGGTTTTATTTCCGCGCTCACTGGGGTTTCACGACGCGGAATTTGGGGATTAAATGGGAGCCGTTCAGCGCCGACCTGTTGTCCACCGGGTTTCTGACCCACAGCCCCTGAGCCCCGCTCCTGACGCCGGTCCCGGGACCCGACCCTTTTACACACCCGGAGCGGAACCGGAGCAGATTCTCAGCCACTGGTTCTCATCCCAAGTCGCGAAGAAAGGATAAAGTTTCTCCGTGAATTTATATCCAGTGAAGGTGTGAAGATGGGACTTGGTGTCCGCGTCGTAAAATGAAACTGTCCCGGACTCGTAACTGAGATAAATTCCCACCCTCCCGGGGATGGGACGGGCGGGGAGAGGGGATGGAGGGGAGGTGAGTGCTTCAAACTCGCCATCACCCCATCGCCGCCTGATGATCCAGACTCCAGTCCCCGGGGTCAGTGTGACCCATCTCTTCCTCTCAACAGACTCTGCGGCGACTCCCAGCCTCCAGATCCGACTCCCCGCTACCTCCACCACCCAGTAATGTCTCCCCGATGTGAATCCCTCCGATCCCAGCACACACCCCCAGTCTGTAAACCTCTTCCTGGTGTCAGGGAGACTCCTCCGGGTCCCGGTCCATCTCACCCTCTTCCGATCCTCAGACACCTCGAGCAGCGGATGCGCTGTTTCCACATCCAGGGTGACGGAGACTGGGGGGGGTAGAAGCAGAGAATCAGAGAGTCCCCGGGGTCGAACAGGGGGAGACTCGGGCAGCGCGGCCCCGGGACCGGGGTAGAAGCCGCTCGGCCTCAGCACAGGCGGGCGGACACCTGAAAACCTTGCTTCACCCTACACCCCCACAACAACATGGACAACAGACACTATCCCCTTTTTTTAACCCAGAGTGTTTTATCATGGATGAGAGGAATTCGTGAGCGGGGGGGGGGGGGGGTGGACGGGGAACGAGTGCGGAGTGGGCTTTTTTTTTTTTTGTTTTTTTTGTTTTTGACTTTTTACTTCATAGATTGTTAGAATTGATTGACCAAAATGACGCGGCTATTCACAACCTATTGAATGGAGGCATTCTTCCTCACTTATCGAGCAAGTGGGTTGGAGTTTACAAATTGGAAGTATAAAAATATGGACCTTCCATTGAACCCAAAGTGAGTACACACCTGGAAATGTTCCTTCAAAACTCTCCTTTAAAGTTCTATTCCCATGGTATATCTATGGAATCTCTGTCGAGCTCGCTCTCTAAGGGATAAGGAGCAAGGGCCTCTAACTCTTTTAGGGCCAATATTGTGAGCGTTCCTCTCTCCTGAAGGGGAGGTGAATAACACCTTTTTTCATATCAAAGTGAATATGTATCTTTGTTATAATCGCAAAGATAAGAAATAAAGTTGATGAGCTGAGGCTCAGTTAGAAATTGCAAGTAAATGATGTTGTGGGAATTACAGAGACATGGCTTCAAGAGGACCAGGCTTAGGGCTCTAATGGGAAACTAAATATTCAAATGAGACGACCTCCCTCAGATCTAACGACACCCCATCCCCCAAGACCGACACAATATTAGGAGAGAGAGAGACAGAGGGTGTGGGGTAGCTCTGCACAGCATTGGTGAGGTAGTCTATGAAATTTCAGTGGTACCCACCCTTGCATCTCCTTTGTAGGGTGACCCGCGTTGAAACCAGGTCGCTCAGATGTGGTCAGTATGGATAGATTAAACTAAGTACTCTCACGCTACAGATATAGTTAAAAAATAACCTACGTGAGCATGTGGCCATCTAGATAGAGACATCAACAGGCCCCCAAATAGTAGCCTGGACATAGGCTGCAAGTTGAAGCAAGAGTTGAAATTGGCATGTGGTACAGATAATGCTTCGGTTGTTATGGGAGATTTCAGCATGCAAGTAGGCTGGGGAAATCAGGTTGGTACTGGACCCCAGAAAAGGGAGTTTGTGGAGTGCCTCTGCGATTAGAGCAGCTTGTACAGAAGCCTACCAGGGAGAAGGCAATTCTGGATTTCGTGTTGTGTAATGAACCAGATTTGATAAGGGAACTTGAGGTTAAGGAGCCATTAGGAGATAGGAGATTAGGTGACCATAATGTGGTTGGTTTTAATCTACAATTTGAGAGGGAGAAGGGTAAATCAGAGCTGTCCGTGTTACAGTTGAATAATGGGGATTATGGAGCCATGAGGGAGGAGCTGGCCAAAGTTGACTGGAAAGATCCCCTAGCAGGCATGACAGTGGAACAACAATGGCAGGTATTTCTGGGAATAATACAGAAGGTGCAGGATCAGTTCATTGCAAAGAGGAAGAAATATTCCAAGGGGAGTAAGGGGCGACCGTGGCCGACACGGGAAGTCAGGGACAGTATAAAAACAACATAGCAAAGATGAGCAGGAAGCAAGACGATTGGGTAATGTTTCAAGAGCAACAGAAGATAACTAAAAAGGCAATACAGGGAGAAAAGGAGAGGTACAAGCATTAGCTAGGCAAGAATATAAAGGAGGATAGTAAAAGCTTCTTTAGGTATGTGAGGAGGACAAAAATAGTTAAGACTAAAGTTGGACCCTTGAAGACTGAAAATGGTGAATTTATTATGAGGAACAAGGAAATGGCAGATGAGTTGAACAGGTACTTTGGATCCGTCTTGACAAATAATCTTCCTGATAAACTAGTGGCCAGAGGATCTGGGGGACAGAGGTACTGAAGGAAATCCATATTTAGCAGGATGTGGTATTGGGTAGACTGATGGGACTGAAGGCTGATAAATCCCCAGGGCCTGATGGTCTGCATCCCAGAGTACTTAAGGAAGTCGCTCTAGAAATCGTGGACGCGTTGGTTTATAGATTCAGGATCAGTTCCTGTGGATTGGAGGGTAGCGGGAGAGAGAAAACAGGGAATTCTAGACCAGTTAGCCTGACTTCGGTGGTGGGGAAGATGCTGGAGTCAATCAAAAAGATGAAATTGCGGCACATTTGGATAGCAGTAACGGGATCAACCCGAGTCAGAATGGATTTATGAAGGGGAAATCATGCTTGACTAATCTTCTGGAATTTGAGGATGTAACTCGGAAAATGGACAAGGGAGAGCCAGAGGATGTTGTGTACCTGGACTTTCAGAAAGCATTTGATAAGTTCCCACATATGAGATTCGTGGGCAAAATTAGGGCAGATGCCACCTGATCTATATCGGTGAGACAAAGCGGAGGCTTGGCGATTGTTTCGCCGAACACCTTCACTCGGTCCGCAATAATCAACTCGACCACCCGGTGGCTCAGCACATCAACTCCCCCCCCATTCCGTATCCGACCTCTCTGTCCTGGGCCTCCTCCATGCCCAGAGTGAGCAACACCGCAAGTTGGAGGAACATCACCTCATATTCCGCTTTGGGAGTCTGCATCCTCTGGGCTTGAACATTGAATTTTCTGAATTCTGTTAACCCTTGCTCTCCCCCCTTCACACTTCCTCAGCCCCCCGGCCTGGCATTCCTCTCTCTCTATCTCCCCACCCGAAGTGCACTAGCACCCTTATCATGTTCACACTACAAACAGCTTACAATGGCCCGTTTCCTTTATCATCGTTACTTTTTTGCATATCTTTCATTCATTGTTCTGTATCTCCCACATCACCGTCTATATCTCTCGATTCCCCGATCCCTAACCAGTCTGAAGAAGGGTCTCGACCCGAAAAGTCACCTATCTCCTTCGCTCCTTAGATGCTGCTGCACCCGCTGAGTTTCTCCAGCCTTTTGTGTACATTAGGGCACATGGTATTGGGGTAGAGTGCTGACAGAGATAGAAAATTGGTTGGCAGACAGGAAACAGAGAGTAGGGATTAACGGGTCCCTTTCAGAATGGCTGGCAGTGACTAGTGGGGTACTGCAAGGCTCCGTGCCTGGCCCGCAGCTATTTATAATATACATCAATGATTTAGGGATTCAAAGTAACATTACAAAATTTGCAGATGACACAAAGCTGGGTGGCAGTGTCAACTGTGAGGAGGATGCTATGAGGATGCAGGGTGAATTGGACAGGTTGGGTGGATGGGCAGATGCATGGCAGATGCAGTTTAATGTGGATAAATGTGAGGTCATCCACTTTGGTAACAAAAACCAGAAGGCAGATTATTATCTAAATGGTGTCAAGTTTGGAAAAGGGGAAGTGCAACAGGATCTGGGGGTCCTTCTTCATCAGTCAATGAAAGTAAGCATGCAGGTACAGCAGGCAGTGAGAAAAGCGAATGACATGTTGCCTTCATAACAAGATGGAGTTGTGTAATAGGAGGAAAGAAGGTCCTGTGCTGGTTGTACAGGGCTCCCTATTGAGGACTGCCCTGGGATATTGTGTCCAGTTTTGTTCCCTCGTAAATTTGAGGAGGAAGGACATTTTTGCTCTTGGGGGAATGCAGCGTGGGTACACAAGGTTAATTCCTGGGATGGCGGGACTTTCATGTGCTGAGAGAATGGAGCAGCTCGGCTTGTATACTCTGGAATTATGAAGGATGAGAGGGAATCTTATTGAAACAGGGGCCACAGTTTAAGAATAAGTGGTAAGCAATTTAGAACGGAGATAAGGAAACACTTTTTTTCACACAAACAGTTGTGAGTCTGCTGAATTATCTGCCTCAGAGGGCAGTGGGGGCACCAGGCTTGAGTGACTGAACTGCCAGCCTATCAGGCCTGAGAGACTGAGTTGCCAGCCAGCCCGAGAATCCATTTGGCCCACAATGTCCATTTTAGTCCTCTGGAAACCAGTCCCTTCGGCCCACAACACCCATACAAGCACTCCAGAAAGCCCTCGCCACCCCTCCCCCCCACTGGACACCAATTTTGGAATTGGTGGAGAGGTGGGAATAATACGTTGGGGGACCAGCTCTCCCATGATCCAACAGGTCCCACTTAGTCTAGTAATCACTATATTTGAGGCACCTAAATAGGTGAGGTGTGGAAGAATGGCAATGTAATGCGGGCAAATCAATTAGTATAGCTGGGGAAAAGGAGGTCATGGACGCGATGGGCCGAAGGGTCTGAATCTGAAATTAACAACCATGGCTCTCGGCTTCAAGTGCACTGAATGACTGAGACTCCACAGCCACCGGAGCAGGCAATTCCTAGGGTTCCCCAGTCTCTGCGTGCAGTAATGTCTCCTTATCTCAGTCCTACATAGTGCAGCCCACATTAACCATATAACCATATAACCATATAACAATTACAACACGGAAACAGGCCCTCTCGGCCCTTCCAGTCCGTGCCGACCATTTGTTTTCCCCTAGTCCCATCTACCTGCACTCAGACCATACCCCCCCATTCCCTTCACGTCCATATACCTATCCACTTTACTCTTAAATGTTAAAATCGATCCTGCCTCCACCACTTCTGCTGGAAGCTGATTCCACACAGCCACCACCCTCTGAGTAAAGAAGTTTCCCCCTCACGTTTACCCCGAAACTCTGTCCCATTAATTCTAACTGTAAGCCCTCTTGGTTTGAAACTTCCATACCCTCAATGGTGAAAACGTATCCACGTCAACTCTGTCTATCCTTTCATCATTTTAAGACTCAAATCAAGTCCCCCCTTAACATTCTCGCGCTCAAAGGAATAAAGACCTAACTTGTTCAACCTTTCTCTGTAACATAGTTGCTGGAACCCTGGCAACATTCTAGTAAATCTCCTCTGTACTCTCTCTATTTTGTTGACATCCTTCCTATAACTAGGCGACCAAAATTGTACACCATACTCCAGAATTGGTCTTACCAATGCCTTGTACAATTTTAACATTACTTCCCTACTCCTATATTCAATGCTCTGATTTAAAAAGGCCAGCACACCATTCCGAGAGGATACCCATTCTCCAGACCCCTCAGACATGGGAAACATCCTCCCTGCAACCAGTCCACTGAGCCCTGTAAGAATTTTGTGTTTCACTGGCACCAATTCCTCTTCTTTGAGAGTTCACCATAATCTTAATTTTTAGATCTATCAAATATTAATTTGTAGCCAAGTTGCAGATATCTTGGGCACAACATTCCAGATATTCACTATATTTTATCTTGGGCACAACATTCTAGATATTCACTACCCTCTGAGAGATGCAACTTCTACACACTGCATGAGAGGCCGCTCTGGAAGGTCGGATCTCATGGAATCCGGGGTGAACTAGCCGATGGAATACAACATTTACCTGAAGGTCGCAGGCAGAGGATGTTGGTAGAGGGTCGTTTTTCAGACTGGAGACAGAGCCACTGTTATTCCTTATTCATATAAACGATTGGGTGTGTATGTAAGTTACACGGTTAGCATATTTAATACAGCATTTGACACAATAAGGTTGTTAGCAAGTTAGAGAGGGTGCAAAAGTATTTACGATAATTTCGTCAGGCCTGAAGCCAAGGGCCGGGTTATAAGGAGACGTTGGACGTGTAAGGATATTCTTCTTTAGAGCCCATCAGATTGCTTTTATATGTGTGTATATGATCTATATAAGGTGCCCAGATAGGGTGAATAGGCACAGTATTTTACCCAAGGCAGGAGAGTCTAAACCTCTGAATGTGATGCTTCCCAGCTGATGAGTTTAGTGGGATTATCAATATCCAAATTTCCCTTCAGTCCAAAAATACAAATTAGTCTTTTGCATCTAGATATGACTTAAAGATGTATAGGAATGAAACTGCAGATGCTAGTTTAAAATCGAAAGTGGACTCAAGAGCTGAGATAACTCAGCTGGACAGGCAGATCTCTGGAGAGAGGAGTGGGTGACGTTTCGGTTCGAGACCCTTCTTCAGACTGGTTTAGAGATAAGGAATCAAGGCGATCATCAGGGCGATGATGTCATAGATAAAGAAATCAATGAATGGAAGTATGCAAAAAAATAATGATGATGTCAGAAACAGGCCATTGTTAGCTGTGTGTCAGGTGAAAACGAGAAACTAGTGTGACTTGGGTGGGGGTGGGATTGAGAGAAGAGAGAGAGAGAGAGGGAGTTGAGAGATGAGAGAGAGAGAGAATGCCGGGGCTACCTGAAGTTAGAGAAATCAACATTTCATACCATTGGCTGTAAGCTGCCCAAGCGAAATATCTGATGTTGTTCCTCCAATTTGTGTTTAACCATGGAGAAGACCTAGGACAGGAAGGTTTGTGTGGGAATGGGAAGGGGAATTAAAGTGTTTAGCCACCGGGAGATCAGGTACGTTCAAGTAGACTGAGCGAAGGTGTTCAGCGAAACGTTCGCCCAGTCTGCGTTTGGTCTCATCGATGTATAAGGGTCCACACCTTGAACAACAGATACAGTAGATGAGGTTGGAGGAGGTGCAAGTGAACCTCTGCCTAACCTGAAGGGACTGTTGGGGTTCCTGGACAGAGACAAGATAGGAGGTATAGAGACCGTGGTTGCATCTTCTGCGGTTGCAGGGGAACGTACTGGGGAGGGGGTGGTTTCGGTGGGAAGGTATGAGTAGTTGCAGAGGGAATGGTCTTTGCGGAAGGTAGAAAGGGGAGGAGATGGGCAAATGTGGCTAGTGGTGGGATCCTGTTGGAGGTGGCAGAATATTTGGAGGATTATGTGCTGTGTGTGGCGGCTGATGGGGTGAAAGGTAAGGACAAGGGGGACTCTGTCTATGTTGTGACTAGGAGGGGGGGGCAAGGGCAGAACTGCGGGGTATCGAGGAGGCACGAGTGTGGGCTTCATCTATGATGGGAGAGGGGAACCGTTGCAGTCATCAATGTTATGGGGATAGAGTTCGGGGATGGGGCCTTGGACTTGGAGGAAGTGGGATGATTTGAAGGAGAAGTTATTAAGAGTGAGAACCAGCTCCGCTAGGCAGAGTATTGTTAGTAGAGGGAAATTGGATGGTTCTGCGGTCAAGGAAGAAATGGTGGACTTTAAGGCCTTCCAGGGAGGGGGTGGAGGTGTAGAATGAATGAACATCCATGGTAAAGATGAGGGGGTAGGGATCTGAAAGCAGAAGTCATTAATGGAACGATAGGCAAAAGTGGAGGTATCTTGGACATGGTCGGACGGAATTGGACCGGGGGTGGGGGGGATAGGATGGAGTCAAGGTACTTGGAAATCACTTCAGTGGGACAGGACAGTTGTGTTTATGGATTTTGTGGCTGTGCGAGGCTGGGAAATGATAAGGCTTAAAGATGTCAGAAACAAGAATAATGGAAAAGGTACAAGCATTACCTCGCTTGAAGTCCTCAGATATTTCTTTGAATGTCATGTTGAACGAAACAGAACAAAGAAACTTTTCAATCTGCAACGCTCCATCTACCACCGACAGTGGTTTGGCTTCATCACGAACCCTGGAAATTATTTAACAGCTGGTTATAAAAAAAAAACCCCCTCGAGCATATAAATGTTTTTCAGTTGTTCCACCAAAAACTTACAGAATGTTTTCCATCACAGACAATGTACTACCCATTCGCTTTGCGGCCAGCTTTCTCGCTGAAAGAAATAAAACACAAATCCAATTGATTGAGATGGACCGTCCCTCCATCCCGACAGCGGGAAGTCATCAAATTACGTAACCCTCTTATAAATCCCATTTCCCAACTTTTATCTCCACTGTGGATGCAGACAGAAAAGCGATATTGCCTACGAGATGAAGAACAACGGGGGAAAGCACAAGGAATTTCATGAGGAAGACGTCCATAAATGAGAGGAATGGAACTTTCTGAAAAGACCTGGCAGGTCATAGGATTTCATGTAGAGAAGATGTCAGGAATGATGAGACAGAATTTAATATTATCGGTGGATTTAAATGGTGGGGGTGAAATCAATTATCCCCAAAATCGAAGGGGAGACCAATAATCAAAGTTGAAATGTAACGTGATCTTCAATAAATACCGAAAGGAATGCAGTCATGAGAACATGCATTGGATGGATAGCAGAGAAAATTTTAACAGCAGAGATAAATGTAAGTGCAAGCGGGATAAATACATTAGGGCTCTTGGAATTTGGGGTATTGTTACCGAGTGTGGAGAGTAATTGGGGGGGATGATGAGTAGAGCAGAAAACTTGACTGGATAGGATGGGCCGAATGGCCTGTCTATGATGTAGAATGTGATGTCATTCTATGGTGAAACAAGGTGGACAAAACAAACAGAGCAAATTCCCCCAAGATATAGATGATCAATCTGATGTGTGCGCCACATTCTAGATTTCAATGTTAATCCCCACAATGTGGTCATGGCTGATCTAGCCCAGGACTGAACTCCTCTTTGCCCCATTCCCTTTGATTACAATTCCCCTGTGATTTAAATAAGTCTAACATCTTAAATTTCTCAGAGTCTCTTGAAGAATCCCAGAATCCCAGATATTCACTGCCCTCTGCCCATTCTGTGGTCCTTGGGATCAGATATGGGATTACCTGTCATTGTTCTACACGCTACAGAACACAAACACCTCTCTACATTCCGGCCAGGCAGTCTTGAGATCCCATTGATTATACGGGAGGCCGATTCATTTGGGAACAACAACTCTGAAACTGATTAAACATTTACCTGGTTCTGAATTACTGATAAATGCAGCATTTATTTTCCTGAAATGTCACCCACCCCAATTTTGAGACTGTGCACTTTTCACTTCACCAAACGTAATGTAACGCCTCACCTTCAGAACATCGCACTGGTCCCTTTTGATCCATCAGTTTGCGTGCGCAACTTTAAGATTTCCTGCTGAATGGAATTTAAACTTCTCTTGAAATCTTCCAAGATTTTTCTCCATTGTAATTTAGAATCTCTTCTACTTCCCAGTCGGATAGCTGCGTGCGCGCTGCTCTTCTCAGTGAGAATCTTGGTGCTGTTCAGCAAACTGGATTGATCTGGACTGAAGGTGGTGTGACTGTTTTCTAGAAATGAAAGGTGAAGATCATTATATAATGTCAACTGATGGTGTTTCATAACGACTTTGACCTGTGACATTTGCCCGGGTACAATTTTTTTATTTCTTTGTTTTTATTTCAATTAGCTTTTCTCTTACTCGCCACCTACCCCACTTTTGCAGGATAATTTACAGTCGCCAATTGAATCTGGGGGTGCCACAATGTTTAGTGCTGGGACCCCAGTAATTTACGATATATATTTTGATGAGGGAATTAAATGTAACATCTCCAAGTTTGCGGATGACACAAAGCTGTGCGGCAGTGTGAGCTGCGAGGAGGATGCTATGAGGCTGCAGGCTGACTTGCATAGATTGTGTGAGCGGGCAGATGCATGGCAGATGCAGTACAATGTGGATAAATGTGAGTGGGCAGATGCAGTACAATGTGGATAAATGTGAGTGGGCAGATGCAGTACAATGTGGATAAATGTGAGGTTATCCACTTTGGTGGCAAGAACTAGAAGGCAGCTTATTATCTGAATGGTGTAAAAGGAACTGGGGCAGATACCGGTTTAAACCGAAGATAGACACGAGCAAGCAGGAGTAACTCAGGGGAATAGGAATAGAATACTTTTATTTGTCCAGATGTACTAGGCCACAGGAGATTCTTTGCTTGCATACACAATGTATACAAATAGGCACCACCTGCGGCAACTGACAAAGTTACAAACATGCCGTTCCCCATTAGGTCCCCCACCCAACAGTATACCCACCCAGCCGCGTCCCCACTGTACTTTTGTTCCCCCCCACCCACCCCCCCCCCCGGAGAGAAGGAATGGGTGATGTTTTGGGTCTAGACCCTTTTTCAAATTCAATTGGTGTTAGATTTGGAAAAGGGAAGGTGCAATGAGACCTGGGTGTCCTTGTATCTCAGGCACAGAAAGTAAGCATGCAGTGAAGAAAGTGAATCATAGCGTTGGCCTTCATTGAGATTGGATTTGAGTTTAGTTTAGTTTAGAGATACAGGGCGGAAACAATCTGTTTTACCAAGCCAATTTACAGTTAAGTTTACATTTACAAGGCCAATTAACCTACACACTTGTACGTCTTTGGGGTGTGGGAGGAAACCGAAGATCTCGGAGAAAACCCACGCAGGTCACGGGGAGAATGTACAAACTCCGTACAGACAGCACCCGTAGTCAGAATTGGGTATTCGGCGCTGCATTCGCTGTAAGGCAGCAACTCTACCGCTGCGCCACCGTGGCCGCCCGAGGAGGTCAAGGAGCAAGGATGTCCTGCTGCAGTTGTACAGCGCCCTGGTGAGACCACACCTGGAGTATTGTGTGCAGTATCGTTCTCCTAATTTGGAGAAGGACATTCTTGCTATTGAGGGAGTGAAGCGTGGGTTCATCAGGTTAATTACCAGGATCGTGGGATTGACATGTGATGAAAGAATGGATCGACTGGGCCTGTATTCACTAGAATTTAGAACGATGAAAAGGGATCTTAGAGAAACATATAAAATTCTAAGGATTAGACATGCTAGATGCAGCAAAAATGTTGCCGATGTTGGGGGAATCCAGAACCAGGGGTCACCATTTAAGAATAAGGGGTAGGCCATTTAGGACTGAGATGAGGAAAAACCTTTTCAACCAGAGAGTTGTGAATCTGCGGAATTCTCTGCCACAGAAGGCAGTGGAGGTCAATTCACTGGATGTTTTCACGAGAGACTGAGATTTAGCTCTTTGGACTAATGGAATCAAGGGATTTGGGGGGAAAAGCAGGAACGTGCTACTGATTTTGGATGATCAGCCATGATTATATTGAATGGCGGTGCTGGCTCGAAGGTCCCAATAGCCTACTCCTGCACCTATTGTCTATGCTTCTAGGATCATTGAACCAGCATGTATTGGGATTGTGGAAGGAATCCGGCGCGGTCACAGGGAGAAGGCGTGAATCACACGGACAGCATCCAAAGTATTTCTAATGTCTTTACATGCACAATATCCAACAATTTTAAGGTACCGGATTTTATGAATAATGGATTTGTAGTTTCACGGTAAGAAGCTTTATGTATTATTCTAATAGCTCTTTTCTGGAGTTTAATTATAAGGTCTATATTTGTTTTATATACATTTCCCCAAACTTCAACACAATATGACATATATGGCATTATAAGTGAGCAATACAATATATACAAATACTTTTTATTCAACAGATCCTTTGTTTTGTAAAGAGTAGCAATGGATTTAGATCATTTCCGTTTGATGTATTCTATATGTGGCTTCCAACAAAGTTTATGATCTATAATCACTCCCAGGAATTTTGTTTGATATCCTCTTTCAATTTCAACATTTAAATTCAATTTTATATCATAATTAAACCCTGTCACCACCAAACACCAAAAAGTTTTGTTTTATTTAGGGATAATTTATTAATATCAAACCATTTTTTTAGCACTGTCTATTCTCTTTCTGCTGTTTTCAATAATTATTTTATATCATTCCCTGAACAAAATACATTTGTATCATCCGCAAATGTAACAAACTTCAACGTATTGGATACTTAACAAATATAATTTAAATAAAGTATAAATAACTTTGGTCCCAGTACCGAACCTTGTGGAACACCACAGGTTACTCTTCTAAGCTGTGATTCAGTATTATTAATTTTTACATACTGAAACCTGTTACTTAAATAACTTCCCAACCAATTTTGTGTGACACCTTTTATACCATAACGTTCCAATTTCTGCAAAAGTGAGGAATGATCAATTGTATCAAATGCTTTACGTAAATCAATAAATACACCCGCAGTGTGTAGTTTCTTATTTATTGCTGGGTTTTTTTCTACAAGTCCATCACCGCTAAAGATGTCGATCCATTGCTCCGAATTGATCACTCAATAGCTCATATTTCTCAATGAAGTCATCAAGTCTATTCACAAATAGCTTTTCAAGTATTTTAGAGAATTGAGGTAGCAAAGACACAGGTCTATAATTTGATACAATAGGTTTGTCACCATTTGTATAGATTGGAACCACCTTAGCCATTTTCATTTTATTGGGAAAAACACCTTTTAGAAAGGATTTATTGCATATATAGGTAAAGGGCTCGAGGACACAATCAATTACCGCTTTTATAAGTGACATATCAATGGTGTTACCATCAGTTGATTTTTTAACCCTAAACTTTCTGACTACTTCTAACACATCACTCTCACAAAATCCAACAAGGGACATTGAATTGATGTTGTTAAGTTCAAAATCAAAATGTACGTTTTCATCTCTAGGAAGATTAATTTCCTATGCCATATTTGGGCCGACATTAACAAAGAAATCATTTAACTCATTAGCAATGTCCTCTGTATTTGAATAATTGAATTGTCATTTTTTACAAAATATGTTGAAAAATCCATTTTACTACTACTTTGAATTACATCATTAAGTACACTCCAAGTAGCCTTAATATTATTTTTATGTTTTTGCAACATTTGTTCATAATAATCTTTTTTTGTGTTCGCATAATTAATGTCAGTCTCTTTTTATATTTATTTGTCCTCCTTTTCCGTTATTCGATATTTAATAAATTCCCTATAAATTCCCTATATTATTACACGCATCACAGCGATCAAATCTACACAAAATCAGGAAATCGAAACTGGAAAATCTCACCAGAAAGGCAGAAATCTTCTGTTTCTGTTGCTGCTCCATTTGCTGGATCTCTGATTTCTTTTTTGTGAGAGACTTGACGGAAGATTTCACCTGATCCTGGGATTGTGTTTGAAAAGCAGAGAATTAAATTGTTGAACAATAAAGGAGGAATTAAAGTGATGTGATTACAATCAGTTTGCATTTACCTTGTACATTTGAACAGCTTCTTTAACCGGCATGAAGCGGTGATCTCTGTGTTCCCGCGCATCTCGACAAACCAGGCAGATCAGCTTCTTGTCAGTTTCACAAAACAGCTTCAGTTCTTCCTGATGTTCCACGCACTGAAGTTTACTTTCCTTCTCTGTCCGATTCAGGCTCAGTGTTCGAGCTTTCTCAGACAGTCTCGCCAAGACACGATTCACCCTGAGGGTGCGGTCAGTAAACTTCGCTCTGCATTCCGGGCAGGAGTTTCTCCTCTGCCTGGCCCAACTCTGTGTGATGCAGGAGCGGCAGAAGTTGTGCCCGCACTCCAGTATAACCGGATCGGTGAAGAAATCCAGGCAGATGGGACAAATGATCTCCTCAGTTAAACTCTCCACCTGGTCTTTCGAAGCCATTTTAAATTCTCCACTTCCTGGTTCAAAACGCATTCCCTTTCGCGCAACTGCTGCCCCCCTGCAGTATCGTGAGTGTCTACTGCACACGCTGCCGTCTCGGGAATGAATGTTATTTGACTGCAAGTGTTCAGCAAAGATCCTAAAGCGGAGCTTGCTATAGGATCTTTGGTGTTCAGTGTGAAGGTGTCCTGGCCGCTTCCAACTAATCTCACACGAGGGAGGGATCAGTTAGATATTAAACAGCCCTGAAATGGGGCTTGCGGCAGTCGAAGGGAGAACAGATAGCTGGAATGAGAGCATGGAAGATTTACAGGATGTTGCCAGGACGAGTTCATGAGCGAAAGGGAGAAGTTGGGCAGGGCAGGACTTTATTCTTTGGAGCGCAAGAGGCAGCGGGGTAATCTGATAGAGGTGTATACGACCACGAGGGAAATAGATGGGGTGAGTGCACAGAGTCTTTTTACCCAGACATTTTAGGGGAATCAAGAACCACAGGAATTATGTTTAAATTGAGAGGGGAAAGATTTACTAGATATCCGAGGGGCAACTATTCACATCGAAGGTGGTGGGTTTATGGAACAAACTACTAGAGGAGGTACACAAAAGGCTAGAGAAACTCAGCGGGTGCAGCAGCATCTAAGGAGCGAAGGAGATAGGCGACGTTTCGGGTCGAGACCCTTCTTCAGACTGGTCAGGGATCAGGGAAACGAGAGATATAGACGGTGATGTGGAGAGATAAAGGACAATGGTTGAAAGATATGCAAAAAAATTATCGATGATAAAGAGAACAAGCCATTGTAAGCTGTTTGTGGTGTGAAAATGAGCAGCTGGTGCGTCTAGGGTGGGGGAGGGAGATAGAGAGAGAGGGAATGCCAGGGCCCGAGGGCTGAGGGAGAGGTGGGAAGGGGAGGAGACAGCAAGGGTTAACAGAATTGAGAAAATTCAATGCTCAAGCCCAAAGGATGCAGACTCCCCAAGCGGAATATGAGGTGCTGTTCCTCCAACTTGCGGTGTTGCTCACCAGGACCGAGAGGTCGGATACGGAATGGGAGGGGGAGTTGAATTGCTGAGCCACCGGGAGGTCGGGTTGGTTATTGCGGACCGAGCGGAGGTGTTCGGCGAAACGATCGCCAAGCCTCCGCTTGGTCTCACCGATATAGGTCATCTGGCATCTGGAGCAGCGGATGCAGTAGATGAGGTTGGAGGAGGTGCAGGTGAACCTCTGTCGGACCTGGAAGGACTGCTTGGGCCAACGCAAGTTGGAGGAACCGCAAGATGGAGGAACAGCACCTCATATTCCGCTTGGGGTATCTGCATCCTTTGGGCTTGAACATTGAATTTTCTCAATTCTGTTAACCCTTGCGGTCTCCTCCCCTTCCCACCTCTCCCTCAGCCCTCGGGCCCTGGCATTCCCGCTGAGTTTCTCCAGCCTTTTGTGTACCCTCGATTCTCCAGCATCTGCAGTTCCTTCTTTAATACTAGAGGAGGTAGATGAGGTCAGATCTGTAACTGCATTGAAACGCCGTTTGGACAGGTTCGTGGATGGAAAAGGAGAGAGGGCCATGGTCAAATCGCGGGCTGGTGGGATTTGTGCTCATGGGCATCTTGGTGGCCACGGGCAAGTTGGACCGAAAGGCCTGTTTCCGTGCAGTGATGACTCCTAAGCATCTGTGATGAAGGACAGGGGACCCGCTTAAACGAGGCCTCGTTGTAACTGACTTGCTCCTGTTAGGGCAGTGGAACCCGCCGCCCCGCAACCTCCGTTCACAGCCCGGATCAGGATGGACCCAAGACCTCCCACCGGCTTCATTCAATCCCCCGGCACTGCACCTGCCTCCCATACACCAGTCTTCAGCTCACACCGACCCTCGCCGACAATGGGGTCCTACCTTGTGCACCATATTGCCATTTGCCCTCGTCCCTCCTCCTCCCCTTTTTTTCCCCCTCCCCCCCCCCATCAGGAAATGGTGTAGAAGTGTGAAAATCACTCCCCCAGATTCAGAAGGTAGATAAATATGCTGGAGAAACTCAACGGGTGAGGGAGCATCAATGCAGCGCGGGAATGGGTAATGTTTCGGATCCAGACCCTTCTCCAAACATTTCATCCCATCGTTAACCCCCTCAACCTCCCCTCTCTCCCCCCCCCTCAACCCCCCCTCCTCACTAACCACCCCTCCCCCTCAACCAACCACCCTCCGCCCCCCCCCACCACCCCCCCCCCATCGATCCCCACACCCACCACCACACCACACCCTCACCCCCACCACACCCCCCCCCACCCCCCCCCCCCCCCACCCCCACCATCCACCCCCACCCCCCCCCCCTCCCCCCCCCACCTCCACCACACCCCCACCCCCTACCACCACCACCCCTACAACACCACCCCACCCCCCCCCCCCCCCCCCCCCCCACACCAACCCCCCATCCCCCCCCCCCACCCAACCACCCCCACTCACCCCCCCCCACACCCAACCCCACCCCCCAAAAAACCCCTACCAACCCCCCCCCACCCACCCCCACCACCACCTCCCCCCCCCCCACTCCACCCCCCCCCCACCCACCCCCCCGCCCTCACTCCCACCCCGGGAACGGCCCAAACGACGCCCCCCTCGGGACGCGGACTACCCCGCTCGCTCGGCCCCCCCTACCCCCCTTTGCCCGCGGTGCCTTCCCTGCCCTTCCCCTTCCTCCTCTCTCTCTGCTTTCTCCTAGGGCCTCCTGTGTGGACCTCTAGCCCCCTGACCCCTTCCCCCCCCTGCCTCCCCCTTCCTGCCTCCCATCCCCTGGCCCCTCTGCTGGCCTCCCCCCCCCCCTGCTGCCTTCCCCCTCTTGTCGCTTCCTTCCTGCTCCTCTTCGCCTCGCATTCCTCCTCTCTCCCTCGCCTCCTCCCCTGTGCCGTCGCCTCCCCTCCCCCTGCCCTCACCCCACCCCCTGTACGGGGGGCCCGGACCCCCCCCCCCCCCCCCGCCTGGGGACAAGCCTAGCGCTAACGGCAACGCTACGCGGGCCCGCCCGGGACCGATGCCTACAGCCCCGGGGCGACCTACCGCCCTAAAACGACCTACTACCGCTCCAACACCAAACGCCCGGCACCTACGACGACGGCCCCGGACCACGACGCCCGCCCGGACCGCCCCCTTAACCCTACCCCCGCCCGTAAAAAAAAAAACCCTACGACGGACCACCTACGCCGGACGACGACGACGAAACGCCCCCGCCCCCCCCGGGGGCTCCACCTACGGACGGCCCGGAACGACGGCGAACCGGGCCGGGGACGGATCTACGGCCTCGGGGACCCCCCGACCGCCCGGCCCCCACGGCGGAGCTAAAACACGTACGGGCCCGGACCCCCCCGGACCGCCACGCCCGGACGAACGGGGCCCCGGGGTCCGGGAACGCGACACGACCACGACGGCCCGTACGCCCCCTACGCCCCGGGGCCGGGGGCCCGAGCCCCCCCCGGCCGACGCCACTACGGGCCCGGTAACGCCCGGGACCGGACGTGCACGGACGCCCCCCGGACGCCCCCGGACCCGCCACCGCCCCGGACCGCCCCCCCCCCGGCCACGGGGGCCCCGCTCACGCCCCCTACGCGCTACTCGACGCGACGGACGCCAACCTACGCCTACGGCGACGACGCCCAGGCTTCCTCACACCTACGGACGCCACGCCCAAGCGCCCCCCGGGGAAACGGCCACGCCCCCCCCGGGGTCGCCCCCGCCCCACGGACCACCTAAACTACGTTCCCGGACCACCACCCCCCCCTGCCGCCACTCCTCCTCTCCCCTCCCACCCTTCACTCTCCCTCCAGCTCCTTCCTCCCTCCCTCTTCCATCCCCCCCCCCCCTCCCTCCCCTCCCACACCCCCCACCCCCACCCACACCTCATCCACCCCACAACCACCCCGGCCCCCAACAGCCCACCAACACCACCTCCCCACCACCACCCCACCCACCCCCCCCCCGACCACCACACCACCACCCCCCCCACACCCACCCCCAACCCCACCCCACCCCCTATCCCACCGCCCACCCCCCCCACACCACCCCACTCAACCACCACACACCCCCCACCCACCCCTTCCACCACCCCCAACCTACCAACACACCCCCCACCCCCCACCACCACCCCACAACCCAACCCCCCCACCCACCACAACACCCCCCCCACCCCCCCCCCACTCACCCACCCCCCACACACCCCCCCACCACCCACCCCCCCCACCACCCCCACACCCCACCCCCACCCCCCACCAACACCCCACACCAACCGCCACCCCACCCCCCCACCCCCCCCCACCCCCACCCCCCCCACCACCCCCCACCACCCCCACCCCCCCCCGACCACCACCACCCCCCCCACCCCCCACACACCACGCACCAACCCCCAACCACCGTTGCCAACACCTACCCACCAGCCCCACCCCCCACCCCCCACACCTGTCCTTGTCCCCCCCCACCCCCTCCACACACCCACAACCCCACCCCCCCCCCACCCACCACCACAACCCCCGCCCCCCACCACCCCCCACACCCCCCCCCCCCCCACACGCCCCCCCCCCCCCCCTCCCAATACCGTATCTATAACCAGGCTAACAGACCGCCCCTCAACCCACCCCTCCTCACTTAACCACCCCTCCCCTCAACCACCCCTCAACCCTCAACCACCCCTTCCCCCCTCTACAACCCCCCCCCCCCAAACCCCTCCCCCCCAAAACCAAGAACTGGCCCCTCACCGACTCCCCTTTTGCACCGTCCTCCCCACTCTCTTCGCCCCCTCTCACCTACATTGGCCCTCCATCCCCCATATGGGCCCCGTCCCGCCCTCCCTCTAGCCATCGGCCCCCCGTTATGTCCCCTGCCCATCTCCACCTACGCCCGGACCCCCCTGCCTCCCATCTACTCTGATCCTCCTCTCCTCCCTCCCCCTGCCCTGCCCCCTTCCCCCCCTCTCCCCCTCCCCGCCCTTTCCCCTCCTCATCCTCTCCCTCTCCTCCTCCTTTCTCCCCGTCTCCCCTCTCCCTTCACCATCTCTCTAACCCTCCTATCGCTCCCCTTCACCCTCCCCGCTGTCCCATCTTCTCCCCTTACCCTCCCTCTTTTTCCCAACCCTCCCCACCCTATCATCCCACCAACTCTCCCCACCTCTATCCTCTTCCCCATCTATCACGAGAGTGTACGTGGACTTCTCAGAACGCATTTGAGATTAGTGGGAGATTACATGGGGAAGATGAGTGGGCAAAATTATAGTACATTGGTTTTGGGGGTTGAGTGCTGACATAGATTAGAAATTGGTTGGCAGACAGGGAAACACAGTTGTAGGGATTATAACGGGTCCCTTACCAGAAGGTCATGGCAGTGTCTAGTGCGGTACGCAGGCTCGGTGTGCTTTTGCTGCGACCGCAGATATTTACAATATACATTAATGATTTAGATGAAGGGATTAAAAGTAACATTAGCAAATTGTCAGATGACACAAAGCTCTGTCGCAGTGTGAACTGTGAGGAGAATGCTATGAGAATGAAGGGTGACTTGGACAGATGCATGGGAGATAAAGTTTAATGTTGATAAATATGAGGTTATCCACTTTGGTAGCAAAAACAGGAAGGCAGTTTATTATCTAAATGGTGTCAAGTTGGGAAAAGGGGAAGTACAACGGGATTTGGCGAGTCCTTGTTCATCAGTCAATGAAAGTAACCATGCAGGTACAGTAGGCAGTGAAGAAAGCGAATGGCATGTTGGCCTTCATAACAAGACGAGTTGAGTAGAGGAGCAAAGATGTCCTTCTGGATCTTATAGAAACTTACAAAATTCTTTAGAGGTTGGACAGGCTAGATGCAGGAAGATTGTTCCGGATGTTGGGGAAGTCCAGGACAAGGGGTCAGAGTTTAACGATAAGGGGAAATCTTTTAGGACTGAGATGAGAAAAACATTTTTCACACAGAGAGTGGTGAATCTCTGGAATTCTCTGCCACAGAAGGTAGTTGAGGCCAGTTAGTTCATTGGCTATATATTAAGAGGGAGTTAGATGTGGCCCTTGTGGTTAAAGGGATCGGAGGTTATGGAGAGAAGTCAGGTAAGGGATACTGAGTAGGATGATCAGGCATGATTCAGATGTGATTGCATCTGAAGGGACTTAGTGAATCAATGGATCCGTCCTCTGGTAATGGCTACTTTTGCTAATTTTATATGTTCTATATTGTACAGGGCCCAAGTGGCAGACCACACCTGGACTGCAGTATTGAGACCAACCTGGAAGTATTGTTGTTTTGTGTCGCCCTAATTTGAGAAAGGACATTCTTGCTAGTGATGATAGGAGTTGCAGCGTAGGTGTTTACAAGATTAATTCCCGGGATGGCTGGGCGGGACAAGACTTAAATGGACAAATAGAGCGGTGGGCCTGTATACTTCTGGAAATTTAGAAGTATGAGTGAGGAATTAAGTAGTTGAACAAATAAGATTTTTTAAGGGTTTGGACATGCTAGAGGCATGTTTCCGATGTTGGGGGAGTCCAGAAACAGGGGCCACAGTTTAAGAATATGTCGTAAGCCAGTTAGAACGGAGACGAAGAAACACTTTTTCACACAGAGATTTGTGAGTCTGTGGAATTCTCTGCCTCAGAGGGCAGTGGAGGCCGGTTCTCTGGATACTTTCAAGAGAGAGCTAGATAGCGCTCTTAAGGGATAGCGGAGTCATGGGGAATATATGGGGAGAAGGAGAAGGCAGGATCGGGGGTACCGATTTGGGAGGATCAACCATGATCACATTGAATGGCGGCGGTGCTGGCTCGAAGGGCCGAAATGCCTACTCCTATAGTCCTACCTATTGTTATATGTCTCCCCTTCACAGAGACCTCTCCTCCCCTCTCTCCACCCTCTTGCCTTTCCCCAGACCTCGTCCCTCTCCCTCTCCCCTCGCCCCCTCTCCTCCCCCTAGAAACCCCCTTGCTCCCCTCCGCTCTCCCGCACACTCATTTCCCCCCCTCTCCCCTCCCAACCTCCCCCCCCTCTACCCCTCTCCCCCTATCCCCTCCCTTCCTCCCCTCTCCCCTCCCCCTCACTCCTCCTCCCCCACGCTACCAGGGGATTTCCACCGGTTTCACCTTCGCTGCGAAGCTGTAGCGGGGCGCGGCTGTCAGTCGTGGCGCTGGCCAATGGGAGCAGAGCGCGGCTGTGAGTCAGCAGTTGCTGGGTAGAGCGAGGCTGTACAGGTTGAGTTTGTGTGTCTGGATAACCCCGCCCCCGCTGCTGCTGCTGCTGCTGCTACTGCTGCTGCCGCCCAAAAGGCAGCGCGCACCCCTTCTATTCAGTCCGCAGTAGACTGAATGCAGAACATGGACACCATATTCTGGAGTAACTCAGTGGGACAGGCAGCATCTCTGGAGAGAATGAATGTGTCCATCCCCGTGAGATGCTGCCTGTCCGTAGAGTTACTCCAGCATTTGCGTCTATCTTCGGTTTAAACCAGCATCTTAGACAATAAGTGCAGAAGTAGGCCATTCGGCCCTTCGAGCAAGCACCGCCATTCACTGTGATCATGGCTGATCATCCACAATCAGTACCCCGTTCCAGTCTTCTCCCCTGACTCCGCTATCTTTAAGAGTATCTAATTCTCTCTTGAAAGCATCCATGGATTGGTGTTCACTGCCTTCAGAGGCAGAGAATTCCACAGATTCACAACTCTCTGGGTGAAAAAGTTTTTCCTCATCTCCGTTCTAAATGGCCTACCCCTTGTTCCTGAACTGTGGCCCTTGGTTCTGGACTCCCCCATCACCGGGAACATGTTTCCTGCCTCCACCGTGTCCAATTCCTAAATAATCTTATATGTTTCAATATATGTTTCTATATATAATATCAACCTTAAGTAGGGGGCGGCCATCGACTCCACAGTCAAAAAGGCACAACAGAGGATGTACTTCCTATGGTAGCTGAGGAAACACAATCTGCCACAGGCAATGATGGTCCAATTCTACACTGCCAACGTAGAGTCTGTTCTCACCTTCTCCATCGTGGTCTGCTTTGGCTCAGCCACCAACCACGACATCCGGAGGCTGCAGCGAATCGTCCGATCAACAGAGAAGGTTATTGGCTGCAACCTTCCCTCCATTGATGAACTGTACACTGCAAGGGCCAGGAAGCGAATGGGCAAGATCATCTCTGGCCCCTCTCACCCTGGCCACAGACTCTTTAAATCTCTTCCCTCTGGAAGGCGACTCCGGATTGTCAAACCTGCCACAGCCAGACATATAAACAGCTTTTATCGATGGGTAGTTGCTCTACTCAACAGCCAAAAAAAAGTAGCCTCCCTTTGATCTGTTATTTTGTTGGTTCACATGCTTGATCAATGGTGTTTTATTATTAATGTTTTATTAGTGATTCGTGTTTTTCTGAGACATTAGATTGTAAACTGGTAAAATGAATGTCATGTTTACTTGTGGACGGAGCACCAAGGCATATTCCTTGTATGTGAATATTGGCCAATAAAATTACTTACATACTTAAGATCCCCTCTCATCCTTGTAAAATCCAGTGTGTGCAATCCCACTCGATCCATTCTTTCAAGATATGACAGTCCCGCCATCCTGGGAATAAAAGTCGTGAACCTACGTTGCACGCCCTCAATAGGAAGAATGTCCTTCCTCAGATTTGGAGACATAAACTGCATGCAATACTCCAGGTGTGGTCTCCTCAGGGCCCTGTATAACTGCAGAATGATCTATTTGCTCCTATACTCAACTCCAATTGTTATGAAGGCCAACATGCCATTACCTTTCTGCACTGCCTGCTGTACCAGCATGCTTACTTTGATTGACAGATGAACAAGGACCCCCCAGACCTCGTTGTACTTCCCCTTTTCCTAACTTGACACAATTCAGATAATAATCTGCCTTCCTGTTCTTGCCAACAAAGTGGATAACCTCACATGTATCCACATTGAACAGCATCTGCCATGCATCTGACCTTTCACCCAACCTGTTTAAGTCACCCCGCATCTTCATAGCATCCTCCTCACAGTTCACACTGCCCCCCCCCCCCCCCCCCCCCCCCCCCCCCCCCCCCCCCCACCCCCCCCCCCCCCCCCCCCACCCCCCCCCCCCCCCCAACCCCCCCCCCCCCCCCCCCACTCCCCCCCCCCCCCCCACCACCCCCCCCCCCCCCCCCCCCAGCATTGTGTCATCTGCAAATTTGCTAATGTTACTTTTAATCCCTTCATCGAAATCGTTAATGTATATTGTAAATATCTGCGGTCCCAGCACTGAATCTTGCGGTACCCGACTAGTCACTGCCTGCCATTCTGAAAGGGACCCGTTAATCCCTTCACTTTGTTTCATGTCTGCCAACCAATTTTCTATCTTTGTCAGCCCCTACCCCCGATACCATGTGCCCTAAATTTGCCCACTAATCTCCTACGTGGGACCTTATCAAAGGCTTTCTGAAAGTCCAGGTACACTACATCCACTAGCTCTCGCTTGTCCATTTTCCTAGTTATATCTTCGGAAGATTAGTCAAGCATGATTTCCCCTTTGTAAACCCATGCTGACTCGGACCGATCCTGTTACTGCTATCTAAATGTGCCGTTATTTCATCTTTTATAATTGACGCCAGCATCTTCCCCACCACCAATGTCAGGCTAACTGGTCTATAATTTACTATTTTCTCTCTCCCGCCTTTCTTAAAAAGTGGGATAACCGAGGACCAGCCCGGAAGACCCGGCTCGCCCGCCACCTAACGAGGACCCACGGGAACCCAGCTGGAGGGCCGGTGAGCAGACCAGCTGCGGGAGGAAGTGCACGGCCGCGACGGGGGAGTGGGCCGCTGGAGGCCCTGCAGCTGCCTGGGGCTCGGCTGGACCTGGCGCCGCTCCAAGAGGCCGAGCACGTGGACCAGACGCGATGGAGCAGCTGTGGAGGACACCACGGCTACGCTTGACCAGGCCGACCCTGCAACGCCGCCAGAACAACGGGCCTTCACGGTCAGATCAAGATCCCTGCACTTACGACAACTAGGACTAGAACATGGCAACAAACTGGCAACTTTGTATTCTGTCTCACTGTACTACTGCTGTACACCAGCACTGTATCTACAATGCTTATCTAATATGTATCTAAGTTATGTTAGTGATACGTGATTCTTGTACTAAACTGTATCCAAAAATGAATTTCCCTGTACCTCGGTACAGGTGACAAATAAAGTACCAGACCATACCTGTGCCAGTTCACTGTTCAGAAGGAGTGTCCGTGCCAGTGCACTGGACAGAGGGGGTGTCAGTGGACAGTCGTGTGACCAGTGACCCGTGGTCATCGCTGTGAATGTGGGAGCATCGTGGGGCATGAACAGGTCAGTCTGTGTGGGGTAAGGGCACGGGAGAGAGACTGCTCATCTCTCCTCGCCGAATAAAGACTGGTTCTCTCGAGAACAGGGCAGGGAGAGAGTGCTCTGATCACAGAGGACCTGTTGCCCCTCTGCCCCATCTCCATCCGTCTCTCTCTCTCTCCCTCACTCACTCTTGGTCTCACAGTACCTCGGTACACATGAGAATAAACTTCGTATTTTATTTTTCTTCTGCCGGTTCTTTTTCCCGGAGCTTATCCCACCACCATTTTGTGCCTCCCCTCTCTCTCTGTCCCCCTCCATCTCCTTCTCCCTGTCTTGGTCTCTGTCTCTCGCTCTCTCTCTGCCCCTTCTCTCTCTTTCTCTGTTTCTCTGTCGGGTTCTCCCCCCCCCCCGTCCTGTCTGTTTGTCCGTCTCTCTCCCCCTCTCTGCCTTTTTCTGTCAATCACCCTTATCCCACTGTGTCTATCTCTCACGCCGCATCTTTCTCTCTCTGTCTGCCTCTCCCTTTCTCACAGTCGCTCTGACTGCGGTTTTGTCCCGTTGGCTGTGTCTTTCCTCACCTCTCACTGTCCCACTGCCCTCTCTCTCTCTCGCTCTCCCTCTCACTCACACACCCCGATAAACCTCTCTGACTGCTGCGCCTGTCCACGGCCCTGTCAGATCGTATCTCTCTGCGTGATGCCACCAGCCAGCCCCTGCGCTGGGAAACTCCCCGTGGCTGGGCGCTGATCTGAGTCACTCCGACCCAAGCGAAGCCGCAACAGGAAACTGAAACAGAGAGAGCTGGAAACGCTTCAGTGGCGAGGCAGCTTTACTGGAGAGCGGGGGAATTTCAATGTCCACATCCCAACCCCCGCCCGGCTTCCTGCCGCAGATCAGAGCTGGAGGTGGCGCGGGGGGGGGAGCGTGGGGGGGGGGGGGGGGGGGGGGGGGGGGACAAGGCTCATTGTCGGTGAGGGCACAAGACACTGCAGTCGCCGGAATCTGGAAAGGGGATCCGTGGTGGAAACGGTGCATGTTTTCAGGTCGAGACCCTGCATTCACAGACCCTGATGTCGAGTCTCATTCTGAAACACTTTTCTACCCCTTTCATCTACACAGAAGCTGCTCGACACGCTGAGTTCTAAAAGGCTGCTCTTTTTTTTAAATATATGTTAATTAGAAGCATTGCATATTATCTCAGGTACAACAGTCCTTCAAATACAAATTAGACTTGTCACAAAAATTGTACAGATGTTACGGAATAATTTATGTATGCTTCTGTTTTTTTTTTTTGTTTTTTTTGGGAAGGTACGGGAATGGAAAAAAAGTAAAAGTATAAATCGATAATCAAGAAATAGTGATTAAATAATAATGATTATGTAAAAAATAAAAAATAAAAAAGAATAAAGATAAACAAATAAAAAGATAAAAACAATTATTATATAATTTAAAAAAAGGAATACATCTTAACAATGAATGGACGTGTATACATCCCAGAATACATCTTTTCATCTAATCTAATCCCCCCCCCCCCCCCCCCCCCGCACCACCTCCCAGCTCTGATCTGCGGCAGGAAGCCGGGCGGGGGCTGGGATGTGGACATTGGGCTCCCCGCTCTCCAGTTACGCTGCCTCGCCACTGAAACGTTTCCAGCTCTCTCTGTTTCAGTTTCCTGCTGCGGCAGGATGTCAACATAGGAAGGATGTCAACAAAATAGAGAGAGTACAGAGGAGATTTACTAGAATGTTGCCTGGGTTCCAGCAACTAAGTTACAGAGAAAGGTTGAACAAGTTAGGTCTTTATTCTTTGGAGCGCAGAAGGTTAAGGGGGGACTTGATTGAGGTCTTTAAAGTGATGTAAGGGATAGACAGAGTTGACGTGGATAACCTTTTCCCATTGAGGGTAGGGAAGATTCAAACAAGAGGGCATCACATGAGAATTAAGGGACTAGCTTAGAAGGGCCGTCATGAATGAGTTGGGCCGAATGGCCTATTTATAACCATATAACCATATAACAATTACAGCACAGAAACAGGCCCTCTCGGTCCTTCCAGTCCGTGCCGACCATTTATTTTCCCCTAGTCCCATCTACCTGCACATAGACCATACCCCTCCATTCCCTTCCCGTCCATATACCTATCCACTTTACTTTTAAATGTTAAAATCGATCCTGCCTCCACCACTTCTGCAGGCACAGTGCACACATACAGGATAAAGGTTACAGTTAATACAGAATCGCCCCCTCCCCGTTGCTCACTCCCCTGCCCTGTCACCTGTTCCCCTCCCCTTTGCCCCCACTGCCTCCTCCACCTCTTGTCCCCTTGATCACTCTCCCCCAATTGTCTCCTAAACCCCCTTTACCAGCCAATCCTTGCCCCTTGCCTTTCCCTCTCCCTCATCCCTCTCTCCCCTCTCCCTCCTCCCCCCTGCGACCGCTCACTACCCCTCCCCCTCTCCCCTCACCCTCCCCTCCCTCCCTCCCCCTCCCTCTTCCCCCTCCCCCTCCCCCCTCTCCCTCCCCCTCTCCCCTCCCCCCTCCCCCTCTCACCTCCCCTCCCCCACGCTACCAGGGGATTTCCACCGGTTTCATCTTCGCTGCGAAGCTGCAGCGGGGCGCGGCTGCCAGCAGTGGCGCTGGCCAATGGGAGCAGAGCGCGGCTATGAGTCCGCAACTGGATGTCAACTAAATAGAGAGAGTACAGAGGAGATTTACTAGAATGTTGCCTGGGTTCCAGCAACTAAGTTACAGAGAAAGGTTGAACAAGTTAGGTCTTTATTCTTTGGAGCGCAGAAGGTTAAGGGGGGACTTGATTGAGGTCTTTAAAGTGATGAAAGGGATAGACAGAGTTGACGTGGATAACCTTTTCCCATTGAGGGTAGGGAAGATTCAAACAAGAGGGCATCACATGAGAATTAAGGGACAGAGGTTTAGGGGTAACATGAGGGGGAACTTCTTTACTCAGAGAGTGGTGGCTGTATGGAATGAGCTTCCAGCAGAAGTGGTGGAGGCAGGATCGATTTTAACATTTAAAAGTAAAGTGGATAGGTATATGGACGGGAAGGGAATGGAGGGGTATGGTCTATGTGCAGGTAGATGGGACTAGGGGAAAATAAATGGTCGGCACGGACTGGAAGGACCGAGAGGGCCTGTTTCTGTGCTGTAATTGTTATATGGTTATATGGTTATAAATAGGCCATTCGGCCCAACTCATTCATGACGGCCCTTCTAAGCTAGTCGCATTTGCCCGCATTGGGCCCATACCTTTCTGAACATTTCCTATCTATGTACCTGTCCAGGTGTCTCTTTGTGTGGATATAGTACCTTTCCCCATCGGGCAGCACGGAGGCGCAGCGGTAGAGTTGCTGCCTCACAGAGCCAGAGACCCGGGTTCAATCCTGACTAAAAGGTGCTGTCTGTGCGGTGTTTGTACGTTCGCCCCATGAACTAAGTGGATTTACTCTGGGACCTCCGCTTTCCTCCCACACTCCAAAAAGGTATAGATTTGTAAGTGAATTATCTTGGTATAAATGTAAATTTTCCATAGTGTGCGTAGGATAGCGTTCGTGTGCAGGGCCCACTGGTCGGCACGGACTCGGTGGGCTGAAGGGCCTGTTTCCGCGCTGTATCCCTAAACTAAACTCAACTCAACTAAACCAAATGCCTGGGAGACAACTGCAGAGGCTGGTTTAAAACAAAGGCCATTGGTTTAAGGCCAGGGATAAGAGGTAAGAGGGGATGAGGTGCTTGAACCAACCTGCACCACTCAGACATTATCTCAGTCATGTTACTCGACAGCCCATCTCTTCACTACCATGGGCTTGCTTTATTTTTCTAATTATGATTTAGAACTAATATCTTGTTCTTTTTCTTTCAGAAATATTATGTGTAATTAGTGTGTAATCTGATTTTGTGTGTTGTCTTTTTCGATGTGTATGTGAGCAAGGTTTCATTGCCTTTTCTGAGGTTTCTCTCCCCTCCCCCCTCACCCCTCCCCCTCTCCCCTCTTCCCCTCCCTCTCCTCTCCCCTCCCCCTCCCCCTCTCCCCTCCCCCACGCTACCAGGGGATTTCCACCGGTTTCATCTTCGCTGCGAAGCTGCAGCGGGGCGCGGCTGCCAGCCGTGGCTCTGGCCAATAGGAGCAGAGCGCGGCTGTGAGTCAGCAGTTGCTGGGTAGAGCGAGGCTGTACATGTTGAGTTTGTGTGTCTGGATAACCCCGCCCCCGCTGCTGCCGCTGCTGCTGCTGCCGCCTAAAGGCAGCGCGCACCCCTTCTATTCAGTCCGCAGTGGACTAAATGCAGAAGATACTCAAAATGCTGGAGTAATTCAGCGGGACAGGCACCATCTCTGGAGAAAAGGAATGGGTCCATTCCCGTGAGATGCTGCCTGTCCGCTGAGTTACTCCAGCATTTAGTGTCCACGGTTTAAACCAGCATCTTGTAGTTCCTTTCTACACGTGGACTGGATGCGGGTGGGATTCAGTGCCAATGGTCCGGACAGAGGTGTGTTCAGTGCCGGTGAACTGAATACACATGGGTCCAGTCAGGGCCGTGTTAACAGCATTATAGGCCCCCGGGCAAAGCAGAGCACTGGGGCCCCAATACTTCCAGTTTCTTTCTGCCGAATCAAATATGCCGTCATGCGCTTGCGATGTTCTTCTCCGTGTTCATGTTCTACAATAACATTGTACAATACATAGATTAGCGCGGGGCCCCTATGCTCGTGGTCCCCGGGCAACTGCCCAGCGTGCCCATGCATTAAGACGGCGCTGGGTAAAGAGTCAGTGTCCAGACATAGGTTGGACCAGTGCTAGTGGTTCAGTGCTAGTAGTGTTAAACGCTCATCATATGCTAACCCACTCATTCCTAGAATCTTTCTTGTAAACGTTCTCTGGACCCTCTCCAGAGCCAGCACATCCTTCCTCAGATATTTGGCCCAAAATTTGCTCCCAGTACCCCATATACAGTTGTACCGTAGAGAGCACATTCTCTTGAATGTCTACAGGTGTACTGTAGAGAGCACATTGAATTTGCCTTCCATTTAAATAAGTAAGTAAGTTTATTGGCCAAGTATTCACATACAAGGAATTTGCCTTGGTGCTCCGCCCACAAGTAACAACATGACATACAGTGAAAGTTACGAATGACTCAGAAAACACGAAACATTAATAACAATTAAACATTAATGATAGAATACCATTGATCAAGAAAAATGTGAACCAACAAAATACCAGATCAAAGGGAGGCTACAGATTTTTGGCTGTTCAGTAGAGCAACTACTCGTGGATAAAAACTATTTTTATGTCTGGCTTAGGCAGCTTTGACAGTCCGGAGTCGCCTTCCAGATGGAAATGATTCAAAGAGTTTGTGGCCAGGGTGAGAGGGGTCAGAGATGATCTTGCCTGCTCGCTTCCTGGCCCTTGCAGTGTACAGTTCATCAATGGAGGGAAGGTTGTAGCCAATAACCTTCTCTGCTGATTGGATGATTCGCTGCAGCCTCCAGGTGTCGTGCTTGGTGGCTGAGCCAAACCAGACCATGATGGAGAAGGTGAGAACAGACTCTACGATGGCCGTGTAGAATTGGACCATCATTACCTGTGGCAGATTGTGCTTCCTCAGTTGCCGCAGGAAGTACATCCTCTGTTGTGTCTTTTTGACTGTGGAGTCGATGGTAGCCCCCCACTTATGGTCCTTGGAGATGATGGTTCCCAGGAACATAAAAGACTCCACAGATGTGACTGTGGTGTTCTTGATGGTGAGTGGGGTGAGGGGAGGGGGAGCTCTCCTAAAGTCTACAATCAATTCCATTTGGACCCCATGATCAATGTACATCAATGTTGTTAAAGATCATTCTATTAATTATATTTTCTCCTTGCATTCGACCTCCCGAAGTGCAGCATCTCATAGTTGCTTGGGTTAAACTCCACCCATTCTGTCGCTGATCTCTGTCCCACGGGAAATTTTGACAATTTTTTTTTACAATAGGTGCAGGAGGTCATTTGGCACTTCGAGCCAACACCACCATTCACTGTGACCATGGCTGATAATCCACAATCAGTACCCCGTTCCTACCTTCTCCCCATATTCCTTGACTCCGCTATTTTAAAGAGTTCTATCTAACTCTCTCTTGAAAGCATCCAGATAATTGGCCTCCACTGCATTCTGAGGCAGAGAATTCCACAGATTCACAACTCTCTGGGTGAAAAAGTATTTCCTCATTCCATTCTACATGGCCTATCCCTTATTCTTAAACTGTGTCCCCTGGATCTGGATTCCCCCAACATCGGTTTCCTGCCTCTGGCGCGTCCAATTTACGTAATAATCTTATATGTGTCAAGATGATCCCCTCTCATCATTCTGAATTCCAGTGCATACAAGCCCCGTCGCTCCATTCTTTCAACATATGACCGTCCCGCCATTCCAGGAATTAACCTCGTAAACCTACGCTGCACTTTGTCAATAGCAAGAATTACCTTCCTCAAATTTGGAGACCAAAACTGCACACAATACTCCAGGTGTGATCTCGCTAGGACCAAGCTACAACTGCAGAAAGACCTCTTTGCTCCTATACTCAACTCTTCTTGTTATGAAGGCCAACATGCCATTTCTTCACTGCCTGCTGCACCCGCATGCTTATTTTCAGTGACTGATGAACAAGGACACTCGGATCACGTTGTACTTCTCCTTTTCCTTACTTGACACCATTCAGATAATAATCTGCCGTCGAGTTCTTTCCACCAAAGTGGATAACCTCACTTTTATCCACATTAACCTGCATCTGTCATGCATCTGCCCACTCACCCAACTTGTGCAAGTCACCCTGCATCCTCATGGCATCCTCATCACAGTTCACACTGCCCCCCCCCCCCCCCCCCCAGCATTGTGTCATCTGCAGATTTGCTAATGTTACTTCTAATCCCTTCATCTAAATCATTGATGTATATTGTAAATGGCTGTGGTCCCAGCACCGAGGCTTGTGGTACCACACCAGTCACTGCCTGCCATTCTGAAAGGGGCGCGTTAATCCCTACTTGTTTCCTATCTTTGTTTCCTATCTGACCTGCAAAAATTTGCTTTGCAGGTCAGCACCCTACCCCCAGTACAATGTGCTCAAATTTTGCCCACTAATCTCCTCTGTGCGACCTTATTAAAGGCTTTCTGAAAGTCCAGGCATACTACATCCACTGGCTCTCCCTTGTCCATTTTCCCAGTTACATCCTCAAAAAATTCCAGGTTTAGTCAAGCATGATTTCCCCTTAGTAAATCCATGCTGACCGATCCTGTAATTACTATCCAAATGTGCCGCTAATTCATCTTTTATAATTGACACCAGCATCTTCCCCAACATTAATGTGAAGCTAATTGGTCTTTTATTTCCTGCTTTCTATCTCCCGCCTTTCTTAAGAAGTGGGACAACGTTAGCTACCCTCCAATCCACAGGAACTGATCGTGGATCTATAGAACATTGGAAAAAGATCACCAATGCATCCACGATTTCTAGAGCCACTTCCTTAAGTACCCTGGGATGCAGACCATCAGGCCCTGGGGTTTTATCAGCCTTCAATCCCATCAGTCTACCTAACACCATTTCCTGCATAAGGTGAATTTCCTTCAGTTCCTCTGTCACCCTAGTCCTCTGGCCACTTGTATATCTGGGAGATTGTTTGTGTCCTCATTAGTGAAGATGGATCCAAAGTACCTGTTTAACTTGTCTGCCATTTCCTTGCTGCCCATAATAAATTCACCTGTTTCTTTCTTCAAGCATCCAAATTTGGTCTTAACTGTTTTTTTTCCTCTTCACATACCTAAATAAGCTTTTACTATCCTCCTTTATATTCTTGGCTTGTTTATCTTCGTACCTCATCATTTCTCCCCGTATTGCATTTTTAGTTATCTTCTGTTGCTCTTTAGAGTTCCCCAATCCTCTGGCTTCCCGCTCATCTTTACAATGTTATACTCCTTCTCTTTTATTTTTATACTGTCCCTGACTTCCCTTGTCAGACACGTTCACCTCTTACTCCCCTTAGAATCTTTCTTCCTCTTTGGAATTAACTGATCCTGCACCTTCTGTATTATTCCCAGAAATACCTGCAATTGTTGTTCCACCGTCATCCCTGCAAGGGTCTATTTCCAGTCAACTTTGGCCAGCTCCTCCCTCATGGCTCCATAGCCCCCTTTACTCGACTGTAATACTGAGACTTCTGATTTTCCCTTCTCCCTCCCAAAGTGTAGATTAAAACTTATCATATTATGGTCACTACCTCCTAATAGCTCCTTTACCTCGAGTTCCCTTATCGAATCCGGTTCATTACACAATACTAAATCCAGAATTGCCTTCTCCCTGGTAGGCTTCAGTACAAGCTGCTCTAAGAATCCATCCTGGAGACATTCCACAAACTCCCGTTCCTGGGGTCCAGTTCCAACCTGATTTTCCCAGTCTACCTGCAGGTTCTATTCTCCCACAACAACTGTAGCATTAGGTTTGCGACATGCTAATTTTAACTATTGATTCAACTTGCACCCTATATCCAGGTTACTGTTTGAGGGCCTGTAGATAACTACCATTAGGGTCTTTTTACTCTTACAATCCTCAGTTCTATTCATACTGACTCCACATCTCCTGATTCAATGTCACCCCTTACAAGGGAATTAATTTCATTCCTTACCAACAGAGCCACCCCAACCCCCTGCCCACCTGTGTGTCTTTTCGATTGGACGTACATCCCTGAATATTCAGTACCCAGCCCTGGTCCTCTTGCAGCCATGTCTCTGTAATTCCCACAATATCATACTTGCCAATTTCTAAATGAGCCTCAAGCTCATCCACTTTATTTCTTGTGCTTCGTGCATTCAAATATAATACTTTTAATCCATTACTCCCCTCACTTTTCACATTGTGAGGGATAAAGTGATTAAACCCTATTAAAGAAAGGAGTTTTAAAGAGAATTCAAACAGAGAGGGGCTGGAGAGAGGATTCTGACACAGCAGTGTCTGAAGGTTGCTAGACCCATCCTTGAGTCCTTGTGTAAGAAGAGATAGCATTGTATATAGCTAGAGAAGGGAGTGATGTAGAGAGATCCCTATCAGTGGAAAGGAGTGATGGATGGGACCCTTGTCACTATAGCTTAGCTTTAGTACTGATATAGGAAAACTGAGAGGGTTCACTAGGAGGTGAGAAAAACTGGGCCAGGTCATGAGCAATTGAGCATGCTTAATAGAATAAATGAATATTACAACACACCCCCGGTCAAGAAATTGCTCATTACCATGAACATGTTTGAACATGCAATGTATGATATGGGAGGTGCGAGGGGATGTACGGTGGGAGGTACCTACAGATTGTGCACCTCCGACCCTGATTGGAGAAAGGTCCGGAGGGGAGATTTAATGTAAGATTTTGTGTATAAAGGGGGATGATCTCTCTGGCTTCGGTGTGTCTCGAGTTGGAGAGGCACCCGGTCTGCAGACTCGTAAAATAAAGACATTTCTTGCTTCCAGGATTTAGTCTTTGAGTATTAATTGTGAGCATAAAGGGTATCTCACAAATTGAGTGCTCGTCCGCGATCGCCACTCCGGCTGCTTGGTGGAGGCAAGGAAGGAGGGGAAGGTGCATCCTGCTGATTTCAGCAGTCTCTGATCTCCTTGCTTGCCATCAGCAGTTTGAGCGAGTGATATCCGCTGGAAAAGACTCGGGAAGCAAGAGGGGGTGTAAGGTAAATACGTACGGGACGGTCGAGTGATTCTTGTGCACAGGACCCAGGTAAGAAAAACGACTATTAAGTATTACCTGGGCGACCGGGGTTTGTCGGACGGGAATAGTCCGACAAGGTAATGGGAAACCGGAACGGGAGAAGTAAGGGTCCAGGGAACCTGGATGAGGCTCATACTGATATGGAGCCTAACATTCCGCCCGATAGTCCGTTGGGGCGAATGTTGGATGCGGTGAAGGGAACACCCGGGGTAAGAGTAAGGAAACTATGTGCCTCTCACCAGTATGGGGGTGAGGAACTTTAAAAAGGAGATGAAAAGTTTATTGGAAGACCCCTTGGGACTTGCTGAACAAATAGATCAGTTCCTAGGGCCAAAAATGTTTTATGAAAAATATTGAGTTGTTTCAAACAATCTCATTGAAGTAAGAATGGAACTAATGTAATGTGTGTGTAAAAAACCGGTTTTGTATGAATGAGGAAGTTTGTATATGTGATAGGTTTGATTGCTGTGGGCCACATGTTGTAAGGGTTGTGTGTGTGTTCCTTTAAGGAATTGTAAGCAATGGGGGAGGTTATTGTAAGGTAACGGACAACGCTTTGTATCATCGCAACTTAAAAAGGGGAAGTTGGAAAATGTAGGTTGCTTGGCTTCTATAGATTTCTTTTCAGTAAAGTTAATTTGGAAAATTGTTAGTCGTATGTATTTAAACTAGGAATTGGAATTTGGGAATTGTAGGGGGAATGGTTTGAACAAAATTAGAAATAAGTTAATTGCTGAACAACAAGCAGCTTTTATGGTTTGTTTAGATAAACATTCCGGTTGGAGAAGGGTAATAAATTAATGGGGCGCAGTGGAAAAAAAAAGGAGTTGGCAGACAATGATGTCAATAAGGGGAAGTTTGTTTACTTCAGAAGAAAGACAGATGGTCAGACAGGCAGGAGAAGGGGGTTACAGGATTAAAGCGGGAGCAGTAAAATATCCATTTACTGCGCGGATTGGAGTAACCAAACAGGGGAAGGAAGAAAAAGTATGAGAGATCTCAGGGAGATAATAATCAAGGGAATTAGTGAAGCCGTTCCCAGGGGACAGAATTTAGAACGGGCTTTTGAAAATCAGCAGAACAAGGACGAACTTCCGACAGTGTTTTTACAAAGGTTAAGGAAGAATGTCCAGCAGTATTCAGGGATAGACCCTGATACGACCGCAGGTCAGCAGTTGTTGAAGGTTAATTTTGTAACAAAATCATGGCCAGATATTAGAAAGAAATTGGAAAAATTGGAAGATTGGAATGAAAAACCATTGAATCAGTTGTTAACAGAGGCTCAAAAGGTATATGTAAGACGGGATGAGGAGAAACAGAAGGGAAAGGCAAAAAATGATGTTGCAAGCAGTACAGCAAGTAGTATTGGAGGACGAGGAAGAGGTGAATGGAGGGACCGAAGTTGGGGTCCCCGGGAAAACAAGGAACAAGGATCAGAAGGGTGGTACACGGGGCCACCCTGGTGTTATTATTGTAAAGAGGAGGGTCATTTCAAGAGGGAATGTCCTAAGCGACGACGGGAGGTGCAGTCGTACGCACTCATGGAGGAAGAATAGGGGAGTCAGGGGTCCTGCTCCCTGGGGTGTATGGGATACACACGGGAACCTCTGGTAAACTTGAGATTAGGACCCCAGGGAGAGGATATGATATTTATGGTAAATTGGGAGTGGAGAGATCAAGTGGAACTAAGATACCAGAAGAAATTGGATTAGGTGAAAAACAAGTCAGAATCTCGGGGGTAGGAGGGAAAGTGATGACATTACCCGAGGTAGAAGGGGTGGATGTAAAATATGAGGATCGAGAAGTCAGTGGAAGATTTTAAAAGGAAGGTGAATAAATTTGCAAAGGAGGATAAACTATCTGAGAAGTAAGACATTGAGTTTAGAATGAGAAAGAAGGCAGATCAGAAAGGATTAAAGTGGGAAGCAGAGGGATGAATTGATGAGACTGCTTTAGAAAGAAAGAGCGTGAAAAAGGAAAGACAATGTTGTCAGTAACAACAGACCTGGTTGAAAAGTCTGAAATAAGTGATGCACCGACACACAGTGAGTCCTATGACAGAGCCAAACAGGGGCCAGAGATTCCATGCCAATAATAAATGTATTTGGGAGAGTGTTTTCTCAAATGCCCTATCGGGAGTGAAATAAATCTGGATCTAAGCCCAGACAAGGCTAGTAAGGAGATAGGTAATGGATAAGGTGTGTTCGGGATGTGAGCAGGTACGATAATCAGGAAATAGTAATAATAATAATAATAATAATAATAATAATAATAATAATAATAATGATCTTAATAATAATATTAAGATAATTGTGAACATAGCTATGGTAAGAACATTAAGGAGAGGTATTAAATACACCTAGGCTAGGATGCGGCAGCGTTTTAAATACTAGCGCCGTATTTTTAATCAGATGTTGTAGGCAGATTTGGAAGGTGTTGATATAGTATGTGGATGATTTGCTGGTTTGTTCCACAAGTGATGAGCATTGTGAGAGAGAGACATTGTAATTATCTTGGAAAAGATGGCACAGGAGGTCATGATGTATCAAGGAAGAAGTTTTTGTTTTGTCAGCAGCAGGTAGAATATTTTGGACGAGTAATATCTAAAGAAGTAAAAGCTATAGCGCAGGATCAAATTGGAAGCTTGCCTGCAATCTTGCTTAGCTCAATTGGCAGAAATTAAGGCTTTAAGAGCAGCATATGTACATGGAGTCTGGCATATGTTTGGAGCAGTAGGGAAACAGAAAGGCTTTGAGAAAAGCAACGGAGACCCCATGCAAATTTAGCAGTGTCCCCCTATGAAATGTTGTTTGGGTTACCTTATTTGGGAAAGATAGAAGGAATACCCACCATAGAGGGCAGTGATGTATTCTTAAGGAACTATTTACTGGCAGTATCTCGTTCCCTTACAGAATTAAAAGCTAAAGGATTATTGGCTCAAAGCCCGCCACTTGACTTTCCAATACATGCTGTAAAGGCCGGCGACTGGGTACTGGTCAAAAATTGGAAGGAGGAGAAACTCCAGCCCAGGTGAACCGGACCGTACCTAGTATTGCTGACAACCGAGACAGCAATACGAACAAAAGGAAAAGGGTGGACCCACGCGATCCGGGTTAAAGGACCCGTCTATCCACCCGTTCCTGATGAGGAGGAACAGTGGACGGTGAAGCCAGGAAACAAACCCCTAACAGTAATTTAAAAAAAAAAAGCATTGAATGTATAACTGACAGTATGAAAGGAGCAATCGTGGTATTGTTTGCTTTGTATGTAATTGTGGTAAAAGGTATTAATAATTGTGATAAATGTTATCATCCTATTCAATACAGAGGGGTAATAACCAGATCATTTACCTATCATTCCCATGTGAACAAAGTATGCCATGACCGAAAGACTAGAATCATTTGTAAAGAGGGGGGAAAGGAGTATTTGATGGCAGGCAATAGGGGGTATTTAGGGAAGTTTGGGGCCGTTACCTGCCCAAGGGGAGAGAGATGGGTTTGTGTACAGTTAGTTTTCCCTTCTCAGATCGTAAAAGGGGCAATAGATAAGACGAAGGAGGAAGTAGTAAAAGAGGTTACTAAGGTAGTCACTAAGCCTCCCCCTCCCCCACATACTCAGCCTCAATTGCACCAGACACTGTACGAAGAAATAAAGAAGCAGATCGAGATCCCTGAAGGAGAAAAAAAACCTGTTTGTGGACTTGGCCATCCGGATAGCTGGAATCCTGAATGTGACTAACTGTTGGGTCTGCGGAGGACCACTGATGAATTCACGTTGGCCGTGGAGGAGATCCATTGTTGAAATATGGGACCTGATGGGGTGGAACCTGACAGTTGGACAAGACCGAGATCCCCAGGTATGGGTCCTGACAGACGCTCCGGTCGGGACTGAGTGTATCGCTAGGCCCTGGGCAAAGGATGCCGTCCTAGTAGGCAGCAGCCCCTGCCAGCGCATCGTCACCCAGTGGGCAAATCAGTCCCGAGTGTGGTGGCCAGAGGAGCCTAAATGGTATCTAACTAAGAAATATGGGAAAAAATGCGCTATCCGGATGGAGATTGATGGAGTGGAATCAGCCGGACTATGGAACTGCACCGGGAATAACCCTTATCAGGGGATCCCAGTATTGCGAGATATATGGAACAAGGTTGCCTCTAGTGGACAGGCCCCTGAAGGACTGTTATGGATATGCGGATACAAGGCATACTCGGTGTTACCGATGAATTGGAGTGGGACTTGTTTTATTGGACTGGTACAACCTGGATTCTTCCTGTTAAACCCCAAAGAAGGTCGTTAGGAACACCTGTATTTGATGACCTATATCGGAAAAAGAGGAAAATAGACATTGGAGAATGGGAAGATGATGAATGGCCACCAGCAAGAATCATCTCATACTACGGACCAGCCACTTGAGCACAGGATGGATCCTGGGGCTACCGAACACCAGTATACATGTTAAACCGGATCATAAGGCTACAGGCAGTACTGGAGGTAATTACCAACCAAACTGCGGGAACGCTGGAGATGCTGGCAAAGCAGCAGACACAGATGAGAGCAGCGATATACCAGAACAGGTTAGCCCTAGATTACCTCCTGGCAGAAGAAGGAGGGGTATGCGGGAAATTCAACCTCTCTAATTGCTGTTTGAACATCGATGATAATGGACAGGCAGTGATGGACATATCAGAAGGGATCCGGAAGTTTGCGCATGTTCCAATACAAAAGTGGAATTCGATTATGGGAACCCAATGGTGGGATTCCATCCTCGGAGGAACATGGTGGAGAACGGTGGGACTTGTGTTTCTATGTGCAGTGGCTGGACTGATCTTTATCCCCTGTTGTATCCCTTGTTTTAGGGAACTTATTACCAGAAGTATAAGTCAGATGCAGGCTGTAGTCATGCCTATGGGAGAGAAAGGGGAAATACAGAAAATAATGATAATGCGGCCAGGGGAAGTTTATGATTTACAGGAGAAGGTTAGGACGATGTTACGTCAGTTCGACTTGAAGGAACTTAAAATGAGGGTTTAATCAGTGTATGCGTAGCGAAAGAAAAAGGGAGGATTGTGAGGGATAAAGTGATTAAACCCTATTAAAGAAAGGAGTTTTAAAGAGAATTCAAACAGAGAGGGGCTGGAGAGAGGATTCTGACACAGCAGTGTCTGAAGGTTCCCAGACCCATCCTTGTGTCCTTGAGTAAGAAGAGATAGCATTGTATATAGCTAGAGAAGGGAGTGATGTAGAGAGATCCCTATCAGTGGAAAGGAGTGATGGATGGGACCCTTGTCACTATAGCTTAGCTTTAGTACTGATATAGGAAAACTGAGAGGGTTCACTAGGAGGTGAGTAAAACTGGGCCAGGTCATGAGCAATTGAGCATGCTTAATAGAATAAACGAATATTACAACACACCCCTGGTCAAGAAATTGCTCATTACCATGAACAGATTTGAACATGCAATGTATGATATGGGAGGTGCGAGGGGATGTACGGTGGGAGGTACCTACAGATTGTGCACCTCCGACCCTGATTGGAGAAAGGTCCGGAGGGGAGATTCAATGTAAGATTTTGTGTATAAAGGGGGATGATCTCTCTGGCTTCGGTGTGTCTCGAGTTGGAGAGGCACCCGGTCTGCAGACTCGTAAAATAAAGAAATCTCTTGATCCAGGATTTAGTCTTTGAGTATTAATTGTGAGCATAAAGGGTATCTCACAACATTGATTCCTATTTCACTTGGCCTACTCTCCTATCCCTTCCTGAGCTTTCTGCCCTGTTAATTCTGGTGTCTTTCTTAACTTATACTCATAGAAACATAGAAAACATGTCCAGGAGGAGGTCATTCGGCCCTTCGAGCCATTCATTGTGATCATGGCTGATCGTTCCCAATCAATAACCCGTGCCTGCCTTCTCCCTATATATCTTGATTCCACTAGCTCCTAGAGCTCTATCTAACTCTCTCTTAAATCCATCCAGTGATGTGGCCTCAACTGCCCTCTGTGGCAGGGAATTCCATAAATTCACAACTCTCTGGGTGAAGTTTTTTTCTCACCTCAAATGGCCTCCCCTTTATTCTAAGACTGTGGCCCCTGGTTCTGGACTCGCCCAACATTGGGAACATTTTTCCTGCATGTAGCCTGTTCAGTCCTTTTATAATTTTATATGTTTCTATAAGATAACCCCTCATCCTTCTAATTCCCTTTAATTCCATCCTTGTATTTCCCTTTTAATTCTCTTTCCCTTTAACTCTCTTTCCCTTAATTCCATCCTTGTATTTCAAGTTTGTCCCCCGCCCCCCTCACTATTTAGATTAAACCCACACAAAACCTGCATAAGGGGAGTAGAGCCCGGCTGTGAGTCAGCAGTTGCTGGGTAGATCAAGGCTGTACAGGTTGAGTTTCTGTCTCTGCATAACCCCGCCGCCGCTGCTGCTGCTGCTGTTCCTGCTGCCACCGCCACCTAAAGGCAGCGCATAGCACTTCTATTCAGTCCGCGGTGGACCCTGCATTCATAGACCCTGATGCAGAGTCTCATCTGAAACCGCCGCATATCCTTTCCTACCCTTTATCTCCACAGATGCTGCTCGACCCACTGAGCTCTAAAAGGCTGCTTTTTTTTATATAACTAAGTCATATAGCATGGAAACAGGCCATTCGGCCCAACTTATTCATGACGGCCCTTCTTAGCTAGTCGCATTTGCCCGCATTTGGCCCATACCCTTCTGAACAATTCCTATCTATGTACCTGTCCAAGTGTCTCTTTAGTGTGGATATAGTACATTTCCCCATCGGGCAGCACAGTGGCGCAGCGGTAGAGTTGCTGCCTTACAGAGCCAGAGACCCGGGTTCAATCCTGACTAAAAGGTGCTGTCTGTGCGGAGTTTGTACGTTCGCCCCATGAACTAAGTGGATTATCGATGGGACCTCCGGTTTCCTCCCACACTCCAAAAAGGTACAGGTTTGTAGGTTAATTGCTGACTCCCACTGGGCCCGCGCCACCCCCGCACGGCCCACGCCCCCTTCATCTTCGTCCCCCCCCCCCCCCCCGTCAGAAAGAGGGGGGGTGTGAGAGGGGGGAGGGGGAGGGGCAGAGATAGAGGGGAAGGCAGGGGAAGAGAGGGGAGAGGGAATGCGTGAATATCTTTGATGAGATTGCAAAATTAAGGTACGTTTTAGAGAAAATATATTTTCTCCTCATGAATAATATCAAATATCAAACAATTGGAACTGCTTTCTTTTCCTTGATAACAATACTGAAAAATATGAATTCCAAAGTTTATGCATCATATTTGTAATATAATTTGAATATTACAAACATCGGCATGTTTTCAGGGAAATCATGGATCTGTCCGCAATAATGCAGCAGTCCGTTGATGATGTTGCTGCTGAGGAAGCTCGGCAGAAGATGGAGTTGGAAGATCTCCTTGGTGCAGTAAAAAACAAAGGTTAGATGGAAGACATTATCACCAATTTTGTTCAGAGCTAATTGTGATTCTACTCCTTCCATCTTATAACAAAAGTAGCTAACCAATTTTAATAAACTTAGTATAAAATATTGGAAATTTTTAAAATATACATTTTAATGGATCATTATATACAGATGTAACATTTCCATTTCAAGGTCATTTCGAAGCCGATAGCATAATCGTCAAAGGATTAATGGACACTGTATTGCATAATACATGTTAATCATAACATGAAATAAATCCAGTGCATTATCCTGTATTATTTCATTACAGCAGAGAGTCTGAAGCGTACAGTGGCATCCTGCAGTGGAAGACACAAAAGAAAGAAAACTTCACACACAGGGGCTGCAGTGATCCCCAAATGAATTTCATCGTATTTCTAAAAAGGTACATTACATCACATTTGTATTTGTTTTAACCCGTTGATGCCATAGACATTGTTTTTGAGCCAAAAAGTCCTTCTTTCATCATTCATATTGGCAGCATATTTTTCTTTTTTCCTTATATTGATCCATTACAAAGTATTACAAATCTAAATACGACCATTTCCATTTAAATTCTCAATAGAACATTCCAATTATCATGAGAAATATTGACAATTATCAAAATTGCTGCCAATTTTATAAATTATGGATCATTTTTGCATTAAACAAGATCTTCTGAGCATACTTTATATAGAACTCTGACAAATGTGAGCTCAATTTGTGAAGAATTTTGTCTCTATTGATCTTCTAAATGTTTATGATTCTATTTCATGAGTTCTTACAAGAATTCTGAAAACTCCACATATATGCAGACTTTGGTGTCGATGGGTTAAAGAAATGGCCTATCAGTAAAATATTTTTTGAATACATGTAATGACTTAAGTCATGTTAATGATAATATTGGCCAAATAAAATGTCACAAAATGGAGAATCTCTGTATTTGCAAAGCCTGCTTGTCCACTTTCTGTGAAAGGTTGCAAGCTGTGAGTCACGCTCCAAGGAGACTGTACCCTAGATGGAAGTTGAGGATAAGGCGAGATCCAGATGTCTTTCCTTTTGTTTATATGTATGAGGGTTTTGTAGAAGAGCTAAGAGTTGTTGCACATGCATGATTAGGATTGGTCAGATAGGTGGTGTTGTAAAGTACTTTTAATTATGTTGCAGAGTGTTTGTGCTGTTATGTTGTGAAGCGTGAAGCCTTGTTCAAATTGTTTATACTACCTGGAGAAATGTTTCTATTCTTTTGAAAACAGTCTTCCTGCTAGAATTTTCTGTAGAAAGAATGTAACAGTGTATTTTGTAATTGGGTTAGGGAACTGTCAATAACTATAATCTAATCAAGATTCAAGGAGATAGGTAAAGTTTTGGCCCGAAACGTTGCCCATCTCCTTCGCTCCTTAGATGCTGCTGCACCCGCTGAGTTTCTCCAGCTTTTTGTGTACCTTCAAGGGAGTTTATTGTCATGTGTCCCAGATAGGACAATGAAATTCTTGGAGGTGTATACAATCATGAGTATATCTACATATAGATTATGTATTATGTATACGATCATGTGTATATCCATATATAGATTGGGTGAATCAAATTGGCAGGGGTGCTGAGGAAGAGGATTTCTTGGAATGTATGCGGGATAGTTTTCTAAACCAACATGTGGAGGAACCAACGAGAGAGCAGGCTATTCTAGACTGGATATTGAGTAATGAGGAAGGGTTAGTTACCAGCCTTGTTGTACGTGGCCCCTTGGGCAAGAGTGACCATAATATGGTTGAGTTCTTCATTAGGATGGAGAGTGACATTGTTAATTCAGAAACACGGGTCCTGAACTTAAAGAAAGATAACTTTGAGGGTATGAGACGTGAATTGGCCAAGATGGACTGGCAATTGATTCTTGAAGGGTTGACGGTGGATATGCAATTGAAGGCATTTAAAGACTGCATGGATGAACTACAATTGTTCATCCCAGTATTGCAAAAGAATAAATCAGGGAAGGTGGCGCATCCGTGGATAACGAGGGAATTCAGGGATAGTATCAAAGAAAAAGATGAAGCGTACAAATTAGCCAGAAAAAGCAGCCTACCAGGGGACTGGCGGAAATTCAGAGACCAACAGAGGAGGACAAAGGGCTTAATTAGGAAAGGGAAAATGGAGTATGAAAGAAAACTGGCAGGAAACATAAAAACTGACTGCAAGCGTTTTTATCGATATGTGAAGCGCAAAAGATTAGTTAAAACAAATGTAGGTTCCTTGCAGTCAGAAACGGGTGAATTGATCATGGGGGAACAAGGACATGGCAGACCAATTGAATAACTACTTTGGTTCTGTCTTCACTAAGGAATCATAAATAATTTGCCGGAAATAGCAGGGGATCGCGGGTCAAATGAGATGGAGGAAATGAGTGAAATCCAGGTTAGCCGGAAAGTGGTGTTGGGTAAATTGAATGGATTAAAGGCCGATAAATCCCCAGGGCTAGATAGGCTGCATCCCAGGGTACTTAAGGAAAGTAGCCCCAGAATATAGCAGATGCCTTAGTGATAATTTTTCAAAAACTGTTTAGATTCTGGAGTAGTTCCTGAGGGATTGGAGTGTAGCTAATGTAACCCCACTTTCAAAAAGGGAGGGAGAGAGAAAACGGGAATTACAGACCAGTTAGTCTAACATCGTTAGTGGGGAAACTGCTAGTCAATTATTAAAGATGGGATAGCAGCGCATTTGGAAAGTGGTGAAATCATTGGACAAAGTCAGCATGGATTTACGAAGGGTAAATCATGTCTGACGAATCTTATTGAATTTTTTTGAGGATGTAACTAGTAGAGTGGATAAGGGAAGAAGCTGGATGTGTTGTTCTGGACTTTCAGAAGGCTTTCGACAAAGTCCCACACAAGAGATTGGTATACAAACTTAAAGCACACGGTATTGGTGGTTCAGTATTGATGTGGATAGAGAACTGGCTGGCAGACAGGAAGCAAAGAGTAGGAGTGAACGGGTCCTTTTCAGGATGGCAGACAGTGACTAGTGGGGTGCCGCAAGGCTCAGTGCTGGGACCCCAGCTATTTACAATTTACATTAATGATTTGGACGGGGGAATTAAATGCAACATCTCGAAGTTTGCGGATGACACGAAGCTGGGGGGCAGTGTTAGCTGTGAGGAGGATGCTAGGAGGCTGCAGGATGACTGAACAGGAAGGTAGACTATTATTTGAATGGTGACCGATTAGGAAAAGGGGAGATGCAGCAAGACCTGGGTGTCATGGTGCACCAGTCATTGAAAGTAGGCATGCAGGTGCAGCAGGCTGTGAAGAATGCGAATGGTATTCGACATTCATAGCAAAAGGATTTGAGTACAAGAGCAGGGAGGTTCTACTGCAGTTGTACAGTGTCTTGGTGAGGCCACACCTGGAGTATTGCGTACAGTTTTGGTCTCCTAATCTGAGGAAAGACATTCTTGCCATACAGGGAGTACAGAGAAGGTTCACCAGACTGATTCCTGGGATGACACGACTTCCATATGAAAAAAGACTGGATAGACTTGGCTTGTACTCGCTGGAATGTAGAAGATTGAGGGGTGATCTCATAGAGACTACAAAATTCTTAAGGGGTGGGACAGGCTAGATGCAGGAAGATTGTTCCCGATGTTGGGGAAGTCCAGGACAAGGAGTCACAGTTTAAGGATACGGGGGAAGTCTTTTAGGACAGAGATGAGAAAATCGTTTTTCACACAGAGAGTGATGAATCTGTGGAATTCACTGCCACAGAAGATAGTTGAGGCCAGTTCGTTGGCCATATTTAAGAGGGAGTTGGATGTGGCCCTTGTGGCTGAATGGATCAGGAGGTATGGAGAGAAGGCAGGTGCAGGATACTGAGTTGGATGATCAGCCATGATCATATTGAATGGCGGTGCAGGCTCGAAGGGCCGGATGGCCTGTTCCTGCACCTAATTTCTATGTTCCTATGAGGGAATTAGATGGGGTGAATGCACAGAGTACTTTTACCCAGTCCTTTTAGGGGAATCAAGAACTCCAGGAATTATGTTTAAGTTGAGAGGGGAAAGATTTACTAGATATCCGAGGGGCAACTTTTCACATCGACGGTGGTGGGTATATGAAACTAACTACTAGAGGAGGTAGATGAGGTCAGAACTATAATTGTTTAAACGGCGTTTGGGCAGGTTCGTGGATAGGAAAGGATAGAGGGACATGGGGCAAACGCGGGCTGGTGGGATTTGTGCTGATGGGGCATCTTGGCGGGCATGGGCAAGTTGGGCCGAAAGGCCTGTTTCCGTGCAGTGTGACTCTATGCGTCCGCGAGGAAGGGACAGGGCCGGCGCTAACGAGGCCTCGGGTGTAACTGACTTGCTCCTGTTGAGCAGCGGAACCCGCCGCCCGCACCTCCGTTCACAGCCTGGGATCAGGATGGACCCAGACCTCCCTTCGGCTTCATTCTAATCACCTTCACTGCACCTGCCTCCCATACACCAGTCTTCAGCTCACACCTACCCTCGCCGACAATGGGTCTACCTGCGCACTATTTTCCATTTGCCCTCTTCCCTTCTCCCCTCTCCCAGTGGGAAAATGGTGTAGAAGCGTGAAAACGCACTCCCTCAAATTCAGAAGGTGGATAAATATGCTGGAGAAACTCAGCCGGTGAGGCAGCATCAATGGAGCGAAGGAATTGGTAGCGTTTCGGATCGAGACCCTTCTTCAGACAGTTTCTTCCCGGCGGTTATCCCCCCTCAACCACCCCACTCCTCCGCCTCAACCACCCCTCCCCACTTACCCCCCCCCCAACCACCCCTCCTCACTTAATCATCCCTCCCCCTCAACCACTCCTCTCCCCCCAACCACCCCTCCCCCTCGACGACCCTCCCCGCCCTCAACCAACCCTCCCTCCTCAACCACCCTCCCCACTTAACCACCCTCCCCGCCCTCAACCACCCCTCCCGCTCGACGACCCTTTCCCGCCTCAATCAACCCTCCCCCCTCAACAACCCCTCCCCCTCCTACCACCTCTCCTCCGCGACATGGTCTCTCCCCGACACCCATTTCGCACCATCCCCCTCTCCTCCACGCCCCCTCTCACCTCCCTTGCCCCTCCGTCCCCCCTATGGCCTCGTCCTGCCCCTCCCTCTGGCCCCGACCTCGTTATGCCCCCCCCCCCCCGCCTCTCTCACCTACGCCCTGTCACCTCCTCCCCACCCAGCTCCTCCTCCTCCATCCGCTCCCCCACCTCTTCCTCCTCCTCATCCCCTGCCCCTCCTCCTCCTCCCCTCTCCTCCCCCCCGATCTCCCTTCACCCTCTCCCCCCCCCCCCCCCCCCACCCCTCCTCACGATCTCCTCTCCCCCATCTCTCCCTCCCACCCTCCTCTCCACCCCCCTCCTCTTGACTCTCTGTTTATGGAGAATGAGGAGCAGGTCACTACATCAACAGATGTAATGAATTTAAGTAATCCTTATATTCTTGTTTTTCAACAACCACGCTGCTCACCTATGTGGCCTGTTAGTTGATTGATTGCACAGATACATCATGGAGGCAGCCCCTTTAGCCCACTGTGTCCATGCCAACTATCAATTACACTGCTTGTATGTTATCTCACCTTCGCATCTATACCCTACACAATAGGGGCAATTTTAGTAACCTACAAACGGCATGTCTTTAGGATATTTGAACAAACAGGAGCACTGGAGGAAACCCACACAGTCACAGGCTGAACGTGCATCCTCCACACAGTCAGCAGCAAGGTTCAGGTTTTTTTTGAACCTGGGTCTCTGGCCCCACAGTGAGGCAGAGGCTCCACCTCACCTAGCTGCGCCAACTGTGCAGCCACACAAACTGTTTCCACTCATTTGCTAATATTCTGTAATCAGGATCTGATTTTTTGAATTTAACAGCAAGCCATGAGAAAATATCTTCACACTCGTGAACTATAATTTTTGAAAAAAAAGGACAGAAATATAAGCTCTGTCAAAATAAAAAATAAAATAAAAACAGGTTTGCCATAGTAACTATTTAATTAGCTTAAACCTGCAGATTTTGTGACCTTTATTTGCGCGGGTAACAGAAATGAAATAAATCAACACTTTGGGTTTATGGTGTGAAGAAAGATTATTGATACATTTTATTTTATAAGTTTAAATCAAAGTAAAGAAGAAACAAACTAATTATTGCAAGCCATTATTTAATAAAATTGAATTGGAAGAGGCAGTTCTAAGCATTTCTATTTTGGATTATTGATTATATACAAATATATATTAATGTATTCTCAGATTTAGATGGATTAACATAGATTAAAAGAAACACTAGCGCAAATTTGCAGATGACACACGAAAGCTGGTGTTGGTGGCCAGTGTGAACTGCGAAATAGGACGTTTAGGAGGTTGCAGGGTACTTGGACAGGTTGAGTGAATAGTGCGCAGATGCATGGCAGATGCAGTATTATGTAGATAAATGATAGGTTATCCACTTTGGCAGATTGGCGGCAAGATCAAGGAGACAGAATATTATCTCAATGGAGTCAGATTATGGAAAAGGGAAAGTATTGCAAAGAGACCTGGGTTGATTATCATAGGTATCATTGTACACCAGTCACTGAAAGTAAACATGCAGGCACAGAGGCAGTGAAGAAAGCATGGGATGTTGGCCTTCAATAACGAGAGAGATTTTGGAGAATAATAGGAGTGAACAGGTCCTTCTGCAGTATGTACAGACTCTGGTGAGACCACATCTGGCGGATTGTGTGCAGTTTCCATCTCCCAACCCCAATTTGAAGAATTAGGAATCCATGCTATTTTGAAGCAGTGCAGCATAGATACTCACGAGGTTAATCCCCAGAATGGCTCTGGGACTATCATATGAGCGAAGAAGACTGGAAAAGAGTTGGGCTTGGTATTTTCTGGAATTTAGATGATGAGATGGGATCTTATTGGAAATAAATAAAATTATTATAAAAGAGTACTAAGAAGGACAAGCCTTGATGCAGGAAACAAAATCCCAAATGATGGGGGAGTCCAGAACCCGAGGCCACAGTCAAGAATAAAAGGGAGGCCATTTAAAAACTGAGCTGAGAAAAAAAACGTTTTAAATTCACTCAGAGGTTGTGAATTTGTCGAATTCTCTGCCACAGAAGGCAGTAGAGGCCAATTCACTGGACACATTTGAAAGTGAGTTAGATAGAGCTCCAGGGGCTAGCGGAATCAAGGGATATGGGGAGAAGGCAGGCACGGTTTACTGATTGTGGATGATCAGCCATGATCAAAATGAAAGACGGTGCAGGCTTGAAGGGCCAAATGGCCTCCTCCTGCACCTATTTTCTATGTTTCGATATCTAAAACGATTGTTACCAAACTTGAAAGCAACGAATGCAACTAATATTACGCAGTTATTGATAAATCTGTTCATAGTTTACATTCTATTGATGTATTGTTCCTTCACATGCAGACGTAGGTTCTTTGAATGACAAATGAAATAGTTACCAGGCAAGATTCTCAGTCACCAGTCACGAAATTGAATAACATGAGCAAACGCAAAGAAGAAATTAATTTGTAGATTTATTAGCTCATGTAAAATTGCAAAGCCTTCCTTTGCAATTCATATGCTAAACTATGAGGAGGATTTTGTAACCAGTTTAAAGAGGACATTGGCAGGTTATCAGAATGAACTCTGAATTTACAAATGAAATATGGACAAATGTGATGTTTAATTTAGTTCTGAGATACAGCATGTAAACAGTCCATGCCGATCACCATCACCCATACACTAGTTCTATCCTACACACTAGGGACAATATAGAGGCCAATAAACCTACAAACCTGCATGTCATTGAAATGTGGAAGGAAACTGGAGCATCCATGCAGTAACGGGGAGAATGTATAAACTCCAGACAGTCAGCACCTGTAGTCAGGATTGAACTCGGCTCTCTGGCGCTGTAAAGCAGCAACACCACCGCTGCGCCACTGTGCTGCCACTGATTCATTTGGACAAAACCTGCACTGAGTTGCAGATGATTTATTGAATTGAATTGAATGATACAGCATGGAAACATGCCCTTCGGCCCATAGAATTCATGCCGACTTGTGATCACCCGTATACACATGTTTATGAACATAGTAACCTCAATATCAGAAGTTATATTTCTTCACATTAACTTTTTATGTATTCAAAGCCGCCTTCTCACTAGCCTGTGAAGTCTCCTTAACGTTAACTTCTTATAATTGGCTATGAAGCCGATAGATTTGCTGATCTTTTATCAGCATTCCAGAATTTTGTGTATTTTTAATTGGAGCAAAATAGGAACAATAGACAATAGGTGCAGGAGTAGGCCATTCGACCCTTCAAACCAGCACCGCCATTCACTGTGATAATGGCTGATCATCCACAATCAGTACCCCGTTCATGCCTTCTCGCCATATCCCTTGACTCCGCTATCTTTACGAGCTCCATCTAACTTTCTCATGAAAGCATCCGGAGAATTGGCCTCCACTGCCTTCTGAGGCAGCGAAATCCCCAGATTCACAACTTTCTGGGTAAAAAACGTTTTCCTCATCTCCATTCTAAATGGTCTACCCCTTATTCTTAAACTGTGGGCCCTGGTTCTGGACTCCCCCAACGACGGGAACATTTCCTGCCTCTAGCGTGTCCAATCCTTTAATAATCTTATATGTTTCAATAAGATCCCCTCTCATCCTTCTCAATGCAGTGTTTTATACAAACCCTAGTTATTGCTCTATTTTTTCAACATATTGACGCGTGTCGAATCGCCATCCCGGGAATTAACCTTGTGAACCTACACTGAACTCACTCAATGCAATAGCAAAAAGTCCTTCCTATCATATATTGGAGACCAACAAATACACCATAATACTCCCAGGTTACTGGTGGTTTCTCACTAGAGCCCTGTAGCAAACTGTCTCTAGAAGAAAGACCTCTTTATCTCCTAATGTTATGTTACAACTGCTCGTGTCCCATGAAGGCCCCGCAAAATCATGCCATTAGGTTCACTTCAATGCCTGCTGTACCTGCATGCTTACTTTCAGTGACTGATGATTACCCAGATCAAATTTGTACGTACCCCTATTTCCATTAAGACTTGACACCATTTAGACACTAATCTGCTTTCCTGTTCTTGCCTCCAAAGTGGATAACATCACATTTATCCACATTTAACTGCATCAGTCATGCATCTGCCCACTCACCCAACTTGTCTAAGTCACCTTGCATCCGCATGGAATCCTCCTCACAGTACACACTGCCACCCAGCTTTGTGTCATCTGCAAATTTGCTAATCCCTTCATCTAAACCATTGATGTATATTGTAAATAGCTGCAGTCCCAGCACCAAGCCTTGCAGTACTCCACTAGTCACTGTCTCCCATTCTGAAAGGGACCCGTTAATCCCTACTCTTTGTGTTTCCTATCTGCCAACCAATATCCTATCCATGTCAGTACCTTACCCCCATTCCCATGTGCCCTAATTTTGCCCACTAATCTCCTATGTAGGATCTTATCAAAGGCTTTCTGAAAGTCCAGGAACACTGCATCCATTGTCTCTCCTTTGTCCATTTTCCTAGTTACATCCTCAAAAAATTCCAGATTAGTCAAGCATGATTTCCCCTTAGTAAATCCAGGCTGACTCGAACCGATCCTGTTATTGCGATCCAAATATGCCGCTATTTCATATTTTACAATTGACTTGTTTCCAGATTCGTGTACCACTATATATTATAGGGTTTTCCCCATCAGTTTTGTTGTGCAATTTTGTCGGTGCAAATATAATCGAACTGATTTCAAAAGGTAGACAATCCTCTTTTTCCATCCTTAACCATTCTGGTTGTTGATCCATTTCTTCCAGCCAAAAATTCATGTTTTTAATATAAACTGCCCAGAAATAAAACAAAAAGTTTGATAGAGCTAAACCTCCATTAATCTTTGATTTACATAAATGTTTTTTTATTTATTCTATGATTCTTGTCAGAGTCCAGAGATGAAACTTGTAATAGCAGAGCTCTACTTTTTTAAAAAAAGATTTTGGAATATATTTTCATCGGGATTGATTGAAATAGGTACAAATAATTGCGGTAGAAAAATCTTTTACCTATAGCATTAATTCTACCAAACATGGATAAATAGGTAGGAAGTGTTTTCCAGGTTATTTGGGACTTTTATTCCATTTATTTAGTTTATTCATTAAAAGGTGAAAATTTGATTTAAATAAAGAACTATACCCACTTAGTTACATAAATGCCTAGATAGTTAAATTTTTCTTCAACTATTTTAAAAGGTGAATGTGTGCTTGTAGTATATGTAAATTATGATCCGTTATTTGACCTTCTGATTTCGCTTTTATTCCAATTTAAATTCTATATCCATGAGAAAAATGACCGAATTGAGTTATTAGACTTAATAAATTTGGAAATCACTAATTTCCTGCATTTGTAATATATATTAGTACATCATCTGCATATAGAGAAATTTTATTAATTGTATCTTTAGTATTGTACCCATGTATTTTTCTGGATTAGATCTTGATCATTTTCTGCATGTGGTTCATATTGCTTAAAGCGAATAAATAATGGAAAAACGACGGATAGAATAACATCCTGTGTCTACAACCTCTGGAATGATTAATTTAGTTGATAACATTTGATTTGTAAGTAGTATTCTAGCTGTTTCGGGTTAGATTATAGCAATTTAACCCACACTGCACAGTACTTCTCTCCCAATTGAAAAATTTTCCATCACTGAAAATAAAATTATGGCCTTACTTTTTTTTAAAAAACTTGATTGAAGGGCTTTTTTATCAGCATCTAGCGATATAATTGCTAGGTCGGCTGGCAATTAGCGAATTCTGTTTTGACGTATATAATATTAAACAATCGTCTAATCTAAGATTTATAAAATTAATGACGTTTTGGGATAAAACCTGTTCTGATCAGGGTGTTGTATTAATTTGTTAATTACTAAGCTCAATCTATTAGAAAGGATTTAGAGTTTAATATTTTCTGATCAGTATTTAATTTTTAGAGCTATTGCTCTATATGAGACCGGGTCTTCTACGATCCTTACTCAATCTTTAGGTTATAAGTATTATTGTATAGATTCATTTAAAGTTTCCGGGATTTGCTGTGAGTATAAACATGTTATATACAGTATTTGTAAAGCGTGGAGAAATCAGATCATATTCTTATTTTATAGAATTCAGAACTTAGGCCATCAGGACTGGAGGCCTTTCTTTTTTCTCTTTTTTCCATTTTTTAAAGATTCTAATTGACTCTTCAATATCTTTGGTCGTTATTTCAGCTCCTAATAAATCTTGTTCTTGCAGATCTGAAGCCTTTAAGGTTGCATTTCTGTAAAAATGCTTCCATTCCTATTGATTGTTGTGTCACTTTAGTTGAGTAAAGATTTTGATAGTATTGTAAAAATCTGTCATTAATATCCTTTGGGGAGTGTTAGTATTTTTCCCCTTTTCTGATCTAATCTTATGAATAATTTTTTCTCCATCCAGTTTACGAAGCTGGCGTGCCAATAATTTATGTGGTTTATCACCAAATTCAAAATGTAATTGTTTTGTATGTTGATAAAGTTTTATTATTTGGTCAGAGTATATTTTATTTAACTTATATTTCAGTGCAGCTATTTTATTATGTTTTACCAATGAAGGTGCTCTTGCATTTTCTATGTCTAATTGTCTTATTTCCATTTCCAATGTCTGTTGTTTAGCTCTATTCTCTTTGTTAGGAAATGTCTGAGAGGAGATTAATCCCCCTCGTGTAAATGCTTTGAATGTTTCCCAGATTTCGGGTTGGTCATTGACCTCAAAGAACATATTAATCTGTTGTACAAGATATTCACAATATACCTGTTCTTTTAAAATTTGAGGATTAAGTCTCCATTGTGTCTGTTTCTTGTCCATTCCATTTAGTTTAATCATAAACGTTAATGGGGCATGATCCGAATATATAATATTATGATATTGTGATTTATAAGTAAATGGAATTAGTTTAGAGTCTACTAAGAAATAATCTATCCTTGAATATGTTTTATGCATAGATGAGTAAAATGAGTATTCTCTTCCGGGTGGGTTTTCAATTCTCCAGATATCCTTAATATTGGTATTGTTTATATATGAGTTTAAAAATTGACTGAGATTTTGACTTTCTCTGAGTTGATGATCTAAATATGGATCTAGTGTACAATTTAAATCTTAATTATTAAATTATTTTGTGTACATTCTGGAATAATATTCAGTATTCTCTTGAAAAACAGCGGACTATCAAAATTGGGTCCATATATATTAAGGAGAGTCACTTTTTAAAAAATATATAATTTGCCTACTATTATGATATATCTACCATCAGTATCTTCTGCAGTTAACCATATAACATATAACCATATAACAATTACAGCACGGAAACAGGCCCTCTCTGGCCCTTCCAGTCCGTGCCGACCATTTGTTTTCCCCTAGTCCCATCTACCTGCACTCAGACCATACCCCTCCATTCCTTTCACGTCCATATACCTATCCACTTTACTCTTAAATGTTAAAATCGATCCTGCCTCCACCACTTCTGCTGGAAGCTCATTCCACACACCCACCACCCTCTGAGTAAAGAAGTTCTCCCTCACGTTACCCCGAAACTTCTGTCCCTTAATTCTCATATCATGCCCTCTTGTTTGAATCTTCCCTACCCTCAATGGGAAAAAACGTATCCACGTTAACTCTGTCTATCCCTTTCATCATTTTAAAGACCTCAATCAAGTCCCCCCTTAACCTTCTGCGCTCCAAAGAATAAAGACCTAACTTGTTCAACCTTTCTCTGTAACATAGTTGCTGGAACCCTGGCAACATTATAGTAAATCTCCTCTGTACTCTCTCTATTTTGTTGACATCCTTCCTATAACTAGGTGACCAAAATTGTACACCATACACCAGAATTGGTCTTACCAATGCCTTGTACAATTTTAACATTACTTCCCTACTCCTATATTCAATGCTCTGATTTATAAAGGCCAGCACACCAAAGGCTTTCTTTACCACCCTATCTACATGCGATTCCACCTTCAGGGAACTATGCACAGTTATTCCTATAACCCTCTGTTCCACAGCATTCCTCAATTCCCGACCATTTACCATGTACGTCCTATTTTGATTTGTCCTGCCAAGATGTAGCACTTCACACTTAACAGCATTAAACTCCATCTGCTATCTTTCAGCCCACTTTTCCAAATGGCCCAAATCTCTCTGTAGACTTTGAAAATCTACTTAATTATCCACAACACCACCTATCTTAGTATCATCTGCATACTTACTTATCCAATTTTCCACCCCATCATCCAGATCATTGATGTACGTGACAAACAACAGTGGACCCAACACAGATCCCTGAGGCACCCCACTGGTCACCGGCTTCCAACCTGACAAACAGCCATCCACCATTACTCTCTGACATCTCCCATTCAGCCACTGTTGAATCCATCTTGCTACTCCGCCATTAACACCCAAAGATTGAACCTTCTTAACCAACCTTCCATGGGGAACCTTGTCAAAGGCCTTACTGAAATCCACATAGACAACATCCACTGCTTTACCCTCATCAATTTCCCTAGTTACTGCTTCAAAAAATTCAAGAAGGTTTGTCAAACATGACCTTCCAGGCACAAATCCAGTTAGTTGATATATGTTTAAAAGGTATACCTTTACAAATTAGAATTGCAACTCCTCTAGATTTATGTGTGAATGAGGAATGATACGTTTGGGCAATCCATTTTGTTTTCAATCTGTATTGCGCTTCCTTTTAAAGGTGAGTCTCTTGGAGGAAAATTATGTCTGTTTTGAGCAATTTTAGGTGAGTTAATACTTTGCCTCTCTTAATGGGTTCATTAATTCCCTTAACATTCCAACTGCAAAATGTAATTCCTTCACCCCCAGTGTTCACTTTTACATCTTGCATCATGATTAGGGTGGTCTATAATGGAGTAGATGATTCAGCATGTTAAACCATACCTTACACCTGGATCTAAGATAGATGCATTTCAGATCTTGTAGGTTTTCTTCTCGGTCATATCTCCTTGAATAACAATTATTATTCCATTCTAAATAAAGATTATACTGATTATAACATACTACAAAATAGAAAAGATAAGTGGTTATTATGTTAGTGAAGTGTGAAAGAAAGAAAAATACTACATCTATAGTTAGTGTAGTTAGTGATAGCCACCCTAATGTGGCTAGGCATCTAAAGACTTCCGTAGCTTTTGGTAAAAAAAATGTTACTAGCTCCATTCTTTCCTTGAAGGAAAAAATTAAAATTCAGTAAAGAAAAACATTATGCGGGGGGGGGGGGGGGGGGTAGGGTAATGGATATATTCCAATAATGGAATAATTATTAATCTCAAAGTTAATAAAATATTACTTTCATATAACTAAAGTATTATTCCATGATTAGTCTAAATAGTATCAATATCTAGGGTTAAACCTTCATCTTCTATTTTAATCATCTTATGGTTCATTCTTTTAACTAATTCTGAATTAATCCAATTAACTAAAATTGATAATGATTAATTATTATGATTAATAATGGTTAGTAATAGTTAATACAATAATATAAAATATAATATAACGATGATCAATTTCATTCTAAATTCATAACAATCCTGAAGTATAGTAATTTAAAGCTCAGTTTCTTCTCAATAAGGTACCGAATCCAATATCATCGTGTATATTTAGTGTTAAGTATTAATCATCATTGTCCTCTTTTTCACTCTCGTCCTCGCTAATTTCAATCTTTTCAGTGGCCTCAATCTTCTTTGCAAATTTAAAAGCCTCTGTGTGGTTAGTAAAGAAGTATCATTTGTGGTCGTAGGTGATTCTCAATGTTGCAGGGTACATCAGTCCATATCTCAGGTTATTAATGTTCTTAAGTATTCTTCTTGTGTCTGTAAACAATGCTCTTTTCTTGGCAACCTCCGCCGGGTAGTCTCGAAATATGCTGATCTTGTCTCCTTCAAAATCAAGATTTCTGCTGCGAACAATTTTCTTCATCATGTCATCCAAGACATGGTCATATTGCACCTTCACTATCAGTTGTCTTGGAGGGGCATCCGCCCCTGGACAGCGTCTCAGTGCTCTATGTGCCCGAGCCAGTAAAGGTGCTTTATCCAGATTTAAAACTTTCTTCAGTAGATCTGCAGCAAATTCACGAGGGTCCTGGTTCCCCTCTCTTCCTTCCCGGACACCGATAATTCTTAGGTTCTGGCATCTCTGTCGTCCCTCTAAGTCAATGCATTTTTCGGTTATTTTATGCAATAAGTCCGATAAACGCTTGTTCTTGGAGAGAAGCTTGCTTGTAGTTTCAGAGCATGTTTCAGCAATTCCCTCTAGTTCGATTATGGATTGTTGTTGTTGTTCTAGTGCCTGAGAGATGGGCTCCAGCTTCGAATTGAATACTGATTCCATCAGATTGAGTTTAACATTTACCTCATCAATCTTTTTATTTAGATTTTCTTCAATGATCATCTTCCAGGAGTCCAATCGTTTCTGTACGATAACAGCAATATCTTTCTTAATTTTTTCTTTAATTTCTTCTTTAATTTCTTTTTTAAAAGTTTTCAATTCATCTTTAAAATCATTTTTGAGTTTTTTAAATTCTGCCATTATTTTTGAAATTTCTGAGGCAATTTCTGTCTCCCTATTGTAAACAATCCCTTATTCAAACCTTCCATGCTAGATAAAGGCTTTATACAATGGAAAAACTATGGGATCAAAAGGATGGAACACCTTTATAAGAAAGGCACTTATCTCTCATTTCAGGAACTGCAACAGATTTATGGATTACACTCAAATAATTTTTTTCGATACCTACAACTCAGAGATTATGTTAAGTCAAATACACAAGATTATAGGAATAGGAAACCAGAAATCCTAGATGAATGTCTGAATAAGCATCCTAATACAGAAAAATTAACAACTTATATTTACAACACCCTTTTAGATAGCGAGATACCATCGACGGAATCATATAGACACACATGGGAAAATGAAATAAATCAATCCATAACGAAAGATATATGGGACAAAAGTTTACAATACATACATCAATGTTCCCTAAACTCCAGACATGCTCTAATACAATTTAAAGTTTTACATAGATTACATTATTCCAAAGTTAAATTAAATAGAATCTTTCCACAAATATCGTCTACCTGCGATAAATGTCAACATCCAGAGGCTAATTTAACACATACCTTTGCAAATTGTATAAACATTAAGAATTTCTGGACTGAGATTTTTAAAATAACTTCTGAAGTTATTAATACTAAACTGGATCCGGACCCAAAATTAATAATACTTGGAACATCAGAACAAAGTTTAACTCTTACAACAAGTCAAAAAAAATTCCTAGATTACAGTATAATAATTGGGAAGAAACTAATATTAAAATTTTGGAAGGGCCCTATATCCCCCACAACTAATAAGTGGATTACGGAAATGTTGGAGACCCTACATCTGGAAAGAATCAGATTTGCCTTAATGGACAAACAAGAAGTTTTCGTTAGAATATGGTCTTCTTTCATTGATTACTTAAAAAGGTAGAATGGTTCAGCAGGGAACCCTAACTAAAACTAGGACTTAGGAATAGATGAAAAGTTATATTTTATATTCCTTGATCTTATCTCCTACGATGTATTAATAGTAAATTATTCCTTTCGTTATGATTTTCTTTTTCGATGTTGATTTTTATTTTATTTTTCTTACTGTTCTCTTTTTATAAAAAAAACTATTAGAGTCAAAATGATACACTTGATAATATTAATAATGTATCTTTGTTGAACATGAAATATTGCTATCATAACATATGTTTGCTAAATCACTGTCTAAATACTCTAATAAAAATATATATTCAAAAAAAAAACAAAAAAACAATTGACTCCAGCATCTTCCCCACCACCGATGTGAGGCTAACTGGTCTATAATTCCCTGTTTTCTCTCTCCCTCCTTTCTTATCAAGTGGGCTATCATTAGCGACCCTCCAATCCACAGGAACTGATCCTGAATCTATAGAACATTGGAAAATGATCACCAATGCATCCATGATTTCTGGAGCCACTTCCTTAAGTACCCTGGGGTGTAGACCATCAGACCCAGGGGATTTATCAGACTTCAATCGCATCAGTTTACCCAACACCATTTCCTGCCGAATGTGGATTTCCTTCACTTTCTCCGTCACCCGAGGTCTTCTGGCCACAAAAGAAGATAGGTAAGCTCAACATTGATTGGCCAAAAAGATGGGTAATTGGGCAATTTTAATGCTTAAGAATGTGATAGAGGTGTTGACTCAGGAATTTTAGTAGATGGGGATATAAATATCTACAAATTGAGTTAAACACTATAAATAGCAGTTTACAGGTGGAGACAGTGTTGGAACCACTTATCAGTATTGGACTCTTATCGGTGTATAACATTGATAACTCCAGGAAGTAGGGCAGTTTCAAGTGTCTCCCCATAAAGGTTGGCCGCACATTCACCAAATAAACCTATATATGCAAGTGGACTATTTGCAATGAATCAATGTTGCAACCCGTTAAGAAGAAAGGATAGAGTTTCTCAGTGAATTTGTCCCTGAAAGTGTACAGATGTGACATGTCATCGGCATTGTACAGTGTCACCTGGCCAGTCTCATAGTTCAGGTAGATGCCCAATCTCTGGGGTTTGACTGGAACAGGGAGGGCAATACGTGATGAGGACATTGTGGTATATTCCTCTCCCAGCCGCCACAATACCCAGGCACCGGATTTTGGTTCCGGTGTGAACTCCGCTTTCCTCAGTACCGATGCTTTTACCACTCCCACACTCCACATGGTGTTCCTTCCGACCTCGACCTCCCAGTAGTGGCTCCCAGTTTTGAAGCCCTGAGTTGCCAGGACACCGTGCCACTGCACAAATCGCTCTGGTTTGTCAGGGACCTTCTGTTTAGCACCGAGTCTGATGGCTGTCAGGTCACTGGACAGGATGAGTCTCGGATGCGCAGTGTCCGGATTCAGCTTCAGTTTGATTGGGACTGGAGAGGAGAAAATAATCTGGATGGTGAATCTATGCGATTTGCAAATCAAACATTTTGACACATTCAGTGGTTGGTCAATATACATTCATGCACAGTAAATGAAAATGTAAAAAGAAACTGCAGATGCTGGATATCTAAAATAAAAGTGGAAAATGTTACAAGATGCTGTTTCCTTTTTGCTCAGTTCTGAACACAGGTCGCAGATCTGAAACATTATGTTTTCTCTTTAGTTTAGTTTAGTTTGGAGATATGGCGCTGAAACAGGCCCTTCAGCCCACCGAGTCCGCGATGACCAGTGATCCCCGCACATTAACACTATCCTACACAGACTAGGGATAATTTTACACATACACAAAGCCAATTGTCCTACAAACCTGTACATCTTTGGAGTGTGGGAGGAAACGGAAGATCTTGGAGAAAACCCACGCGATCACGGGAAGAAAGTACAAACTCCATACAGACAGCACCCGTAGTCAGGATCGCACCTGGGTCTGTGGCGCTGCAAGCAATGTGAGGCAGCAACTCTACCACTGAGCCACCGTGCCACCCCAAACATATCACATTTAGAACATATAGCAGTACAGCACAAGAACTGTCTACCGTATTCATGCTGAACGTGATGCCAAGTTAAACTAAGCTTCTAAGAAACAGGCCCTTCAGCTCAACGAGTCCACGACAACTACTGGTCACCCGCTGTAGTTCCATCCCACACACTAGGGACAATTTACACAACACAATGATGCTACAAACCTGCACATCCTTGTAATGTGGTTGGAAACCGGATCGCCCGCAGAAAACTCCACGCGGTCGCAGGGAGAACGTACAAACTATATACAGACAGCACCTGTAGTCAGGATCGAACCCAGGACTCTGGAGCTGTAAGGCAGCAACTCTACCTCTGCGCCACCATGCAGCCCAGGTAATAGGTGGATATAGGTGAAGAGGGTAGGGGAGTGTGGCAGGGGGGGGGGGTCACTACAGATACTTTCAAACTCTTTGATATTTCCACTCTGGTAAAAGTGCTGTCTGTGTACTCTTTCTAATCCTAAAATTTATAGATGTATACATCTTTTATACTATCTGAATAGCCATTATTTATCAGGCATTCCCGCCTGCCTTCTCTCCCCACTTCCTTCCCTTGAGGCACAACACTTGGAGGTTGGGGAGAGCGCTGATGTGACTCTATCGTTCACTCACTGACTCACTGGCAGAACCTTGCAACAGCGTAGAGGTTAAAGAGATACAACATGGAAATTGACCGTTGACCTGCCGCATCCATGCAGACCATCGATCAGCCATTCACACTAATTCTAGTTATCCCACTTTCTCATCCACTCCCTACAAACTAACGGCAATTTGCAGAGGTCAACGAGCCGGCAAACCTGCACGTCTTTGGGATGTGGGAGGAAGCCAGCGCAGATGGAGGAAACTCATGTGGTCACAGGGATAACGTGCAAACTCCACACAGACAGCAGCCGAGGACAGGATCGAACCCGGGTCTCTGGCTCTGTGAGGCATCTGCCTTACCAGCTGTGACAGTGTCAATGTATGCATCGCAGATTTCACCTATTCCGGCATTGCTGTTAAGGCCAGCATTTACTGCCCTTACTAGAGCATCTCACATAGCATTTAGGAACCATCCAGACAAGGAACAGCAGATGCTGGAAGGTTGATCTGAGCGCAGAGTACTGGAGTTACTGAGCAGATGAGACAACATTTGTGAAGGGAATGGACGGGCGATTCTACAGACTGGTTGAATCCGTCTGAATGAGTCTGAAGAGAGGTCCTGCCCAGAAACGTCACCTGTCCATTTCCTCCACAGCTGCTGCTGACCCACTGAGTTACTCCTGCACTTTCTCATTTGAACCACAATAGTCAGTCTGGCATCACGAAAATTGGATAAGGATGGCAGATCTTCTGTGCTGAGGGGCATGAACAAACCAGAAGGGATTTTAGCACAATCTGCAATTTTTGTGGTCATCTTAATGGAGGCCGGTTGTTGCTAAATCCCAAATGATGAACTGAATTTAAATTACACAGTTTCCATAGTGTGATTTGAAGCTGATAGCAATGCTGAAAATGATGGAAGGCAGAGAGAGGGTAGACATTAATAATCTTTTTTCCCCTGGGTGAAAATGTGGAGGACCACAGGACGTGGCTTTAAGGTGAGAGGGATGAAGTTTAAAAATATGTACTGGGCAAGTTGTTTTTAACACTGAGGATGCCTGGAACATGTCGCTGGGCGAGTTGATGGAGGCATTCACAATAGTGGGATTTAAGAGGCTATGAGAGAGGCACATGGATATGCAGAGAATGGAGGTATAGGTTTCAGGCAGAGGAGATTAGATTATCTTGGCTTCATTGTCAGCATGGACATTGTGGGCCGAAGGGTCTGCTCCTGTACTGTATTGAACACATCTTTAAACTGTTAGTTCAGGCCCCAGGATTACCAGCCGTGTTACATATCTGGTGTATCGCTATTGAGCCCTTGGGCTGGCCCGGCCCAAATGCGTAGGAAGGAGCTGCAGGTGCTAATTTACACTGAAGAGAGACACAAGAAGCTGGAGTAACTCAGCGGGTCAAATAGCATCTCTGGATAAAAAGGAATAGGTGACGTTTCAGGACAAAACTTTTCTTCAGGCTCGACCAAAGGTGCCAATTTTTCTCATACCTCTATCAAAATCTCTTCCATATTTCAAACACCATAATTTCCCGACTGTGCCGGACGATAAGTTTACCTGGATTAATTAGCTTCAGCATCCGTTTCCACAGGTTGAACTGAAAGGGGCCGCTGATATCATCTTGCCTGAGGTCAATGCAAACTCTGGCCGGTTTCTGGAACTGCATGTTTTCACACCTGTGTTGGAAATTAAAAGTATCGCTGAGATGCAAAAGTAGAATGATGCGTCCTATCTATGATCTCACTATATATACATATCAGCACTGCCCACATCTTCTGACTATTCGCAGACTATATCCAAGACTGAGGTCATAGGGAAATATGAACAACATATATAAGAAATATATAAATCAAGTTATTCTATGCGTTGATTGGGGATAGTTATTGACCACAGTATATCAAGGAGGAATTGTAAGTTGTTTTTTTTATATAGAATTCTGCAAGGATAACATCAGAAAGCAAATGGAGACCTCAACCAAAATGCAGCACTTCTGATAGTATTGTACTCGCTGTACTGCATCCCAAATCCTGGACACTCCACTCGTCACTTTAATTTCATGTTTCATGTCTCTTGTGTTTTATGACTGTTGGCAGACCAATTTCCCTCTTGCGATAATGAAAGTTCTATCGTATTGTATCATATCTCATCCCTTGCACATAAGATTGGTTTTTATTATCCATTGCTTCACAGCCACTAGCTATTAACCTTCTCCAATGGTAATGGATATTCCTTCTGAACTGTGTGTTAGAGGAATTAAGTGTTTTGGTTACATTAATTAGAAGGACTGGAGCCTCAGGGGCTTCCCAGGTAATGGGCAGGATAGGAGAGAGAACCAGTGTTTTCCAAGTCTATCCCAATATTGATGAAGGGTTATTGACCTGAAATGTTGTCCCTGTTTCCCCATCTTTGGATACTGCTAGATCTGTTGAGTTCTCTGAGCAGTTCTTGTTTCTCCAATTGAATTTTTCCAATAGTAGGTAATTACCCTCCCTACTGCATGTCTCTTCTCTGTACCCAACCCAGTACATCCCCATTTCTCCGCTCCCTATTCTCGGCAACACAAGTGCATAGCGTGGCAAACAAAGCATATTATACGCTTGTTTTTCATGGATCAACTCATTGTGCATGAGTTTGTGTTTAGTTCATTGTCACGTGTACCAAAGTTTGAAAATCTTTTCATGTGTGCAAAGGAAGACATAAATAATTTGCCGAAATGGCAGGGGATCGCGGGTCAAATGAGATGGAGGAAATGAGTGAAATCCAGGTTAGCCGGAAAGTGGTGTTAGGTAAATTGAATGGATTAAAGGCCGATAAATCCCCAGGCCAGATAGGCTGCATCCCGGGGTACTTAAGGATTTTAGTAGCCCCAGAAAATAAGCCGATGCCTTAGTGATAATTTTTCAAAAACTCTTAGATTCTGGAGTAGTTCCTGAGATTGGAGGGTAGCTAATGTTACCCCCACTTTTTTAAAAAGGAGGGAGAGAGAAAACGGGGAATTACAGACTTAGTTAATCTAAACATCGTATTGGAGAAACTGCTAGAGTCAGTTATTAAATATGGATAGCAGCGTATTGGAAAGTGGTGAAATCATTGGACAAAGTCAGCATGGATTTACGAAGGGTAAATCATGTCTGACGAATCTTATTGAATTTTTTGAGGATGTAACTAGTAGAGTGGATGATGAGAAGCAGTGGATGTGTTGTATACATTCTGAAGCTTTCGACAAGGTCCCACACAAGAGATTGGTATACAAACTTAAAGCATATTGGTGGTTCAGTATTGATGTGGATAGTGAACTGGCTGCATACAGGAAGCAAAGATAGTAGTGAACGGGTCCTTTTCAGAATGCAACAGTGACTAGTGGGGTGCCGCAAGGCTCAGCGCTGGGACCCCAGTTATTTACAATATAACATTAATGATTATGACGAGGGAATTAAAATGCAACATCTCGAAGTTTGCGGATGACACGAAGCTGGGACAGTGTTAGCTGTGAGGAGGATGCTAGGAGGCTGCAGGATGACTTGTATAGACTGGGTGAGTGGTCAAATGCATGGCAGATGCAGTATAATGTGATAAATGTGAGGTTATCCACTTTGGCGGCAAAAACAGGAAGGTAGACTATTATTTGAATGGTGACCCGATTAGGAAAAGCGGAGATGCAGCGAGACCTGGGTGTCATGGTACACCTGTCATTGAAAGTAGGCATGCAGGTGCAGCAGGCTGTGAAGAAAGCGAATGGTATTTGGCATTCATAGCAAAAGGATTTGAGTACAAGAGCAGGGAGGTTCTACTGAGTTGTACAGGGTCTTTGTTGAGGCCACACTTGAAGTATTGCGTACAGTTTTGGTCTCCTAATCTGAGAAAAGACATTCTTGCCAATGAGGGAGTACAGAGAAGGTTCACCAGACTGATTCCTGGGATGGCACGACTTCCATATGAAGAAAGACTGGATAGACTCGGCTTGTACTCGCTGGAATTTAGAAGATTGAGGGGTGATACTCATAGAGACTTACAAATTTTTAAGGGTTTAGTCAGCTAGATGCAGGAAGAATTGTTCCCGATGTTGGGAAGTCCAGGACAAGGGTCACAGTTTAAGGATAAGGGGGAAGTCTTTTAGACCGAGATGAGAAAATCGTTTTTCACACAGAGAGTGGTGAATCTGTGGAATTCTCTGCCACAGAAGGTAGTGGACGCCAGTTCATTGGCCATATTTAAGAGGGAGTTGGATGTGGCCCTTGTGGCTGAAGGGATCAGGGGGGTATGGAGAGAAGGCAGGTACAGGATACTGATTTGGATGATCAGCCATGATCATATTGATTGGCGGTGCAGGCTCGAAGGGCCGAATGGCCTGCTCCTGCACCTAATTTCTATGTTTCTAACTAGTTAGCAGAAAAACAATAGATGATTACAATCGAGCCATCCACAGTATAGATAACTGATAATAGGAATAATGTTCAGGTCAAGATAAATTCCAGTTGTGAAGTCATGATGCAGCTTTATTAGACATTTGTTAGGCCGCATATGGAGTATTGCATGTATTTCTGCTCATCCCTTTACCCAGAGGGTATGGAGGCTTTGGAAAGGTTTATCGGAATGATGCCTGGATTAGGTGGTATTAGCTATAGCCAAGATGTTTGACAGACTTGGATTATTTTACCTGGAACATCAGAGGTTAAGGGGAGACCTAATAGAATTATATAAAATTATGAGAAACATACATACGTTAGACAGTGAGAACCCTTTTCCCTGGATGTAAGTATTAAATACTGGAGGGCAGTTTTAAGGTGAGAGGGGCAAAGTTTAAAAGAGATCCGCGGGACAAGTCATTTTTTACACAGAGGGCGGTGAGTGCCTGGAACATGCTGCCAGGGCCGGTGGTGGTCGCAGATACGGTGGTGGTATTGAAGAGACTTTTCAATATACAGTGAATGGAGGGATATGGATAATGTGCAAGCAGATAAGGGTTTGTCTTGGCATCATGTATGGCATAGACATTGTGGGCTGAAATGCCTGTTCTTGTGCTGCCTGCTCCACGTATCTTGCCCTGTCCCCTTCCATCTAGATCCCTCCCTTTTGCTTTGCATTTCACCCATCTGCTCTTCTTATCTGACACATGTTGGTTGCCTTCTTATCTCGAGCCTGTGTCACTTATCCACTGTCAATCAACCCCCCCACCCCAACTATATCTACCTATCTATCGCCAGGCTTTGTCCCGCCCACTACTCCTTCTCAGCTTTCTACCTGCTACTTCAATCCGTATGAAGAAGGGTCCTGATCTGAAATGTCACCTGTCCATTCCCTCTACTGATGCCGCTGAGTTCCTCCAACACCCCGTGTTTTGCTGAAGATTTCAGCATCTGCATTTCCGTGTGTCTCCTGTTTTTGTTCTGGATTTCCAGCCCTTACAGTTTTTTGCTCCAATGAACCAAGTATTCATTCACTTTGCAGACCATCCGTATCCAACAATGCAAAGGACTACAGGTGGAATGAGTTGCATTACAGAATATATAATTGCTAGTCAAATATGGATAATAAAGCACTTACCGGCCAAGAATATTTTTAATATCCTGAAAGAGAGAATACGTTTATTTTAGTTTTAGCTTTTAGTTGTAGAGATACAGCACTGAAACCGGCCCTTCTACCCACCGAGCCGCACCGACCAGCGATCCCCGCACATTAACACTATCCTGCACACAATAGGGACAATTTACATTTAATCCAAGCCGATTATCTACAAAATTGTACATCTTTGAAGTGTGTGAGGAAAGCGAAGATCTATGAGAAAATCCACGGAGGTCACGGGGAAAATGTACAAACTCTGTACAGACAGTACCCGTAGTCAGGATTGAACCCAGTTCTCTGGTGCTGTAAGGCAGGAACTCTATCGCTGCACCGTGCTGCTTCTCATTACAACATTGCATTACAAAGATCTGTCCAGAAAATTAAACGATGGTAAAAATGCATTCCCAATTTTATTGTGTAAAAACTGCGTTTTGACTTTCCACTGAGTCACAAGATTTGGACACAGAATACGTTCAATCACGAACATAATGCAACATTCAACAGTAGCTCTCTAATCAGAAGCCTGTTGATACATTTGATATATGGGTTTAGTTTAGTTTCGGTATACAACACGGAAACAGGCCCATTGCCTCAAAAAGCCCACGCTAATCATCGATCACCCATTTGCATCAGTTCTAAGTTATTCCACTTTCCCATCCACTCCCTACACACTAATGGCAATTTTACAGAAGCCAGAAAACCTACAAACCCACAACAGAAGCTCTCGAAGAAAACCCTTGTGGTCACAGGGAGAACATGCAAACTCTGCACAGACAGTGGCCAAGCTCAAACAGCAAAAGGAAAATGGACAAGCACATCTGGTCAGGCAGCATCTGTGGCAAGTTTACTACAGAGTTAATGTTTCAGGTTAATAATGTCAACTTTGTTTCTTTCTTCGCTGTTGTAGACTTGCTAAATATCATCAACATTTTAGGTTTCTATTTTTAATTTTCTGCATTTGCTTGTCAACCACAGCTTGCATAGTGTGAAGGGGGCATATTTTTTATTTTTACACAGAAGGTTGTGGGCACCTTGAACGCGCAGCCAGAGGTGGTTTATTAGTTTAGTTTAGAGATACAAAGTGGAAACAGGCCCTTCAGCCCACAGAGTGTACACCGACCAGTGATCCCCGCACATTAACACTCCCCTACACACACTAGGAACAATTTGTAATTTTACCAAACCAATTAACCTACAAACTGTGCGGGACGAAACTGAAGATCTTGGAGTAAAACCCACGCAGGTCACGGGAGAACATACAAAGTCCGTTTAGACAGTACCCGTCTTCAGGATGGAACCCGGGTCTCTGGTGCTGTGAGGCAGTCGTGCTACCTCTGCGCCACCTTGCTGCCCTTGGTGGTGGTGCATGTGGATAAAATAGCAGCATTTACGTGGCTTTAGATAGGCACATGGATATGCAGGGCATGGAGGGATATTGGATCATGTACAGACTGAAGAGAATTTAGTTTAGCTTGGAATCATATTCAGCTGTGAGATTGTGGGTTGAAAGGCCTGTTCCTGTGCTATGTCTATGGTATAATAACAGAAAAACCGACTGTTAAAATTGAAGCTCACAGATCTATGAGAAAATGGTTGTTTTGTGCAGTAAACCTCTGTTATTTGATGTTCTGACTATTTGGAAATCCTGATGCATCCAATTTGCCACATCATGTGCTGATTTCCCTGTTCCTTTTAACGCACCAGGATCTTAGTCACCATTGATAGATACAAAATGCTGGAGTATCTCAGTGAGATGTTTCAGGTTGAGACCCTTCTTCCGATTGAGAATCAGGGAAAGGGGGGGGATACGGACATAAGGAAGTGTAAGGTGTGAGAATGAGACATCAAAGGGGGTGAAGTGAGAAGGAACATGTAGAACAGATCATTGTTAGCCAGGAGAAGGTAACAACAAAGCAAACAGAGATAAAATGTAATCAGGAACAGTCAAACTGGTCGGAGTTCTGGGAAAGGGGAGGGATGGAGAAAGAGGGAAAGCAAGGGCTACTTGAAGTTAGAGAAGTCAAACTATCTTTGGTTTAAACTAGCATCTGCAGTTCCTTCCTACTCTTAGTTGCCATTCTTCCTTTAGCATTCTAGTGCTAAATTCCACACTCACAGAACAGCGCAGCACAATACTGGAGCAGGCCCTTTGGCCCACAATGTCTGTGCCAAACTTGATGCCAAGATAGACTAATCTCATCTGCCTGCATGTGACCATGACATGCCTGTCTAAAAGCCCATAAACACCAGTACTGGACCTGCATCCATCACCACCACCCCTGGTCGTGCATTCCAGGTACCAACCACCTCGCTATGTATGTAGAGGCCTCTCCAAGGCCTCTACATACTTATTATATTGCAGTGTCCAGAACTGCACACAATACTCCAAATGAGGTCTAACCAAAGTGCTAAAAATCTGCATCGTGTCTTCCTGACACTTCTACTCAATGCCCAACTAGTCTTTTCCTTTTCACTGACTTGCAGAGCTTGGGTCTGATGTGATTCTGTGTGCTGATTGTGTCTACAAGCTTGTAATGATGCAGGAATCAAGATTTTCATTGTATCTGTCCCTCATTCATATGACAATCAGTTCGACTTGACCTAACCAGTCTCTGTTAAAACTCACCTGGGCCCCACTCCCCATCCATGCTTCCTTGAAATTCGCCTCATTCTGCTGCTAGTGCTCTGTTTAAATGTACCTGGTTAACTGGAACAGACACAAACATCTGGAGTAACTCAGAGGGCGAGGCAGCATCTCTGGAGAGAAGGAATAGGTTTTGGGTCGTGACCCTTCTTCAGACTGAGTGTCAGGGGAAAGGGAAACGAGAGATGTGGAAGGTACATAGAAGAAATGAATGAAAGATATGCAAAGAGCAACGATGATCAAGGAAAGGTGTAGCCCACAATGGTCCATTGTTGTCTGTGGGGTCGGTGATAATGAGTTAACGGGAATGTTTATTGTTATTCTACATATCATCTATAAACAATGATTTAAAACAGTGCAAACACAAAGTGCCTGAGGAATTCAGCAGATCAGGCAGCATCTGTAGAGGGGGAAAGGATACATGACGAATTGGGTTGGGACCTCCTATTACTGATTCAGACTTAATTAGTGTACATAGTGCTGTTATAACTCAGCAGATGAAGCACATGTTTGATGACGCTTAACCTGCTGAGCTATTCTAGACCCTTTGTATCCTCTTGTGGAAACCAGCATCAGCAATTTCTTGTTTCGAAGTGTGTTGGAGTATTAATGAATGCAATCCTAGAGGCTGGACAAGCTGCTATATTGGTTTAGAGTTTAGTGATACATCACGGAAATAGGCCGTTCCGACCACTGAGTCGGCGCCGACCAGCGATCCTCGCACATTGACACTACCCTACACACACTAGGGACAATTTACATTTCTACGAAGCCAATTAACCTACAAACCTGCACGTGTTTGGATTGTGGGAGGAAACCGAAGATCTCGGAGATAACCCACACGGTCACGGGGAGCACGTACAAACTCCGTACAGACAGCACCCATAGTCGGGATCGAACCTAGGTCTCTGGCGCTGTAAGTGCTGTAAGGTGGCAACCATACCACTGTGCCACTGTGCCACCCATTCTGGGACTGGTGCTGCCAAAGTTCTGAATGTGGACTGATGGAGTTCTCTACTGCACATTGGGTTTTCGAATCTGAATGGTAATGGCATCATGCTTCCCATGTAAGCAATAGACAATACCTGCATAAATTCTGCATCTTCTAGACTCAGTTTTCCTTGCATGTCTGCGATTGCTTGCTTAAGTGACGCATGCTGTTCGGAGATTTTCTTCAGATTTGCATCTTTTTGTTGCAATATGGCATTTTCCTTTTGCTCCAGTTTTGTTTTCAGCTCTTTCTCTTCCTGGTGCAAAAACTGGTGCAGTTCTTTGAACTTAGATTCAATGTTCTTCTGCAGAGCCGCAGATTCTTTCTGATGGAATAAACAACAGGTGCATTTACCCAGTGCACGGTGACAAGTGCATGGGTCGTGGAGCATAGAACAGAAAACAGTACAGCACAGGAACAGGCCCTTTGTAACACAATGCCACAGAACGTTATGCGAGGTTAAAACTGAAAACACACACCTCCAGATTCAGGGACAGGTTCTTCCAGCTGTTATCACAGAACTGAACCATCCTCTCACTAACTAGAATGCAGTTCTGAACAACCATCTACCTCATTGGAGACCTTTGAACTATCTTTAATCGGACTTTACCTTTCTTTTTATTTTACAGATACAGCGTTGAAACTGGGCCTTTGGCCCATCAAGTCTGTGACGTCCAGTGATCACCCATACACTAGCTCTGTCACACGCACGGGGACAATTTACAGAAGCCATTTAATCTACAAACCTGCACATCTTTGGAATGTGGGAGGAAACATCTTTAAGGTGAGAGGAGCAAGTTTAAAGGAGATGTGCGGTGCAAGTAATTTTATTTACACAAAGGGTGGTGAGTGCTTGCAATGTGCTGTTGTAGGGGGAGGAGGGGAGGTGGTTGAGGCAGATACGTTACATAGAAACATAGAAAATAGGTGCAGAAGGAGGCCATTCGGCCCTTCGAGCCAGCACCATTCATTGTGATCATGGCTGATCGTCCCCAATCAATAACCAGTGCCTGCCTTCTCCCCATATCTCTTGATTCCACTAGCACCTAGAGCTCTATCTAACTCTCTCTTCAATCCATCCAGTGATTTGGCCTCCACTGCCCTCTGTGGCAGGGAATTCCGGAAATTCACAACTCTCTGAGTGAAAAAGTTTTATCTCACCTCAGTCTTAAATGGCCTCCACTTTAATCTAAGACTGTGGCCCCTGGTTCTGGACTTGCCCAACATTGGGAACATTTTTCGTGCATCTAGCCCGTCCAGTCCTTTTATAATTTTATATGTTTCTATAAGATACCCCCTCATCCTTCTAATCTCCAGTGAATACAAGCCTAGTCTTTCCTCACATGACAGTCCCGCCATCCCAGGGATCAATCTCGTGAACCTGCGCTGCACTGCCTCGATCACAAGGATGTCCTTCCTCAAATTAGGAGACCAAAACTGTACACAATACTCCAGATGTGGTCTTACCAGAGCCGTATACAACTGTAGAAGAACCTCTTTACTGAAATCCTCTTGTTATGAAGGCCAACATTCCATTAGCTTTCTTCACTGCCTGCTGTACCTGCACGCCAACCTTCAGTGACTGCTGTACAAGGACACCCAGGTCTCACTGTACCCCGCTCTTCTCTAGCCTAACCCCATTGAGATAATAATCTGCCCCCTTGTTTTTGACACCTTACATTTATCTATATTATACTGCATCTGCCACACATCTGCCCACTCACTCAACCTGTCCAGGTCACCCTGCTACTTCCTAACATCATCATAGTTCACACTGCCACCCAGCTTTGTGTCATCCACAAACTTGCTAGTGTTGCTCCTTATTCCCTCTTCCAAATCATTAATAAATATGGTAAACAGTTGCGGCCCGAACACCGAGCCTTGCGGCAATCCACTCACCACTGCCTGCCATTCTGCAAAGGACCCGTTCACTCCTACTCTTTGCTTCCTGTCTGCCAACCAATGTTCGATCCATGTCAACACCCTACCCCCAATACCATGTGGTCTAATTTTAGGCACCAGCCTCCCATGTGGGACCTTATCAAAAGCTTTCTGAAAGTCTAGATACACTACAACCACTGGCACTCCTTCATCCATTTTACTTGTCACGTCCTCAAAAAATTCCAGAAGATTAGTCAAGCATGATTTGCCTTTCATAAATCCATGTTGACTTGGACTAATCCTTTTACTGCTATCCAAATGCCCTATTATTACCTCTTTAATAATTGACTGCAGCATCTTTCCCACCACCGAAGTCAGGCTAACTGGTCTGTAATTCCCCGTTTTCTCTCTCGCTCCTTTCTTGAAAAGTGGGATAACATTAGCTATCCTCCAATCCACAGTTAGTGGCATTTAAGAGGCTATTGGGTGGGCAAGTGAATGGTGGGATATGGATAATGTGCAGGCAGATAAAAGTTGGTCCTGACGTCATGTTTGGCAGACATTGTGGGCCAAAGGGCCTATTCCTTTGTCCCATGTTCTAGGATGGTGATGATTTAACACCATGGTGCAGATTCAGTCTCCTTGTTTACAGAAGGCAGTGTTGAAAAGGTTCATTAACTTGACTCATCATTTAAAGGAGTTGTATTATATGGGAAGTGAATAAGATTCTGAGTGGAGTTGTTGATAGGATATGTTGTAGGAAGGAACTGTAGATGCTGGTTTAAACCAAAGATAGACACAAAACACATTTCCTTATCTCTGTTATCTCCCTCTCCCCTGATTCAGTCTGAAGAAGGGTCTCGGCCCAAAACGTCACCCATTCCTTCTATCTAGAGATGCTGCCTGTCCCACTGTGTTACTCCAGCATTTTGTGTCCACCCTGTTGACAGGATACTTCCTCTGGTTGGGACAATCTAGAACAGGAGGTATAGATTTGGCCAATGGCTTTACCTACTGAAGGGAATGAAGAAAGAAATCTGAGGAACGAGCCCGAAGAAATGTCCTGATCCAAAATGTCGCCTATCCGTTTCCTCCACTGATGCTGCCTGATTCCCTGAGCTCCTCCAGCACTTTGTGTTTTGTTCAAGATTCCAGCATCTGCAGTTCCTTTTATCTCCAAGGCAAATAGAGGATTTATGTTTGCTCAAAGGTTTGTGAGCCTCTGGAACTCTTCAGACTGGAGAGCTGTCATAGATGGATTGATGTAATAGAGAGAAGTAAAGTTATGACTAGAAAGGCGGGCAGGCTTGCTGGAGCACATGGAGACACAAGGAAATGCAGATGCTGGAATCTTGAGCCAAATACAAAGTGCTGTAGGAAATATATCGCATGGGATCCAAGGAAGGAAAGCTGAGTGGATAGAAAATTGCCTTCATGGAAGGGTGATGGTGGATGGTTGCTTTTCGGACTGGAGCCATGTGACTAGTGGCGTGACTTGGGGTTCGGTGCTGGACCCTTGCTGTATGTCATTGAAAGCAAAGATACGGACGGAGTAGGAACCTGAGGGGTAACTTTTTTACACAGCGGTTGGTAGGAGTACGGAACGTGTTGCCTCAGGAAGTAACTGAGGCAGGAACCATCGCAACTTTTAAGAAACATTCAGACGCACATGGATCAGATAAGTTTAGAAGGATATGGGACAAACACAGGCTGATGGGACATGTCTCATCTAGTATAGATGAGACATGTTGATCCGTGTGGGCAAGTTGGGCCGAAGGGCCTGTTTCCACACTATGTGACTCTATGAACTGATCTGTTCAGGAGCACCCATGAACGTAATGGACAAACAGCCCAAAACATTGCTTATCTATTCCCTCCAGAGATGCTGCCTACCCACTGCATTACTCCAGCACATTGTGTTTTGATGGAGCACTTGTCTGACTCTTGCTCCCTTCCCTACGCTTCTCATGTTGTGTGGTTGAGTCCAGATGTACTGGAGGACAGAAGATCTAAGGGGGTAGAGGAACTGAAATAAATATTCATTAGGCGAGAAATAGTATTGGGTAGGCTAATGGGACTGAAAGATTATAAATCCCCTGGTCCTGATGGGCTGCATCCCAGGGTCCTCAGGGAGGTGGCTCTAGAAATAGTGGACGCATTGGTGATCATTTTCCAATGATCAATAGATTCACGATCAGTTCCTGTGGATTGGAGGATAGCTAATGTTATTCCACTTTTCTAGAATGGAGCAAGAGAGATAACGGGGAATTACAGACCAGTTAGCCTGACTTCGGTGGTGGGAAAGATGCTGGAGTCAGTTATTAAAGGGGTAATAATGGAGCATTTCGAAAGCAGTAAAAGGATTAGTCCAAGTCAACATGGATTTATGAAAGGGAATCATGCTTTACTAATCTTCAGGAATTTTTTGAGGACGTGACAAGTAAAATGGATGAAGGGGTGCCAGTGGATGTAGTGTATCTAGTCTTTCAGAAAGCCTTTGATAAGGTCCCGCACGGGAGACTGGTGACTAAAATTAGAGCACATGGTATTGGGGGTAGGGTGTTGACATGGATAGAAAATTGGTTGGCAGACCGGAAGCAAAGAATAGGAGTGAACGGGTTCTTTTCAGAATGGCAGGCAGTGGCGAGTGGAGTGCCGCAAGCCTCAGTGTTGGGGCCGCAACTGTTTACCATATATATTAATGATTTGGAAGAGGGAATTAGGAGCAACAATTTTGCGGATGACGCAAAGCTGGGTGGCAGTGTGAACTGTGAAGAGGATGTTAGGAGGTTGCAGGGGGGCCTCGACAGGTTGAGTGAGTGGGCAGACGCGTGGCAGGTGCAGTATAATATAGATAAATGTGCGGTTATCCACTTTGGCTGCAAAAACAAGGGGGCAGATTATTATCTCAATGAGGTTAGGTTAGGTAAGGGGGAGGTACAGCGAGACCTGGGTGTCCTTGTACACCAGTCACTGAAAGTTGGTGTGCAGGTACAGCAGGCAGTGAAGAGGCCCAGGGAGCCGTTGGTGAGAGAGGGTGGAGTACCTGGAGCTGTGAGTATAAAACACATCGCGGGGCTTGCTTTCACAGAGGCCCAGGGAGGGAGCCGTTGGTGAGAGAGGGGGGAGTACCTGCTGTGAGTATAAAACACATCGCGGGGCTTGCTTTCACAGAGGCCCAGGGAGGGAGCCGTTGGTGAGAGAGGGGGGAGTACCTGGAGCTGTGAGGAGACCAAATCGGCAACGTTCCATCTCACTTCCAAAGAAGGAATCTGGTGAAGCCTCTGATTGGTGGAAGCGGACCCGAGGAAGCAGCTGATTGGGTGCAACCCCGGGTTTACATTTTTTACATTTCTGCCTTCAGGTTTAAGGATTCTGGGAGTTAAGGATTCTGATAGTTCAGTATTCAGTATTTATTATAAAAGTTTAAAGGATAAGTTTTTGTGTTTTTTAATATTTAATACAGAGTAATTTGGGAGTAAGGTATGTCAGTGGAGATTGGCCCCGTGGTTTGTTCAGCCTGCAACATGTGGGAGATCAGGGATATGGACGGTGTCCCGGGTGACTACATTTGCAGGAAGTGTGTCCAGCTGCAGCTCCTGGCAGACCGCATTGAACGATTAGAACTGCGGCTGGATTCATACTGGAGCATCCACGATGCGGAGAAAGTCGTGGATAGCACGTACAGCGAGTTGGTCACAATGCAGGCAAAACGTAAGAGGACAAAAAGGGATCGGGTGGCCTATAGCCAGCAAAGCAGTAGGCAGGTAGTGCAGGAGTCCCCTGCGGTCATCTCCCTCCTAAACAAGTATACCATTTTGGATACTGTTGAGGGAGATGGCTCATCAGGGGAATGCAGCAGCAGCCAGGTTCATGGCACCATGGGTGTCTCTGCAGCAAATGAGGGGGGAAAAAAGAGGGGAAGGGCAATAGTAATAGGGGATTTAATTGTCAGGGGAATAGATAGGCGTTTCTGTGGCCACAAACGAGACTCCAGGATGGTATGTTGCCTCCCTGGTGCAAGGGTCAGGGATGTCACTGAACGGCTGCAGAACATTCTGGAGGGGGAGGGTGAACAGCCAGTTGTCGTGGTGCATATTGGCACCAACGATATAGGTAAAAAAAGGGATGAGGTCCTACAAGGTGAATGTAGGGAATAAACTTAAAAGTAGGACCTCAAAGGTAATAATCTCTGGATTACTTCCAGTATCACGGGCCAGTCAGAGTAGAAATAGGAGGATATTGCAGATGAATACGTGGCTTGAAAAATGGTGCAAGGGGGAGGGATTCAAATTTTTAGGGCACTGGGACCAGTTCTGGGGGAGTACAAACAGGACGGTCTGCACCTGGGCTGGAATGGAACCAATGTCCTTGGGGGAGTGTTTGCTAGTGCTGTCGGGGAGGATTTAAACAAATGTGGCCGGGGGATGGCTACAAGAGCAGAGAGGCAGGTGGGTGTAAAATGAGGGTTGAAGCAATAGGTAACAAGGTGAAAAGTAAAAGTGGCAGGCAGACAAAACTAGGGCAAAAATGAAAAAGGGCCACTTTTCAGCATAATTGTATAAGGGGTAAGAGCGTTGTAAAGACAAGCCTGAAGGCTTTGTGTCTCAATGCAAGGAGTATTCGTAATAAGGTGGACGAGTTGAACATGCAGATAGCTATTAATGATTATGATATAGTTGGGATCACGGAGACATGGCTCCAGGGTGACGTTGGCTGGGAGCTGAACATCCAGGGATATTCAATATTCAGGAGGGATAGAGAGAAAGGAAAAGGAGGTGGGGTAGCATTGCTGGTTAGAGAGGAGATTAACGCAATGGAAAGGAAGGACATTAGCTTGGAGGATGTGGAATCGGTATGGGTAGAGCTGCAAAACACTAAGGGGCAGAAAACGCTGGTGAGTGTTGTGTACAGGCCACCTAACAGTAGCAGTGAAGTTGGGGATGGTATCAAACAGGAAATTAGAAATACGTGCGACAAAGGCAAAACAGTTATAATTGGTGACTTCAATCTACATATAGATTGGGTGAATCAAATTGGCAGGGGTGCTGAGGAAGAGGATTTTTTGGAATGTATGTGGGATAGTTATCTAAATCAATATGTAGAGGTACCAACGAGAGAGCAGGCTATTCTAGACTGGGTTTTGAGTAATAAGGAAAGGGAAGTTAGCAGTCTTGTTGTGCGTGGCCCCTTGGGCAAGAGTGACCATAATATGGTTGAGTTCTTCATTAGGATGGAGAGTGCCATTGTTAATTCAGAAACAATGGTTATGAACTTAAAGAAAGGTAACTTTGAGGGTATGAGACGTGAATTGGCCAAGATTGACTGGCAATTAATTCTAAAAGGGTTGACGGTGGATATACAATGGAAGACATTTAAAGACTGCATGGATGAACTACAGAAATTGTTCATCCCAGTTTGGCAAAAGAATAAATCGGGGAAGGTAGTGCATCCGTGGAAATCAGGATAGTATCAAAGCAAAGGATTATGCCATTAGCCAGAAAAAGCAGCATACCAGAGGACTGGGAGAAATTCAGAGACCAGCAGAGGACAAAGGGCTTAATTAGGAAAGGAAAAATGGATTAGGAAAGAAAACTGGCAGGGAACATAAAAACTGACTGCAAAAGTTTTTATAGATATGTGAAGAGAAAGAGATTAGTTAAAACAAATGTTGGTGCCTTGCAGTCAGAAACAGGTGAGTTTATCATGGGGAACAAGGATATGGCGGACCAATTGAATAACTACTTTGGTTCCGTCTTCACTAAGGAAGACATAAATAGTCTGCTGTAAATAGCAGGGGACTGCGGGTCAAAGGAGGAATTGAGTGAAATCCAGGTTAGTCGGGAAGTGGTATTGGGTAAATTGAATAGATCAAAGGCCGATAAATCCGGAGGGCCAGATAGGCTGCATCCCAGAGTACGTAAGGAAGTAGCTCAGGAAATAGTGGATGCATTAGTGATAATCTTTCAAAACTCTTTAAATTGTGGAGTAGTTCCTGAGGATTGGCGGGTAGCAAACGTAACCCCTCTTTTTAAGAAGGGAGGGAGAGAGAAAACGGGGAATTACAGACCAGTTAGTCTAACATCGGTAGTGGGGAAACTGCTAGAGTCAGTTATTAAAGATGGGATAGCAGCATAATTGGAAAGTGGTGAATTCATTGGACAAAGTCAGCATGGATTTACGAAAGGTAAATCATGTCTGACGAATCTTGTGGAATTTTTCGAGAATGTAACAAGTAGCGTGGATAGGGGAGAACCAGTGGATGTGGTGTATCTGGACTTCCAGAAGGCTTTTGACAAGGTCCCACATAAGAGATTAGTATACAAACTAAAAGCATATGGCATTAGGGGTTCAGTATTGATGTGGATAGAGAACTGGCTGGCAAACAGGAAGCTAAGAGTAGGGGTAAACGGGTCCTTTTCACAATGGCAGGCAGTGACTAGTGGGGTGCCGCGGGGCTCAGTGCTGGGACCCCAGCTAGTTACAATATATATTAATGATCTGGATGAGGGAATTGAAGGCAATATCTCCAAGTTCGCGGATGACACTAAGCTGGGGGGCAGTGTTAGCTGTGAGGAGGATGCTAGCAGACTGCAAGGTGACTTAGATTGGCTGGGTGAGTGGGCAAATGTTTGGCAGATGCAGTATAATGTGGATAAATGTGAGGTTATCCACTTTCGTGGCAAAAACAGGAAAGCAGACTATTATCTAAATGGTGGCCGATTAGGAAAAGGGGAGATGCAGTGAGACCTGGGTGTCATGGTACACCAGTCATTGAAAGTAGGCATGCAGGTGCAGCAGGCAGTGAAACAAGCAAATGGTATGTTAGCTTTCATAGCAAAAGGATTTGAGTATAGGAGCAGGGGGGTTCTACTTCAGTTGTACAGGGTCTTGTTGAGACCACACCTGGCGTATTGCGTACAGTTTTGGTCTCAAAATCTGAGGAAGGACATTATTGCCATAGAGGGAGTGCAGAGAAGGTTCACCAGACTGATTCCTGGGATGTCAGGACTGTCTTATGAAGAAAGACTGGATAGACTTGGTTTATACTCTCTAGAATTTAGGAGATTGAGAGGGGATCTTATAGAAACTTACAAAATTCTTAAGGGGTTGGACAGGCTAGATGCAGGAAGATTGTTCCCGATGTTGGGGAAGTCCAGGACAAGGGGTCACAGCTTAAGGATAAGGGGGAAATCCTTTAAGACTGAGATGAGAAAGACTTTTTTCACACAGAGAGTGGTGAGTCTCTGGAACTCTCTGCCACAGAGGGTAGTTGAGGCCAGTTCATTGGCTATATTGAAAAGGGAGTTAGATGTGGCCCTTGTGGCTAAGGGGATCAGAGGGTATGGAGAGAAGGCAGGTACGGGATACTGAGTTGGATGATCAGCCATGATCATATTGAACGGCGGTGCAGGCGCGAAGGGCCGAATGGCCTACTCCTGCACCTAATTTCTATGTTTCTATGTTTCTATGTTTAAGAAAGCTTATGGAATGTTGGCCTTCATAACAAGAGGATTTCAGTACAGGAGTAAATAGGTTCTTCTGCAGTTGTATAGGGCTCTGGTGAGACCACATCTGGAGTATTGTGTACAGTTTTGGTCTCCCAATTTGAGGAAGGACATGCTTATGATTGAAGCAGTGTAGCATAGGTTCAGGAGATTGATCCCTGGGATGGCGGGACTGTCATATGAGGAAGAAATTGAAAATACTAGGCTTGTATTCACTGGAGTTTAGAAGGATGAGGGGGAATCTTACAGAAACATATAAAATAATAAAAGGACTGGACAAGCAAGATGCAGGAAAAATGTTCACAATGTTGGGTGAGTCCAGAACTAGGGGCCACAATCTTAGAATAAAGGGGAGGTGATTTAAGACTGAGCTGAGAAAATATTTTTTTACTCAGAGAGTTGTGAATTTATGGAATTCTCTGCCACAGGGGGCAGTGGAGGCCAAATCACTGGATGGATTTAAGAGTTGGATAGAGCTATAGGGGCTAGTGGAATCAAGAGATATGGGGAGAAGGCAGGCACGGGTTATTGATAGCGGATCATCAGCCATGATCACAATGAATGGCGGTGCTGGCTCAAGGGGCCGAATGGCCTCCTGCACCTATTTTCTATGTTTCTTTGTTTCTAAACCATCGGGCCTATCAATGAAGGTGCAAGAAACTAAGGAGGCTGGAACCTTCAGCAAATGATCATTGTGATTTTTGATGTGGAATCGGAGGAAACAAAATATTAACAGATCAAATATATAATGAAGTGAAAGGCACAAAAAAAAAGATTTAACTGGTGCTGGATTGAGTCAATATCCCACATGCATGACATTGAACCTTAACACTAGTTTTACATTACATTTTGATTTCCCATCTCAACTTTGCTTTGGTGTGGGACCTTTAAACGGCTCCCCTTACCTTCAGTTTATTTACATCTTCCTCTTCTTCATCCACACTTTTACAGATATCAACCATTTGTTCATTGAGAGACTCTATTTCTTTCCGTACCATTCCCTGGAACAGAGATATTTGCAAAGAAAGTCACTTTGGCCTCCTGAAAAAGGCATCATTTTTAAAGTCTGTTGTCAATGATCTGGAAGATCAACCCCAATTATAGTTTGGCTCAGCTGGTAGAGCAGCCTCACAGCTCCAGTGATCTATTTTCAACCTGGTCCACCAGGTTTGTCCATGTGGTGTTCTCCTTGTGTGGATTACACCCATTTGCTCGTAATTTTTTCCATGTCCCATAAAACAGGCAATCCGGCATGTTTACATAGACTCTAACCAATTTCTACGGATGCATCCTAGAAAGCATCGTATTAGAATGCATCACAGCTTGGTTTGGCAACTGCTCTGCCCAAAACGGCAAGAAATTGCAGAGAGTTGCGATGTCCGTCAAAAAAAAACAGCCTTCCCGTCATTGACTCCATCGATACCACACTTTCTCAGGAAAGCAGCCAACATAATCAAGGACTACTTCCTCCCCAGTCATTCTCTCTTCTCACCTGCTCCATCAGTCAGAAGATCCAAAATCTTGAAAGTGTGTATGTCTTTCAGGAATAGCTTCTCCCCTGCTGTTATCAGACTATTTAACAGACTCTTATAAGCTAGTGGTGTGGTCCCGATCACCCAATCTATCTTCTTGCAACGTTTGCATTTTTATAAAATCTGCACTTTCTCTCCAGCTGCACTATACTCAACACTGTTTATGTTTCTCTTTGCACTACCTGGTATACATGTCTATGGGTTGATTGTACTCAGAAATGGTATGACTTGCTTGGATAGTGGGCAGAGCAAATGATTTCACTCTATCTCAGTACACTTGAGAATACAAAACCAATACCAAAGGTAATTATGTTCTGTTTGGTAGTTTAAGAGGACACAGTAAATTGCCCCGAGCTTACTGGTGAGCGACTGGGTAAAGTTGATGGGAAAGTGGAAGGAATAGATTACAGGGAAAATTATTGGGAAATAAGGTTGCTCTCTATGCTGGCGGAGACAGTGGGCTGAAATAGCCTTCACCTGTATCACAAGGATAAACAGAATTGGAATTTGGTAGTGGTATAGGTTCATTATTGTTATGTGTACTGAGATGCAGTGAAAAACGTTTGTTTGTGTACCATACAAAGGACAAATCAGGTAAAAACTATTACATGAATACAATCAAACAAGAAACAGGTACAATAGTAAGAGCGAAGAGAAAATACCAATATAGTTCCCAGCAATGCAGCATAACAGGTCCAAAGAAAAAGTCCAATGTCTGCCATGGGTTATGTTGGAGAATTGGGACTGTACTCTAGCTTAAGACAGGAACTTCCAGAAGTATGGTAAATATGACAGGGGAAGAAGCTGTTCCTGAGTCTCGCTTTACGGACTTCCAAGCTTCTGCATCTTCCGCCTGATGGGAGCGGGGAGAAGAGGGAATGACCAGGGTGGGAAAGGTCCTAGATTTTGTTGGCTGTTGTCCCGCGGCAACGTAGATGGAGTGTCATTGTCATAGAATCTTGCAGCGTGGAAACAGGCCGTTCGGCCCAGTTTGCCCTCACCAGCACTAGTCGCACCTGCTTGCCTTTGGCCCATATCCCTCTAAACCTGTACCATCCATGTACCTGTCTAAATGTTTCTTAAACGTTATGATAGTACCTGGATCAACTACCTCCTCTGGTAGCTTATTTCATATACCTAGCATCCATTGTGTTACAAAATTACCCTATTAGTTTATTTTCTTGTTTGTATGACTGCAGAAACGTAATTTTGTTTGAACAGGTTCAAATGACAATAAACATTATTCTGATTCTGATTACATCTTTTCCCCTCACTTTAAACCTATGGTTCTCGATACCCCTACTCTGGTCAAGTAAATCTGTGCATCCACCCGAACTGTCCCTCTCATGATTTTGTACACCTCTATAAGTTCACCCCTCATCCTCCTGCACACTGAGGAAAGGGGTCCCAGCCTGCTCAGCCTCTCCCTAAAGCTGAGGCCCTCGAGTCCTGTCAACATGTTCATAAATTCTCTCTGCACCCTTTCCAACTGTGTATGGTGGGGAATCTGGTCTGCCTGATGGCCTGGGTGGCATCAATAACTCTGAGATTTCTCGCTACTTCAGGCAGAGCTATTCCCAAACCAAGAAGCGATGTATCCCGAAACCTTGATTTCTGCAGTGCACCTGTAGAAGTTAGTAAGATTAGTTGGGGACATGCTGGAATCCTGAGGAAGTAGAGGCATTGGTGAGCATTTATCGCTGTAGCTTCAATGTATTTGGTCAAGGACAGAATTCCCATTCTTAATTATAATAACAATTAAAAAATGGGTGAAAAGAGATGGAAAAGGTAATTTAAGAATATAAGAAATTGGAGCAGATTTTGATAACATGGCTCCCTGTGTCCTTCACCTGACCACCGCTCACTTCCCTTCTCGATTCTCATGATCCTCACCTCTCTTAAGGGCAAATTCTCTCTTGAACGTATTTAATGACCTTTACTCCACAACTCTCTGCAGTAGTCTACTCCAAAGATTCACCATCCTCAGTGGAGACATTTCTCCTCTTCTCCATGTAAAGAGGAACTGCTTATTCTTGAATAACGACCCTGTTTTTAGATTTTTAATCATCTTCTCAACATCTGTCTTGCAAATCCCCGTCATAACCTTCCATGTTTCAACAAGGTCACATCGCATTCATCGAAGCAGCAATGAATAGAGACCAAACCTGCTCAACCATTACTCATAGGGCAACCACGTAATTGGAGCAATCAAACAAATATGCATTATCTGGGCTGCCTTCAATGCACGTTATCTTCTCCTTAAAGGGACTCTTTCCCTGCTGTATCTCTAAACTAAACTAAACTGCAGATGTTAGAATCTTGAGTAAAACACTGCTGGAGGAACTCCGCAGGTCAGGCAGCATCTGGGGAAAGAACTAACCGATGGATTTTCAGGTTGGGTCTGAAGAAGGGTTCAGAATGTTGTCTCTATGAGAGGACTTTACCTATAAGGAGCGGTTGTTTTCTCCAGAATGCCAGCGGGTCAAGGGAGACCCCATAGATGTTTATAAAATTATCAAAGGCATAGATAGGGTGGACAATCAGAACATTTTCACCACAAAAGGTAGGAAATGTCAACGACTAGAGGCATTACTTTTAGGTGCAAGTTTAAAGGAGATGCGCAAGGCAGATATGAAAGTGGCTTTTAAGAGAATTTTGGACACACACTTTAATATATGGGGAAGGACATGGATCATATGCAGGAAGAGATTGGTGGATGTAACCCAGTCCATCACACAGACCACTCTCCCCACCATTGACTCCATTTATACTTCAAGCTGCCTCGGAGAAGAAGCCACATTAATTGAGGACCTTTCCAAGCCTGATCATTCCTTCTGCTCCCTGGTCCTGTCAAGCTGAAGATTCAGAAGCTTGCAAGAAAGCACCTTCAGAGTTAGAAACAGCTTGAGAGAAGAATATGGGCGGAAACAGTAGTCGATCGGAGAAATCTGATCCTACTGATAGAGGGAGGCTTGAGGTCCAGAAAGGAAAGATGCAGATAAGAAAGAACACTGCAAAAGTGATAATTAAATGGAAATACCCCTCTTATTAGACATCTGAATGGTCCTTTCAAAATTTAGGCAACAGACCTGATTTTCTATCCTACCTTATTGCAGGCATTGGACTTTTTCTGTAGAACTGTTACATTGTTTAGTTTAATTTAGTTTAGTGATACAGCGCAGAAACAGGCCCTTTGGCACAACCAAGTCCGCGCTGATCAGCGATACTTGTACATCAGCACCATCCTACACACGTGGGACAATTTACAATTTTTACTGAAGTCAAATTAACTTCCAAACCTGCATATCTTTGGCGTGTGGGAGAATGTACAAACTCATTACAGACAGCACTGATAGCCACGATTGAATCTGGGCCTCTGGCGCTGTAAGGAAGTAACTCTACCTCTGTGCCACCATGCCACCCCTGTGTAATTCTGCACTCTGGTATCTTTCTCTTGGCTCTGGATTTATATCTTATGTTTGGCTTGTTTTGATTATTTTATAGCATTATCTGATTTGATTAGATAAGCCGGCAAACAAAAGCTTCTCACCGTACCTTGGTACGTGTGTCAATAAAAAACCTAAACCAGAGAGGATTAGTTTCACAGCGTCATGGTCAGCAGATATATTGTGGGTCAAAATGCTTGTTCCTGTGCTCTATCTTTCTATGTTGTATGAAACTGTGAGTTGAAGGGTCAGTTCTTGCCCTGTACTTTTCTATATCCTATAACATTGTGGGCTGAAGGGCCTGCTCGAGTGCTGAATCTTTCTATGTCCAATGACACTGGGGCTGAAAGGTCAGCTCCTGTACTGTACTTTCCTATAACAAGACACAAAGTGCTGGAGTAACTCAGCGTGTCGGGCAGGATCTCTGGAGAACATGGATAGGAAACTGAATCAGCAACATCGTAGTAGATTAGGCTTTGGGGGGTGCATGTGAACCTCTCTATCGCTTGGAAAGTCTGTCTGTGTCCCTGGAAGGAGGTGACCTTTCTATGTTCTATGATATAGTGGGCAGCAGGGCCTACTTCTGTGCTATATTTGTCTACATTCTATGACACTGTGAGCCGAACGGTCTGTTCCTGTGCTGCACCTTTCTACAGAAGATTTTGTGCCAATCTTCAGTATAAAGCTGCATCTGCAGTTCCTTCCTACACTGTATTTTTCTGTGTTCTATGACACTATCGGCCAAATGGACTGATTCTCTCTCTCGCTTGGAAAGTCTGTTTGGGTCCCAGGAATGAGGAGCCCTTTCTATATTATGACATATGGGCTGTAGCGCCGATTTCTGTGCTATATTTGTCTACATTCTATAACACTGTGGCCTGAAGTGCCAGTTCCTGTTCTGTACTGTTTTATATTCTATGACACTGTGGGTCATAGTGCCTGTTTCTGTGTTGTATATTTCTGTTATATAACAGTGTGGGCTGAAGGGTCTGTCCCTGTACTGTACTATAGTCTATGACACTGTGGGCTGAAGGGCCTGTTCCTGTACTGTACTGTATTCTATGACACTGTGGGCTGAAGGGCCTGTTCCTGTACTGTACTATAGTCTATGACACTGTGGGCTGAAGGGCCTGTTCCTGTACTATACTATAGTCTATGACACTGTGGGCTGAAGGGCCTGTTCCTGTATTGTACTATATTCTATGACACTGTGGGCTGAAGGGCCTGTTCCTGTACTATACTATAGTCTATGACACTGTGGGCTGAAGAACCTGTTATGTGCTGCACTTTTTTTTTAATAGAATATAGACACAAAATGCAGGAGTAACTCAGCAGGACAGGGAGCATCTCTGGAGAGAAGGATGTTTGAGACAACCCGAAAAACATCACCCGTTCCTTCTCTCTAGCAATACTGCCTGTCCCACTGAGTTACTCCACCATTTTGTATCTATCTTTGGATTAAACCAGCATCTGCAGTTCCTTCCTAACCGTACTTTTCTGTGTTCTATGGCACTTTGGGCCACAGGGCCTGTTTCTGTGCTGCACTCTTCTATATTCCCTGACAGTGGGTCGAAGGGCCTGTTCCTGTGCTATACATTTCTACATTCTATGACACTGTGAGCTGAAGGGCCTGTTCCTGTGCTGTACTATTCTACAGTCCCTAACAGAGTGGGCCGAATGGCCTGTTCCTGTGCTGCACTCTTCTATATTCCCTGACAGTGGGTCGAAGGGCCTGTTCCTGTGCTATACATTTCTACATTCTATGACACTGTGAGCTGAAGGGCCTGTTCCTGTGCTGTACTATTCTACAGTCCCTAACAGAGTGGGCCGAATGGCCTGTTCCTGTGCTGTAATGTTTTATGTTCTATGACACTGTGGTCCGAAGGACCTGTGGTGTACTGTTGTATCTGCTCTGACAGTGGGCCGAAGGGGTTGTTTCTGTGCTATACTTTTGTACATTATGCACTGCGGGCCGAAGGGCCTGTTCCTGTCCTGTACGTTTCTACATTCTGTGACTGTGGGCCGAAGGGCCTGTTCCTGTCCTGTACTACTCTCTGTTCTGCATGCTGGGTGAGGACTGGGTGGACAGAGAGGTCTGTTTCCACCCTGTGGAAGTTCACTGTGAGGCGGGTCCCACCTTATAGAGTTCAGCGGCCTCGCCAATCGGGCTGGTGCTGTGGCCCTGGTGATCGCGGGACGTGGCGCACACCACACAGATCGGCCTCCGGTCATCGCTGCAGTAAACCTTCAGCCTCTCGTCGTGCTCCTGGCAGCGGAGCTCCGTCTGAACCGCCGCCTCGTCCAGTCTCAGCTTCATTACATTCTCCACGATGTTGGACACGAACCGGTTGGGTCTGAGCGTCTTCTCTCGGGCAGCAGCGCCCGGCACTGGGGGCAAGTGACCGTCCCTCGCTCCGACTGCCAGTGGCGGACGATGCAGGTCCGGCAGTAATTGTGGCCGCAGTCTATCGTTACAGGGTCGACAAAGAAATCCAAGCAGATGGGGCAAAGCGCCTCATCTTTCATCGACTGTAGCACGCCTATGCTCGCCATTGCTGTCGCCCTCTCCGAGTCCCGGACGGTGAAGTTTCACTTTCGCTTGGCTGGAAAAGCGACGATTTCCGGTAAATGTCTTCGCACAAATCTGCAGATTGTAAAGATAGACACAACAGTGCTGGAGTAACTCAGCGGGTCAGGCAGCCCACTCCTCTTCTCCCGAGATGTCACCCGACCCGCTGATTTACTCCAGCGTGTGGTGGGGAGAGGGACTGGGCAGCGTTTACCACTTTTTGTCATCTCCTTCATTCCTGGGCGTTCGAGTTGCTGAACCAGGCCGTGATGTAACTGGTCAAAATGCTCTCTGCTGCTAACCTGTAGAAGCTCAAGAGTATTTGTCGATATAGCGAATCTCCTCAATTCGAAAAAACAACTCTAAGTGAAAAATATGTAGTGTGGGCGGTTGCTGGAGTCTAGGCAAATTGGGGAGAATGAAATGAGATTAGTGTAAATGATTGGTACAGATTCACTACATCGCTGGAGGTGCAAGCTTGAGTGAAATACAAAGTGCAGGAGGAACTCAGAGGGAATAGCCAAGTGATGTTTTCGATCTGGATCTTTGTTCGGGCTAGGAGAAAGGGGGGAGGGGGGTGGAGAAAGGTGAAAATAGAGAGAGGTGGGGCATGACAAATCCTGGAATGTGCTAGGTGGATACAGGTGAGGGGGAGGGTGAAGATTGGCAGATGGGTGGACAAAGGCAAGAGATGAAAAGTAGACAAAAGGGTGTCATGGAAAATGAGTGAAATGTGAAACCAGAGAGAGGGATAGTGTGAGGGATAAAGTGATTAAACCCCACTATTGTAAGGGGCTTTAAAGAGGATTCAAACCGATAGAGGCCAGGGAGAGGGTTCTGACACAGCTGTGTATAAAAGTTACCAGACCCATCCTTGAGTAAGAAGTAACAGCATTGTATAGCGGTAGAAGGGAGTGATGTAGATAGATCCCTATCAGTAGAATGGAGTGATAGATGGGACCCATCTCACTATAGCTTAGCTTTAGTGCTGATATAGGAGAACTGAGAGAGTTCACTTGGAGGTGAGTAAAACTAGGGTAGGTCATGAACAACTGAGCATGCTTAATAAAATAAATGAATATTACAACACACCCCTGGTCAAGAAACTGCTCATTACCATGGACATGCGATGTATGATGTGGGAGGTACTGGGGGGACGTACCTACAGGTTGTCCACCTCAGTGTCTGATTGGAGCGGGTCAAAGGAGGGGAGGTTGGATGTAGAATTGTGTGTATAAAGGGGGTTTACCCTTCTGACTTCGGTGTGTCTCAACTTGGAGAGGCACCCGACTCTGCAGACTCGAAAATAAAGAATCTCTTGCTTCCACGATTTAGTCTTTGAGTAGTGATTGTGAGCACATCGCATATCTCACAATAGGGCTCAAGGAAAGAGCATTCACGTTGCGACCCTGTTTCCACCAATCTTTCCACCACCATGCACAAGAAGCGCAAGACAGACACCATTGTATGCAGATGCTGAGAAGTGTGTTCAGCTCTGGATGAACAACTTCTAATCTTGTGTGTGGACTCGATAAGAAGAAGAGGGGGATATAGATGGACGGGGAAAGGGGAAAAAGTGGGTTAGGATGGTGAAAGTAATGGATCGAAACTGGGTGTGGGGTCACTGGAAATTGAGGGGGCATGGGGGCGGGTGGTTGGCGGGGGGAGGTTACTTAAAACTGGAGAATTTAATGTTCATATTGTTGGGTTTTAAGCTGTCAACATGGAATGTGAGGTGCTACTCCTCCAGTTTTCAAACTGCCCCACTCTGGTAATGGAGGAGGCCCGAGACAGAAAGGTCAGTTATGGATTGAAGATATACACAAAATGCTGGAGTAACTCATTGGGTCAGATGGCATCTCTGGAGAAAAGGAATAGGTGACGTTTCGGGTCGAGGTCAGGTTTGGAATGGGAAGGGGAATTAAAATGGTTAGCAACCGGGAGATCCAGAAGGCTTTGATGGACCGAGTGCAAGTGTCCAATGAAGGAGTTGTATCATTGTGTATGTGTATGTGAATCTGTGTTTGCATTATTCCATCCCTACCCAGTGCACATTAAGGCCAGACTCCCCTTGGGCCTCGAGACATTAGGGGCAGATAGGCTGCTCGGCCACTGAACTTTTCACAAGCCCGGCACACAGATGAAAGCACAGACATTTCCTTCAGACTTAAAGAGATTCGGCAAGTCACCAAATACTGTGACCAACCTATACAAATCTCAAAATGCGGAGTAACTCAGCAGGTCAGGCAGCACCTGAGGAGGAAATAGAGAGGTGATGTTTTGGATCGGGACCCTTCTTCATTCCCAACCAGAAGTGTCACACATCTATCCACTCAGTCTACAGATGCTGCCTGACCCACTGAGCTACTCCAGCACTTTGTGTTTTTCACCAGGTATCTTTACTTCCTTGTATCAAAATATATATATATGTACTGTAGAAATGCTCCTCAGTGCAGTTCAGTTTCACTGAGGTACAGGGAATCAGCATACAATAGATTGCATCGTGGCCTGCACGGCAATTTCAATACACAGGAGCGCAAGGCGCTGCAGAGAGCGGTGGAATCAGCCCAGTCCATCATGGGCACAGCCCTGCCGTCCATGCAACACATCTAAAAAAGATGCTACCATCGGGCAGGAGGTACAGGTGCCTGAAGTCCCACACCAGTAGATTCAGGAACAGCTACTTTCCTACAACCATCAGGTTCTTGAACTGACCTAATCAGACCTCCACAAGGGAACGCTACAGACCATAATTGTGCTACCATGTAGTTGTTTTTCAAATTGTGTTTTGCATTAATCCCTTGTTTTTTTTTTGCAGTCATCTGCTTTCTTTTAATTGTCGTGTAGAATTTATGTGTAGATTATCTTTTTTTTGTTTTTTTTTGTTAAATATTTTTATTAGACGTAAGTACATATTAATAGAATATACTTCTCACATTCGTAAATATATTAATATACTTCTCACAATTATGTCTTATTTGTATTTCTATACATTTTTTTGTGTGTAGATTATCTTTGATTTATGATTTTGTGTGTTGTCTATCTAAGTGATGCAAGCTATACCTCACCATTCTTGTGCATATGACAATAAACTCGACTCAATTCGACTTGATCATGGCTGATGTGATTGTAAGCCTAATTCCACATTCCTGCCTCTGCCCATAATGTTTTACCCCTTTATTGAAGTTGAGACTTTGCTTCCACAGTGTGGTGCAGCTGATCAAGCTGCTGCCTCACAGTATTAGAGACCTGGGTTTGATCCTGACCTTGGGCACTGTCTGAGTGGAGTGTTGTCGCATAGGTATCCTCTCACATCCAAAGGTGTGCAAGTGTGTAGAATAATTGGCCTCTGTGAATTCCAGAGTGGCGCAGCGGTAGAATTTACAGATACAGTGCAGAAACTGGCCTTTTGACCCACTGAGTCCAGCACCAGAGACCCGGTTTGATCGTGGCTACAGGTGCAATCTGTAGGGAGTTTGTACATTCTCCCTGTGACCGCGTGAGTTTTCTCCGGGTGCTCCAGTTTCCTCCCACATTCTAAAGACGGGCAGGTTTGCAGGTTAATTGGCTTCCATAAATTTATCTAGTGTGTTGGATATGAACCTGGGATAAACGGTGATCGATGATCGTCGTGGAGTATTGCAAGCAGTTCTGTTTGTCCCATTAAAAAAGGCACGTGGAGGCTTTGGAAAGGGTGCAGGAGGTTTACCAGAATGATATGATAATAAGGAACTGCAGGTGCTTTTTTTGCCAAAGATAGACACAAGATGCTGGAGTAACTCGGCATCATAATGCTGCCTGACCCGCAGAGTTACTGCAGCATTTTGTGTTTATCAAAACGATGCCTGGCCTCTTAGTCTGAAGAAGGGCCTCAGCCCGAAACGTTGCCTATTTCCTTCGCTCCATAGATGCTGCCTCACCCGCTGAGTTTCTCCAGCATTTTGGTCCACTCTGGCTTAGGTGGTTTTAGCAACAGGGAGAGGTTGGACAGTCTTTGATTGTTTTTGGTAGTTGAGGCCAGTTCATTGGCTATATTTAAGAGTGAGTTGGATGTGGCCCTTGTGGCTAAGGGGATCAGAGGGTATGGAGAGAAGGCAGGTACGGGATACTGAGTTGGATGATCAGCCATGATCATATTGAATGGCGGTGCAGGCTCGAAGGGCTGAATGGCCTACTCCTGCACCTAATTTCTATGTTTCTATGTTTTTTCTCTGGAATGCCAGAGGTTGCAAGGTGACCTGATAGAAGTATATAAAATGATGGGAAGTATCGAGAAGTTTGACAGAACCTATTTCGCAGGATGAAATATACCAAATACTAGAGGGTATAGGTTTAAGGTGAGAGGGGAAAAGTTTAAAGGAGATGTGTGGAGCAAGTTTGTACACAGGCCATGGAGTGCCTGCAACATGCTGCCAGTGGTGTTGGTGGTGGAACTAGATACGATAGTGGCATTTAAGAGCGTTTTGGATTGGCACATGGATACTCAGGACATGGAGGGATGTGGATTATGTGCAGACAGATCTGGGCATCATTTTTGGCACCGACATAGACATGTTCCTGTGCTGTACTGTTCTATGTAATCACACTTTGAAGGAAAAAAATACCTTGATCATATTTTACATGGGCAAACCCTTATTTTTAAACAGGGACTCCTACTTCTAGATTTTTCACAAGGGGTAATAAATGTCCTTTCAAAATCAACCCTTAAGGACACCGATCATCATTAATGTTTCGATCATGTCACCACCAAAAATGAAGGCTAGCAGTATCAAACTTCATCTGTGCCTCACTGTTGGGACAGTGCCATAAATTCCAGCTGCTAATCTAGTAATCCCTCAAGTACTTTTCATCCTTCATTAAATGCATGACCAATACATACTCCAGATGTGTTCTTCTCTGATCATATTTCTTTCATCAAAGCCCTGAAGCATAACCACCCCAGTTATGAATACAATTTCCATTGCAAAAACACTTCTAGCTGACCCAATTATTTGCTGTACCTGCATTTCATCCTTTTGCAAACCATGTACAGGGAGAACCTACAATAGACACACGGTGCTGGGGTACGTCAGCGGCTCAGCCAGCATCTCTGCAGAAAAAGGATAAGTGACGTTTCAGATCGGAAACATTCTAAGCCAATACGTAGAGGAACCAACTAGAGGGCAGGCCATCGTAGACTGGATATTGTGTCATGAGGAAGGATTAGTTAGCAATCTTGATGTGCAAAGCCTCTTGGCCAACTGTGACCATAATATGGTAGAGGCGGGAATTGGCTAGGATAAACTGGCAAATGATATATAAGGGTTGACGGTGGATATGCAATGGCAAAGATTTAAAGATCGCATGGATGAATTACAACAATTGGTCATCCCTGTCTGGCGCAAAGATATAACAGGGAAGGCGGCTCAACCGTGGCTAACGAGGGAAATTAGGGACAGTGTTCAATCCAAGGGAGAGGCATATACATTGGCCAGAGGAAGCAGCAAACGGAAGGACTGGGAGAAATTTAGAATTCAACAGAGGATAAAGGGGTTAATTAAGAGGGAGAAAATAGAGCATGAAAATAAGCTTGCGGGGAATACAAAAACTGACTGTAAAAGCTTCTTTAGATGTGTGAAAAAGGAGAGATTAGTAAAGATAAATGTAGGTCTCTTACAGTCAGAAACAGGTGAATTTATAATGGGAAACAAGGAAATGGCACAGTTAAACAAGTACTTTGGTTCTGTCTTCATTAAGGAAGACACAATCTCCCAGAAATACATGGGGACCGAGGATCTAGCGCAGGGGTCGGCGACCTTGTTCTGCATAGGGGCCGGGACGCATGTCTGTGAGTGGATGGCGGGCCATATCTATCACGTGTACACATGGATCCCGCCCCCATCCTGCCCCGGATGGCAGGCATCAACTCAACTGTTCACAGAAGGTAGACGAAAATGCCGGAGAAACTCAGCGGGTGAGACATGCAAGCATTCTTGTCTACCTTCGATTTTTCCAGCATAGGCAGTTCTTTCTTAAACGGGTTCACAGGATGCGGTACAGCCAGAGCTCGGCCGCTGCTTGGGGTGCTCGACGGGTCAGATGATTACGGGGAAAAAAATCCGCCTGCGGGCCAGATGATTTCGGGTTACGGGCCGCAATCGGACTGGGGGCCTTAGGTTGCCGACTCCTGATCTAGCATGAAGGAGGAACTGAAGGAAATTCACATTAGTCATGAAATTGTGTCAGGGTAAACTGTTGGAACTGAAGGCAGATAAATCACCAAGGCCTGATGGTCTGCATCCCAGAGTACTCAAGGAGGTGGCACTAGAAATCATGGATGCATTGGTGATCATTTTCCAGTGTTCTACAGACTCTGGATCAGTTCCTGTGGACTGGAGGGTAGCTAATGTAACCCAACTTTTTAAGAAAGGAGGGAGAGAGAAAACAGGGAATTATAGACCAGTTAGCCTGACATTGGTAGTGGGGACGATGCCTGAGTCGATGATAAAAGATGTAATAGCAGCGCATTTGGAAAGCAGTGACAGGTGACATTAGAATGGATAAGGGAGAGCCAGTGGTGTATTTCAAAAAGCTTGCAAAAAGCCTTTGACAAGTCCCACACAAGAGATTAGTGTGCAAAATTAGACCACTTGGTATTGGGGGTAGGGTATTGACAAGGATAGAGATCTGGTTGGCAGACAGGAAGCAAAGAGTAGGAATTAATGGGCCCTTTTCAGAATAGCAGGCAGTGACTAGTGGGTTTCCGCAAGGCTCAGTGCTGTGACTCCAGTTATGTACAATATATATTAACAATTTATTCGAAGGAATTAAATGTAACATCTCCAAGTTTGTGGATGACACAAAGCTGGATGGCAGTGTGAGCTGCGAGGAGGATGTCATGAGGCTGCAGGGTGACTTGGATAGGTTGGGTGAGTGGGCAGATGCAGTATAATGTGGATACATGGGAGACAAAGAAGGCAGATTATTATCTGAATGGTGTCAGATTAGGAAAAGGGGAATTGCAACGAGACCTGCGTGTCCTAATACATTAATTACTGAAAGTAAGCATGCAGGTACAGCAGGCAGTGAAGAGAACTAATGGCATGTTGACCGTCATAACAAGAGTAGTTGAGCATATGAGCAATGCAGTTGTACAGGGCCCTGGTGAGAGCTCAACTGGTCTGCTAATTTGAGGAAGGACATTCTTGCTATTGAGGGAGTGTGGATTAGGTTCACCAGGTTAATTCCTGGGATGGCAGGGTTAACATTATGAAAGAATGGATCGACTGGGTTTATATTCACGGGAATTTAGAAGGATGAGAGGGGATCTGAAAGAAACACATAAAATGATTAAGGGATTGGACAGGCTAGATGTAGGAAAAATGTTCCCGATATTGGGGGAGTCCAGAACCAGGGATCACAGTTTAAGTACAGAGTTGTGAACCTATGGAATTCTCTGCCACAGAAGGCAGTAGAGGCCAATTCACTGGATTCAAGAGAGAGTTAGATAGCTCTTAGGGCTAATGGAATCAAAGAATATGGGGAGAAATCGGGAAGAGGGTCCTGATTCTGGATGATCAACCGTGATCATATTGAATGGCGGTGCTGGCGCGAAGGGCCGAGTGGCCTAATCCTCCACCTATTTTCTATGTTTCTATGTTCAGACCTGTAGCGTCACCTATCCTTTTTCTCCAGAGATGCTGCCCAACCCGCTGAGTTACTCCAGAACTGCAGATGCTGGTTTAAACCAAAGATAGACAAAAAAAGCTGGAGTAGCTGAGTGGGTCAGACAGCATCTCTGGAGATAAAGAATGGGCAACGTTTCAGGTCGAGACCCTTCTTCAGGCCAGTCTGAAGGTTCTCGATCCGAAACATCGCCTATTCCTTTTCTCCAGAGATGTTGTCTGACCCGCTGAGTTACTCCAGCTTTTTGTGTCTATCTTGGAACATACCACCAGGGATGATGGTGGAGGCAGCAGCAATAGTAAAAGATAGAAACATAGAAAATAGGACATTCGGCACTTTCCGCCATTCAATATGTTCATGGCTGATCATCCAGAATCAGTACCATGTTCCAACATTTTCCCTCTATCCCTTAAATCCATTAGTCGAGCTATATCTAACTCTCTCTTGAATGCATCCTGTGAATTGGCCTCCACTGCCCCTGTGGCAGAGAATTCCACAGATTCACACCTCTCTGCATGAAAAAACATTTCCTCATCTCAGTCCTAAATGATCTACCCCTTATCCTTAAACTGTGACCGCTGGTTCTGGACTCCCCCAACATCGGGAAAACATTTCCTGCATCTAGGGTACACAAAAAGCTGGAGAAACTCAGCGGGTGCAGCAGCATCTAAGGAGCGAAGGAGATAGGCGACGTTTCGGGCTTAGACCTTCTCAGACTGGTCAGGGATCAGGGAAACGAGAGATTCAATGAGTGAAAGATCAAAAAGTATCGGTGATAAAGGGATCAAGCCATCTGTTTGTGGTGTAAAATGAGAAGCTGGTGCCATGACAATATTCAAGCCCAAAGGAATATGTAAGTCCTGCATCTAGCCTCCGATAATGATGAACCCCATCATCCTTCTCAATTCCAATTAATATAGTAGTACTTAAGAGTGTTTTAGATTGGCACATGGATATGCAGGGAATGGAGGGATATGGATCATGTGTAGGTAGTGGAGATGAGCTTATTTTGGTATAATGTTCAGCATTGTGGGTGAAAGATCCTCCTCCTGTGCTGTTCTATTGGATGCTCTTGGGGTAGACATCGCAGCTTTAAGGTGAGAAGACAGAAGTTTAAAGGAGATTTATGTGGCAAGTTGTAGATTTTGGTTTAGGTTTATAACTGTCACATGTACTGAAGTACAGTGAAAAGCTTTGTTTTCAAAGTAGGATAATAATATACATAAACACAACCCATACAAACTCAGCTACAATAGGTGGAGTGAAGGAAAAGATACAGAGTGCAGACTACAGTTTACAACATTGTAGCACAGGTTTCAAAGACAAAGTCCAATGTCTGCAATGGGGGAGAGCAGAATCAGACTGTACTCTAGCTGATGGAAAGGCCATTGAGAAGCCTAATACCAGATGGGAAGGAGCAGTTCCTGAGTCTTCTGTAGCGGAATAGAGTTCTCAGAATATATTTGTTTACACAAGAGAGCAGCAGGTGCCTGGAGCGCACTGTCAGGGGAAGCGAGGGAACAAATACAACAGCGACACTGAGGACACATTTCAAAAGGCACATAAACAGTTGGAGATTTGAGGAGATATAGACGAGGTGAAGGAAGATGTACAGTTTAGATCCTCATCGGCACAGACATGGTGAACCGAAGGGCCTGTTGTTGGTTTACACTGAAGGTGGACACAAAATGCTGGAGTAACTCAGCGGGACAGGCAGCATCTCTGGATAGGAGGATTGGGTGACGTTTCGGGTCGAGACCCTTCTTCAGACTTTCAAGACCTGTTGCTGTGTTGTATTGTTCCAGCTTCTACGAATGGCTGAGCCGTGTCAGACTGGAGGTTTCAGAATTGTAGCCATCAGGGGGATGTGGATGGATGCAGAAGGACACATCACGTCATTTGGTATGCACACTTTATTTAACTTCATAAAAACCATTTAACAACTCATCATAGCAACCCGCCTTAACAACTCATCCCCCTCAAAACAACAAAGTGCAAATATTTGTGTTCACAGCAATATTAAACTGGACCTTGGATCCACACGCTTGTTAACCCCCCCGTGAATGCTTTTAAAGCAGTTATCACTGTACAATAGTAGGCACAGGTGAAGTTGGAGGGGCATCTATCTGCAAGCACCACACAGCGCCCAACATGCTTATTCCACACCGTGAGGCAGTGGGTCTACCACCTGCGCCACTCTGCCACCCTCATTACCTTTAATGCTTCAAACCAAGGGGCAAGAGATAACCGGAAAAGCTTTGGGATTTATCCATCCCAGGTCAGAGCAGCTCCTTGGGAACTTCCCTGCGGACAACCTCCCAGGGTCAGTGTCAGAAGGCCAGCCTGAGTGGGCCGCTACTGCCTTCCTTCTTGTTGTGGGGGTTGAAGAGAGGGAAGAGTGTGTGGGTGAACTTGTGGTGCAGGGTGTAGAGGTGGCACAGGCTGTCGGCATCGTAGAACGACAGGTGCCCCTCCTCGTAGTCCAGGTAGACACGGACGGTTTGCGGCTTGTGTCGGAGGGGGAGGCTCCGGGGCCCCGGCCCTCCCAGGTTGACCAGGTTGCCGTTGACCATCTCCAGCACCCAGTAGCCGTCCTGCGGCACCAGCGGCCCGGTGATCAGCCGGTCGGCCAACTCGCTGGCCACCCCCAGCAAGCAGGCCTGGTTGCCCCCCAGCTCCACGTCCCAGTAGTGTCGCCCCGACTTGAAGCCGCTGCCGGCCAGCACGCACAGCCAGTGGTTGAAGCGCTGGGGCGAGAGCGAGCACTCCCGCCGCTTCTCACCGTCCGCCACACTGCGCAGGTCCTCGGACAGGAGCAGCCGGGGGTGAGCTGTCCTGGCGTCCAGCTTCAGGGACTCCCGGGCTGAAAGGCATGAATCAGTCGGTCAGTGGAGATTGTTCCCCACATGAGGGGAATGGATTGGGTAAATGCAATCTTTGCCAAGGGGAATCAAGAACCAGCCGACATAGGTTTAAGGTGGGGGGGGGGGGGGAGACATAATCGTAAACTGAGGGTAATTCTTTTCTTTTACACAAAGGATGGTGGGTATATGGAACAAGCTGCCGGAGGACGTAGTTGAGGCAGGTACTACCAGAATGTTTAAACCTGTCATTTGGACAGGTACATAGCTAGGATAGGCTTACAGGGCTATGGGCCAAGCGAGGGCAGGTGGGACTAAAGTGGATGGGGCATGTTTAAGGATAAGGGAGAAGTCTTTTAGCACCGAGAGGAGAAGATCTTTCTTCACACAGAGAGTGGTGAGTCTGTGGAATTCTCTGCCACAGAAGGTAGTTGAGGAAAGTTCATTGGCTATATTTAAAAGGGAGTTAGATGTGGCCCTTGTGGCTAAAGGGATCAGGGGGTATAGAGAGAAGGCAGGTACAGGATACTGAGTTGGATGATCAGCCATGATCATATTGAATGGCTGTGCAGGCTCGAAGGGCCGAATGGCCTACTCCTGCACCTATTTTCTATGATTCTATGTTGGTCAGTGTGGGCAAGTTAGGCCAAAGGGCCTGTTCCTGTGCTGCACTGTTTTAAGTTCTGTGATCAATGATCTATGACCTGAAATATGAACACTCTGTTTCTCTGTCTAAATGCTGCTTGGCCAGCTGATTATTTCCATCATTTACTGTTTTATATTTTGTAAGACAGGACAAAGCTTGGTTGGTTCCCCATCCACATTGGACTTTACCGGATTTAACTTGCACTGAACATTATTCACGTTATTCTCTTTATAATGTGTCTGTACACTGTGGGTGGCTTGATTGCTATCACGTATTGTCTTTCCGTTGACTGGTTAGCACGCTAAAACAGATTCTCATTGTGCCTCGGTACACTTGACAATAAACTAAACTCAGACTCCCTTCATCATCAGTACAAAGTTGCTACAGTGGTCCAGTTTCTGCAGTGGGATTTGCAACCTTCTAAGAGGCACGTGTGGTACCACTGAGTCATAGCGCAGTATAGCCCCCATGTCATGGATATATGAGCAGCACATCCCGAACCCTCAGTCTCCCTGCACCGCCCCCACCTCACCTCTCACCACCCCTTTTCCCTCCACCCCAACTCTCCAAAAAGCAGGATCACGTACCTGGCACAAGTGCTTTCAGCTCATCCCAGATTTTAACATAACGGAAAGGTGTGATGATGGAGTCAGTGTGGAGGTCGGTGGGAAAGTCCGTTGGAGCGAAGTATTCCTGTTTGCATCTGGAACATTGGATTGGAAGCTTGTGCATGTGAAGGAAGCTTTGCAAAGGCACAGATACCCACATTTCCCCACACCCTTCTGCAATCTGAACCCTGGAACCAACAGTGGGCCAACTCTCTCTATGACTTCTCTCTCTCTCTATGTAACTTCAGGCAGCCTTGGGCTGCATACTGTGCCCATTGAAAGTAAAACAAGAAAGGCTTTGAAATGCACCCTGCAGCCAACAATGTTATTGATATTGTCAGACTGCAGCCATTTCCCAGTTCCCCAAGGAAGTCAAGCAGCCAAATTATTTAGAGTGAGGTCCCACCGCGTGTGATAATGGTGATGGCAAAGGATAAATATTGGCCAAAACTGTGCCTTTCGATCTTACACATGGATAGACACAACAATGTTTAAATGAGCCATCAAGTGGAGTCACACTCAGAGTATTGAGTATAGATGTTGGGAGGTCATGTTGCAGTTATACAAGATGTTGGTGAGGCCACATTAAGAGTATTGTGTTCAGTGTTGGACACCAAATTGTTGGAAAGATGTTGTCAAGCCGGAAAAGTGTGCAGAGAGGTTTTACCAGGATGTTGACAGGACTCAGGGGCCTCGGCTACAGGCCTCAGCTATGAGCAGGCTAGGACTCTATTCCTTGGAGCGCAACAGTATGAGGGGTGATCTTATAGATGTGTAGATCAGGTAAAGGCGCTGTCTCTTGCCCAGAGTTGGGGAATTCGAGAACCAAAGGGCATAGATTTAAGGTGAGTAGGGGAAGATTTAATAGGAAACCGAGGGGTTACACAAAGGGTGGTTCTATCTCAACATCTAAGAAACACAGACGGATAGGATATGTTTGGAGGGATATGGGCCAAATGCAAGCAGGTGGGACTAGTGTAATTGAGACATGTTGGTGGGTGTGGGAAAGTTGGGCTGAAGGGCCTGTTTCAATGCTGTATGAATCTATGACTTTACGACACAAGAGACTGCAGCTGCTGGAATCCAGAGCATCTCCCACCCTTCTCCACCCCAGGCCCCACATTCCAAACCAGCCCCGTTCCCTTCAAACCACCATCCCTCCCCGTGGTTCTATATTTTGTGTCCCAGCTCATCAGATTCCACCACCAACACCTTTTTGTCTTCTCCACTTGTCGCCTCCAGTATCAGTTACAATCTCTACCCTCTCTCCCTCATCTGCCAAACTACCCTTACCCACCTAGATCCACCTGTCACCAGCTCCTCCCCTACCCTTCACCCTTACCTCTCTCTACCCGCATTCTCCCCTCTACTCCATTCGGGCACTAACCCAAAACATCATCTATCCATCTCCTTCCACGGATGCTGCCTGACGCACCAAGTTCCTGCAGCACTTTATTTTTTGCTAATCCAGTGGAGTGCCTGGTATTCTGTGCTCATATCTCTGGGAGCTCAAACTTGAAGCACCAAATTTAAAACAAAGCAGAGAACTATTAACCAGAGATGACTTTATGTAGAAACAAGGAACTGCAGATGCTGGTGCACAGAAAAGGGCACAATGTGCTGGAGTAACTCAGCAGGTCGGGCAGTATCTCTGGAAAACATGGATCGGTGATGTTTTGGGTTGGGACTCTTCTTCCGGCATTTTTTTTTCTCTGGACATTTATCTTTCTAGATGCTTTTGTTTATAATTCTATGGATCTTTATATTTCCAACAGCTCTTTAGATGACTTTACATGTGCTCCAGAACCATGGTTCATGCGAAGCGAGCAGAAACGGCCAGGAGCCCTGCGCACTAAGTCCGCTTCCCTACAAGTCTCTGCCCAACAGGAACTGGGACTGGGACCTGCGATGGGACCAACTTACACAGGGAAGAGTGAAGCAAAGATCTCCTGGGTCTCTCAGGGCTGTGAACTCCCTGCACAGCTACCAACAGTCAACTAATCAGCCACGTACAGAAAACCATTGCAGCCACGTACCTGTCCAACAACTGCTTGATGTCCTAAAAAGTAAACAAAATTAAAAAGGTTTAAATTCTCATGATCTGATCAGTTCATTCAAATAAACTTAAGGACGGCACATTCAATTAAGGGCAGCACAAGGTGCAGTGGTAGATTTTCTGCCTTACAGGGCCAGAGACTGGGTTTGATCCTGACTATGGGTGCTGTCTATATGTTGGGTGCAATGGATGTCCCATTACTGTGGGTGCAGTTTATATGTTCTCCCTGTGACCATGTGGTTCTTCTCCGAGTGCTCCGGCTTCCCCCCACATCTCCAAGGTGTGCAGGTCGGTAGGTTAACTGCCTTCTGTAAATTGTCCCTAGTGGGTTGGGTGATTGTTTATGTGTGATTGTTGGTTGACGTAGACTCGGTGGGTGGAAAGGCCCGTTTCCACGCTGCATCTCTAAACTACAATAAAATAATTGAGTGTTTTACGACACAAATAAAAAAAACTTGTGGTGGGATTCTTCTTCCGAGGGATGATAGAAACAAAATGGAGAAAGATTGTTGAGTTGAGTGATGGGAAGGTGAGGAAAGAGGGGGGAATTGAATAGTGAGTCACGGCTCAGGTGCAGAGAAGCTGTCAAAGTGTACCTCAGAATGATCAGGGAATTTAGATCAGGGAAGACAAATATCACATCTATCATAAGAATTGCTGCTCCTTCAAAAAAATATATAGATTAATGGGTGTTGCACTCAGTCTTGCAAGTTAAACACAATCTGTAATTAGCGATTAGCCAATATAGGAGCATGATTATTTTACACTGGCATAGACCAACTATCCCTTTAGTCTTTTAACTCCACAATTCCTTGGGTTATTTCCGCCTTATTTAAAAGGAACCTCCAGAAGCTGGGCACAATCCGATTCACCTCTACTGCTCTGTGAACAGTGGACTTTGTCTGTGGAACTGACGACTAAATCCTGTGCCCTGTATCTTCCCTTTTTGCTCGACCTATTGTACTTCAGTTTGACTAGATTGTATATATCTGATCCGTGCGTTTAGCATGAAAAAGAAAGCTTTACATTGTATCCAGGAACACATGATCCTAAACCAATGTTTAGTTTAGTTTAGAGATACAGCATGGAATCAGGCCCTGCGGCCCACAAAGTCGTCACCGCCCAACAATCAACCATGCACTTGTTCTATGCTACACACTGGTGACAATTTCAGAAGTCAATTAATCCACAAACCTGCACGTCTTTGGAATGTGACAGGGAGAACATAAAAAACCCTGTACAGACAGTGCCTGTAGTCAGGATCGAACCTGGGTCTCTGGTGCTGTAAGGTAGCAACTCAGCAACTCTACCACTGCACCGTCCAATGTGATGGGCTGAAGCTATGTGTAAACTAGACTGGACATGGAAGGTAGATTCTTTCCCAGTCCAGCAAGGTAGATTATAATTCACAGAAATATAGGAGCAGGAATAGGACATTTGACCCTTCAAACTGTTCCCACCATTCAATATGATCATGGAGGGATCACTGACTTCCCTGTTTCAATATTTGCCCCACATCCGCTGATCCTACTAACTCAGAGAAAATACAGAAATCCTCGATGAACAAATGTAATGATTTTGTTGCAACTGTATCCTGCGGCAGATAACTCGACAGTCTCACTACGGTCTTGGGAAAAAAAAACCCTGCCTCATCTCAGTTTTAAACGCATCTCATCTTATCTTTATACTGGCATCTGGATTTCAGAAATATCCTTCCTGTATCTAACCTTTCCAATCCTGATAGAGTTATAGTCATAGAGTGATACAGTGTGGAAACAAGCTGTTCAGCCCAACTTGCCCAAACCGGCCAACATGTCCCACCTGCCTGCGCTTTCTCCATAACCCTCCAAACCTGTCCTATCCATATACAGTGGCTTGCAAAAGTATTCATACCCTTGAATTTTTCCACAATTTGTCACGTTACAACCACAAACGTAAATGTATTTTATTGGGATTTTATGTGATAGACCAACACAAAGTGGTGCATAATTGTGAAGTGGAAGGAAAATGATACATGGTTTCCAAATTTTATTACAAATAAAAAACTGAAAAATGTGGCGTGCAAAAGTATTCAGCCCCACTGAGTCAATACTTTGTAGAACCACCTTTCACTGCAATTACAGCTGCAAGTCTTTTGGGGTATGTCTCTACCAGCTTTGCACATCTAGAGATTGAAATTTTTGCCATTCTTCTTTGCAAAATAGCTCACGCTTAGTCAGATTGGATGGAGAGCATCTGTGAACAGCAATTTTCAAGTCTTGCCAGAGATTCTCAATTGGATTTAGGTCTGGACTTTGACTGGGCCATTCTAACACATCAATATGCTTTGATCTAAACCAATCCATTGTAGCTCTGGCTGTATGTTTAGGGTCGTTGTCCTGCTGGAAGGTGAACCTCCGCCCCAACCTCAAGTCTTTTGCAGACTCTAACAGGCTTTCTTCCAAGATTGCCCTGTATTTGGCTCCATCCATCTTCCCATCAACTCTGACCAGCTTCTGTGGGGATCCCATCAACTCTGACAGTGGGGATGGTGTGTTCAGGGTGATGTGCAGTGTTAGTTTTCCGCCACACATAGCGTTTTGCATTTAGGCCAAAAACTTCAATTTTGGCCTCATCAGGCCTGAGCATCGTCCTCCACATGTTTGCTGTGTCCCCCACATGGCTTGTGGCAAACTGCAAACGGGACTTCTTATGGCTTTGTTTCAACAATGGCTTTCTTCTTGCCACTCTTCCATAAAGGCCCGATTTGTGGAGTGCACGACTAATAGTTGTCTGTGGACAGATTCTCCCATCTGAGCTGTGGATCTCTGCAGCTCCTCCAGAGTTACCATGGAGGAGCTGCTTCTCTGATCAATGCTCTCCTTGCCCGACCTGTCAGTTTAGGTGGACGGCATGTCTTGGTAGGTTTGCAGTTGTGCCATACTCTTTCCATTTTCAAATGATGGATCGAACAGCGCTCCGTGAGATGTTCAAATCTTGGGATATTTTTTTATAACCTAACCCTGCTTTAAACCTCTCCACAACTTTATCCCTGACCTGCCTGGTGTGTTCCTTGGGCTTCATGATGCCCAAGGAACATTGTTTTTTCACTAATGTTCTCTAACAAACATCTGAGGCCTTCACAGGACAGCTGTATTTATACTGAGATTAGATTACACACATGTAGACTCTATTTACTAATTAGGTGACTTATGAAGGCAATTGGTTGCTCTGGATTTTATTTAGGGGTATCAGAGTAAAGGGGGCTGAATACTTTTGCACGCCACACTTTTCAGTTTTTTATTTGTAAAAAAAATTGAAAACCATGTATCATTTTCCTTCCACTTCACAATTATGCGCCACTTTGTGTTGGTCTATCATAAAATCCCAATAAAATACATTTACGTTTGTGGTTGTTACGTGACAAAATGAAGAAAAGTTGATGGGGTATGAATACTTTTGCAAGCCACTGTACCTGCCTAACAGTTTCATAAACGTTGGGATAGTCCCAGCCTCAACTACCTCCTCCAGCAGCTTGTTCCACACCTTTTTGTGTGAAAAGGTTACTCTTCAGATTCCTATTAAATCTTTTCCCCTTCACCTTAAACCTCTGTCATCTGGTCCTCGATTCACCTACACTGGGCAAGAGACTCTGAATATACACACTGTGCATGTGTATGGTACATCTGTGAATTCTGCGAGTTCCTCTCTCATTCTTCTAAACTATCATGAAATTAAGCCTTCATTCATCAGTCCTGCCATCTCAGGGATCAGGAAATCTTCACTGAACTCCCTCCATAGCAAGAACATCGTTCCTTAGACAAGGAGATAAAAATGTATACAATACTCAAAGGTGCAAACTTACCAGACTCTGTACATAAGACCATAAGATACAAGAGCAGAATTAGGCCATTCAGCCCATTGAGTCTGGTCTGCCACTCAATCATAGGTGATCTATTTTTCCCTCTCAACCCCATTCTATTGCTATCTCATCGTAACCAATAACGCTGAACCTAATCAATAACCTATCAATTTCTGCTTTAAAATAACCAATGTCTTGGCCTCCATGGACGTTTGTGCCAATTTCCACAGATTCACCACCCTCTGGCTAAAACAATTCCTCCAACTGCATTTTGAAGGTACATCCTTTTATCCTGAGGCTGTGCCCTCTGGTTCTAGACTCTCCCATTACTATAAACGTCCTTGGAAACAGTTGAAGCAAGTCCTCCCTGCTTCTATTCTTAAATCCTCTCGCCACGAGCACAATAAAATAACAGTCGGACTTGGCCACTCGGCCCTCAAACCTACCCCATACATTCAATATCATCATGGGTGATCTATGCGGGCCTGAATACCTCTTTTGTGCAGAGGTGCACCAAGAGTGTCTCAAGGTCAAAAAGCTACATTTTGATGGAAGCTCTTCCATCGACTGGCAGAAATTAGGTAACAGAAATGCGAAATAATGAAGAGGAATGGTGAAGGTCCATTGCATGTTTCACAAGTGTGGGCTGCCTGCTGCTTCTTACCTGAAGCATCTCCTGGGGCTCCCCGTAGCTCAGTTGCAGCTGCACATCCCGGATGGTTCGCTCGATCGTGCTGGTTTCCAGGCAGATCTTCGCCAGGTCCTCTTGCAAGGGCTGAACCGTCCTGCACACCTCCTCATCGATCTTCGCCTCCAGCTCCCGCTTCCTCGCGTCCAGGAATCGGTAGACGCTGGAAAGATCGACCTCAACCCGCTCCTTCAGCAGTCGGCCCTTCTCCTGTGTAGAGACAGCAAGCTCAGTGGGGTTAGGTTTATTATTGACATCATGTACAGTGAAAAGCTTTGTTTTGCTGCCGTCCACACAGATCAGATATACAATACCAGGTATATCAGTTATACAGTAAACCCTCGCTGTAACGGACCACAGGGGGAGACGGTGTCCGATATTACTAACTGTCCACTAATACCCAATGAGGGGTTTAATATGCACAGCACTATTGGAAAACATCTGATCAACATTCCCTCCACAATTAACAGTAAAGGACACACAATACGTGTCACGACGGCACAGTGGCACCGCAGTAGTTGCCACCTTACAGCGCCAGAGACCAGAGTTTGATGCTCTGTGCTTCCTGCGACAGTGTGGGTTTTCTCCGGGTGCTCGGGTTTCCTCCCGCCGGGCGGAGATGTGCAGGTTCGTGGTTTGATTGGCTTCTGTGGGTTGTGGGGGTTCTGTGGATCACTGGTGGAGCCGCTGCTCCAGGCTCGGGTCTGGTCCAGGCCTGGGGTGCTCCTTGAGGCCGTGTGGGTTTCCTCCAGGTGCTCCGGGGCACTGGTTCTATACTACACACAGAATTGTCCCTTGTGTGTGTGGTGGAGCTGGTGTGCCCGAGTGCTCAGAGTCACGCCCCGGGTCCCTGGCGCTGTGGGGCCTGTCCTACACACTGGGGACAATTCTATCCGACACACTGTCAATTGTCTGTGGTGTGTAGGATGGAACGAGTGTATGGGTGATCTCTGATAGAACAACTGTGGTAGTTTTATCCTACACACTGTGAATTGTCCCTCATGTGTAGGATGGGATGTGATTTCCATAGATTCACCTCCGTCTGACTAAACAAATTCCTCCTGCTCTTTCTAAAGGTGGAAACATCCTCTCCACATCCCCTCTATCCAGGACTTTCGGGGCCAGAGATGAAAAAAAACTGATGGGATGAGACAAAAGGATTGAAGAGTTGCAAATTGTGAAACCAGAGGAAGGAATGTAAGTGGAGGGAAATAAATTGGTTCCTTGAGGGGGGGGGGGGGGGGGGGCATGGGATTGGTAGAGAAATGGTGGGGGGGGGGGGGGGGGGCGGGGAGGGGGTAGGACAGGCAAAACGATATCATTACCATCAAGCCCTGTGAATATGACGTACACTTCAACAAGACCGGCATGGTGGAGCAGCGGTAGAGCTGCTGCCTCACAGCGACACAGACCCACGAGTTCAATCCTGACTATGGGTGCTGTCCGTGCAGAGTTTGTGCATTCTCCCCACGACCTGCGTGTGTTCTCTCTGGGAGCTCGGGTTTCCTGCCACATTTCAGAAACGTACAAATTTGTAGATTAATTGGCCAGTGAAATTGTACATTGCCACCAGTGTGTGTAGGACAGTGTCAGTGAGCAGGGATCGCTGGTCGGCGCGGACTCGATGGGCCAAAGGGCCTGTTTTCCCACTATATCTCTAAACTGAACTACCTGCAAGTTCAACAGTGCATATGTCACATCAAAACTAAACCAGGTGCAAGAAATCATACCTTGATTTTATAAATCTTTGCTTCTTGTTGGCGCTGACTGTGACATGCTTGCTCCTTTTGGATCTGGAGAAAATCTGTGGATTTCTCCAACCTGTCCTGGTGAAAAGGTGTACAGTATTAGTGGCGGCACTGACACATTACTGAGCAGAATAAGCACGTGAGCAAAAGGCAGCACAAACCCAGAAAATGCCACAAAATACACGTCAGGCCAGAGCATTTCCATGGTAGATTAAAGTCTTTAATATCATAATCTTCAGCCACATAGGGCAGTTTAAAACACATTGGTGTCTCACAGCCCCAGAGACCTGGGTTAGATCCATACCACTGCTGCCGTCTGTTTCAGTTTAGTTTATTGTCACGTGGACCGAGGTACAGTGAAAGGTTTTTGTTGTGCGCTAACCATTCGGCTGAAAGATAATACATGATTAATGCACTGTCCGTGTGGAGTTTGCACGTCCTCCCTGTGACCATGTTGGATTCTTCTAGGTGCTGCAGTTTCCTCCCACACCCCTAAAACGTGTGGGTTTGTACCCGTTTAATGGACCTGTGTAAGTTGCTCCTAGTGTGTGGGTGAGTGGCTGAGGCAGTGGGATAACAGAGACCTGGTGCGAACGTGTCCACAGCTGGCGTGGACTTAGAGAGCCAAAGAGTCCGTATCCATGCTGTATCTTTCAATGATTTGGTGATTCAACGCCAACCAGACAAACTGCAAGCTCAGCAAAACATGAAGTGCTGAAGTAACTCAGTGGCTCAGGCAGCATCAGTGGAGGGAACGGACAGGCGAGTTTCAGCTCTGGACCCTTCTTCAGGCTGAAAACTGTAAGCATAGGGTGTGTGCAGTGAGTGCTTCTCATTCTTTCTTCTGGATGTGACTCTCAGCCATCTGTGCTCCAGATATGGAAAGGCAGGAGACAATAGCAGCAGCAGGAGCAGGCCACTCAGCCCCTCAAGTTCAATGGGATCATGACTGGCTATGCTGGCCTCAACTATTCTTATTTATCAACATTGTCGTTACTCCTCCAATATTTCTCAGAGCTGAAAATGTTCACATTAATGTTTTCTGGACAGGGAGGGGTTTGAGTTATAAGGAGAGATTGGGAAGGCGATTGACATTTTTATTTAAACAAAGTTTATAAAATTCTGAGGGACACAAACAGGGTAGATAGTCAGCATCTTTATCCTGAAATTTCAAATATTTTTTACATCTCCAACTTAAAGATGTCTGATGATCCAGCCGCCACCATCCTCAGGGGCACATAATTCCAGAGATTCACCACCCTCTGAGACAAGGATGACACAGTGGCAGTAAGGTAATTGAATTCTTGGTAAATTGGCTTGGTAAAATGTGAAAATTGCCCCTAGTGTGTGTCGGATTCGGAATGGGAGGGGGAGTTGAAGTGCTGAGCCACCGGGAGGTCCGGTTGGTTATTGCGGACCGAGCGGAGGTGTTTGGCGAAACGATCACCAAGCCTACGCTTGGTCTCACCGATGTAGATCAGCTGACATCTAGAGCAGCGGATGCAATAGATGAGGTTGGAGGAGGTGCAGGTGAACCTCTGTCGCACCTGGAACGACTGCTTGGGTCCTTGAATGGAGTCGAGGGGGGAGGTAAAGCGACAAGGGTAGCATTTCTTAACTGATCTCCCGGTGGCTCAGCACTTCAACTCCCCCTCCCAATCCGAATCCGACCTTTCTGTCCTGGGCCTCCTCCATGGCCTGAGTGAGCACCACCGGAAATTGGAGGAGCAGCTCATCATATTTTGCTTGGGCAGTTTATACCCCAGCAGCATGAACAATGACTTCTCCAATTTCCGGTAGCCCTTATTGTCTCCTCCCCTTCTCAGCTCTCCCTCAGCCCTCTGGATCCTCCTCTTCCTTTCTTCTTCACGCCCCCACCCTACATCAGTCTGAAGAAGGGGTTTGGCCCGAAACGTTGCCTATTTCCTCGCTTCATAGATGATGCCGCACCCGCTGAGTTTCTCTACATTGGATATCTTTAGTTTAGTTTAGAACTACAGCTCGAAAACAAACAGGTCCTCCTGCCCACAGTCTGCACCAACCAGTGATCCCTGCACATTAACACTATCCCACACACACTAGGGACAATTTATATATTTTTACCAAGCCAATTAGCCTATAAACCTGTGCGTCTTTGGAGTGTGGGAGGAAACCAGAGATCCCGGAGAAAACCCACGCAGGTCACGGGGAAAACGTACAAACTCCGTACAGAGAACACGCATAGTCAGGATGGAACCCGGGTCTCTGGCGCTACAAGGCAGCAACTCGACCGCTGCTACATTTCTAACGGCCTCCATATTTTACAGACAGCCTTCAATATTTCTGATGGGTTCATAAATTGACATTTCTCTAGATATAGGAAACACGTTTGATATACAAGAAGGGGTAACTATAGCCTTGCAGGGCTTATCTAAACTTATCTCACACAAATCAACCATGTGTTTGCAACAATAAGTAAGTATAAAGATACAATGGGAAATAATCATGGTAATAATGAACAAGACCAAGACTTAAACTAATGACGTTGCACAGCCCCCCCCCCCCCCACCCCCCCCCCCAACTCCCCACCCCCTCCCCCCAACACTCTCTCTACCCCACCGATGCCACGTCTAGACACTCTCTTGGTCCACTGCAGCCCCTGAGCCTGAACCACACAGTGAGCCCCAGGTAATACATCAGGACCAGGCAATGGTCAGGCCACATTTGGAGTATTGCCAGCAATTTTGGGCCCCAGATCCGAGGAAGGATGTGCTGGCACAGGATAGGGTCCAGAGGAGGTTCACAAGAATGATCCCGGGAATGAGTGGGTTAACATATGATGTTTAAGAAAGAATTACAGATGCTAGAAAAATCGAAGGTAGGCAGAAAATGCTGGAGAAACTCAGCGGGTGAGGCAGCATCTATGGAGAGAAGGATTAGGCGACGTTTCCAGTCGAGACCCTTCTTAACATATGATGTGCGTTTGATGGCACTGGGCCTGTACCCACTGGAGTTTAGAAGGATGAGGGGGAGACCTCATTGGAACTTACCGAATAGTGAAAGGCTTGGATGGAGTGGATGAGCAGAGGACGTTTCCACTAGTGGGAGAGTCCAGGACTAGAGGTCACAGTCTCAGTATTAAAGGACGTTCGTTTGGGAAGAAGTTGAGGAGGAATTTCTTTAGTCAGAGGGTGGTGAATTTGTGGAATTCTTTGCCACAGCAGGCTGTGGAGGCCAAGTCTCCAAATGGATATTTTAAGGCAGAGTTAGATAGATTCTTGATTAGTACAAGTGTCAGAGGTTATGGGGAGAACACAGGAAAATAGGGTTAGGAGGGACAGATAGATCAGCCATGATTGAATGGCAGAGTTGACTTGATGGGCCAAGCGGTCTAATCCTGCTCATATCACTTATGACCTTATAACCACACTAATCTTCTCAGCCAAGTCCAGAACCAGGTACACACACAACCCCAAACTCAGGAGTACTGTACTGGAAGGTCCATTTGTATTACTCTAACACTGGGGGACAGGTCTGTCTGTGCTGGAAAACTGGGCAGGGCGGGTCTGTCTGCGCTGGGAAACTGAGCAGCATCTGTGGAGGGAATTGGACCATCGACGTTCTGTTTGGGACCTGGCGGGGGGAGGGGCCACCCGGTGCCAGGTGCAGCGGCAAGCAGAGGATAGGACTGTTCGGTGACCTTTTGTAACGTTGTCGGTGCCAGTAACGTGGTGTACTGCCTTGGTGAGGTCTGCTGTATGATTTTACCGGGTTGTATGCACAACAAAGCAATTCACTGTGCCCAGGTGCCTGTGACAATAAAGTATAATTTAATGTAATTATTCTTCAGACAAATCACTAAATGTTATTGCTGGTTAACTTTCTGTGACCCAGGAAAACAGTAACTTTGAAGATCAATCTTTAATCAGCACTTTATCAAGTTATTTGCCAATATTATTTCCCACCACATTGTATCCCATCAGCCATGTTACAAACTCAGACAGCATTTTCTAGATGTTGGAGGTGGAGGGGGGAGATCTGATAGAAGTATATAAAATTATAAGAGTCATAAATAGGGCAGACATTCAAAAACTTTTCCAAAGGCTGGAAATGTCCAAGACGAGAGGGCAGAGCTTCAAGGTCAGAGGCAGAAATATTAAAGGAAATATGTGGAGTAAGTGTTTTTGTTTATACAGAGAGGTGGTGGATATCTGACAGGGGTAACGGTGGAGACTGATATGATAGTGGCTAAGTGGCATTTAGATAAGCACATGCAGGGAATGGAGGGATATGGATCAGGTTCAGGCAGAGGAGAGTAGTTTAACTTGCCATAATGTTCGGCACAGTCTTTGTGGGCTGAAGGGCCAGTACCTGTACTATATTTTTTCAACGTACTTGCTCACACAATCAATATCCCTTTTGAAGTTTCCTTGCATCATCACAACCTCACCTCTTCCTTCCACCAGCCTCTCCCATTGCCGCCTGTTTATCTCCCTCCTAGGTAGGAAAAGGGATGAGGTCCTGCGGAGTGAATACAGGGAGTTAGGCAAAAGGCTGAAGTGCAGGACATCCAGGATAATAATCTCTGGTCTGCTCCCAGTGCCACGTGCTAGTGAGGGCAAGAACAGGAAGATAGGACGTGAATGAGCAGCTGAGGAGTTAGTGCAGGGGGCAGGGATTCAGATTTTTGGACCATTGGGATCTGTTCTAGGGCAGAGGTGACCTGTGGAAGAGGGATGGGTTGCAGCTGAACTGGAGGGGAACCAATATCCTGGCAAGTCTGTTTACTACTGCTACTCGGGTTGGTTTTTAACTAGATTGGCAGGGGGATGTGATCCAAAGCAGGAGTGATGCAGGTCAGAGGCTGGAGGTTGATGAAAGCAAGGTCTGTGTGCAGGAGCAAAGCTGGGAGTGAGCAAGTACTGTTGGATTCATTAGCATCTATTTCAATGCAAAAGGCCAGATGGGTTAGGCGGATGAAAGCAGGTCATGGATAGGTAGGTACGTGTGACCGGAATATTATAGCCATTATGGAAGCCTGGTTAAGGGAGGGATAGGACTGGCAGCGTAATGTTTCAGGGACAAACACACAATGCTGGAGTAACTCAGCCGGTCAGGCAGCATCTCTGGAGAAATTGAATACATGACCTTTCTGGCAGAGACCCTTCTTCAGACCTGAAATAATTTATTCAATTATGATTCAATTTCTCCAGGGATGCTACCTGACCCTGAGTTATTCCAGCATGTTGTCTCTATCGCTGGTGTAAACCAGCATCTCAGCAGGTCTGAAGAAGGGCCTCAACACGAAACGTCACCTATTCCTTTTCTCAAGGGATGCTGTCTGACCCGCTGAGTTACTCCAACTTTTGTGTCTCAATTCCTTCCAACACATTAACGTTTCAGGGTACAGATGCTGAAGGCGAGATAGAGGTGTGGGTAAAAGAGAAGGGGCAGTTGCTTTACTGATTAAGGAGAACTTCATGGCAATTATTTGGGGTGAAGTTAATGATGATTCGTCCAGTGAAGCTATATGGGTGGAACTGAGAAATAAAAAGGGGATGATCACCTTGTTGAGAGTGTACTGCAGGCTGCCAAATAGCCAACATGATTAAGAGCTAATATGCCAGTCAATTACAGGCAGTTGTTAGAATAATAAGGTTGTCAGAGTAGGGGATATTAACCTTCCCAATATGAACAATATGCCACAGCATCAAGGGCTTAGACGGGATGGAACTTGTCAAATGTGTTCAGGAAAGTCTCTCCAGCCAATATGTAGAGGCTCCTACAATGCAGAGGGCAAAGCTTGACCTACTCTTAGGAAATTTGGACGGGCAAGTGACTGAAGTGTCGGAGGGTGAGCCCTTTGGGACATTGACCACAATTAAATGAGCTTTACAGTTATGGATAAGAGAAGGGCTGGTCTTCAAGTTAAAGATCTGAATTGGGGCAAGACCAGCTTGGTCTTGGTATTAGAAGATAGATACAAAATGCTGGAATAACATAGACAAATATGTGCAGGAGTCGGCCATTCGGCCCTTCGAGCCAGCACCGCAATTCAAGATGATCATCGCTGATCATCTAAAATCAGTACCCCGTTACTGCTTTTTCCCCCATAATCCTCAATTCTTTTAGCCCGAAGTGCTAAATCGAACTCTCTCTTGAAAACAATCAGTGAATTGACCTCCACTGCCTATTGTGGCAGAGCATTCCACAAAATCACAATTCTCCTGGAATTTAGAAAGATGAGAGGGGATCTTATTGAAACGTACAGTATAAGATTTTTAAGGGTTTGGACATGCTAGAGTCTGGTAACATGTTCCTGATGTTGGAGGAGTGCAGAACCAGGGCCCACAGTTTAAGAATAAGGGATGGGCTATTTAGAATGGAGATGAGGAAAAATCTTTTCATCCAGAGAGTTGTGAATCAGTGGAATTCTCTGCCTCAGATGCAGTGGAGGCCGATTCTCAGAATGCTTTCAAGAGAGTGTTAGATAGAGCTCTTAAAGATAGCGGAGTCATGGGATTATGGAGAGAAGGCAGGAATGGGGTACTGATCGTGGATGATCAGCCATGACTAATAATCTGGAAAGAGGGCAGAGAATATTTACGATGAGGTTGCCAGGATGCGAGGGCCTGAGCTGTAGGGAAATATTGGGCAAGCAGGCACTTTATTTTGCAGAGCGCAGGAAGCTAAGGTTATGAGTGATCTTACAAAGGTGTTTAAATTCATGAGAAATTGAAAGGAAGAAATCACAGAGTCTTTTACCCATGATAGAGGAATCCAGAACCAGAGATGATAAGTTTAAGATGAAGAGGGAAAAGAATGAATAAGAACATGAAGGGCAACATTTTGTTCACTCAGGGTGTGGTGGGTGCATGGAATACATTGCCAGAGGAGGTAGTCACGGCAGGTACAATAACAACATTTAAAGGACACCTGGGCAGGTACATGGACAGGAAAGGTTCAGCTGGACATGGACCCAAAACAGGCAAATTGGACTAGCTTGGATGGGACATCTTGGACAGCAATGGATGATTTTGGTCAAAGGGGCTGTTTCTGTGCTGCATGAATGTCCATAATACCTCCCCACCCCCAACACCAATGAACCACAATCATCCCGTCACCACTCCCTGCACGGCCACACCACAACATGGAATAGAGAGTTTGGTTGCATGGAGTATTTTATCCAGATTAGAGGAATCAAGAACCAGAAGACATAGGTTTAAGGTGAGAGGGGAAAAATGTAATAGGAACCCGAATCACTCACGGAGTGGTGTGTATGCGGACAAGCTATCAGAGGAGGGAGTTGAGGCAGGGACATATAAATCATACTGAAGGTAGGCACAAAATGCTGGAGTAACTCAGCGGGACAAGCAGCATCTCTGGAGGGAAGGAATTGGTGATGTTCGGGTCGAGACTCTTCTTCAGACTGATGTTAGCGGAGTGGGCGGTACAGAGATAAAACAGAGACAGTAAGAACTGGGAAGGTGGTGGGGATGGGGAGAGAGGGAAAGCAAGGGCTACTTGAAGTTAGTGAAGTCAATGTTCATACCACTGGGGTGTAAACTACCCAAGCGAAATACGAGGTGCTGTTCCTCCAATTTGCGCTGGGCCTCACTCTGACAATGGAGGAGGCCCAGGGCAGAAAGTTAGATTGGGAATGGGAGGGGAAGTTAAACTGCTCAGCAACCAGTAGATTAGGTAGGTTTAGGCAGACTGAGCAGAGGTGTTCAGCGAAACGATCGCCGAGCCTGCGCTTGGTCTCGCCAATATACAGGAGTTGACACCTGGAACAGCGGATACAGTATGTGATTGGAGGAGGTGCAAGTGAACCTCTGCCTCACCTGGAAATACTGTCAGGGTCCTTGGACGGAGTCGAGGGGGGAGGTAAAGGGACAGGTGTTGCATCTCCTGCGGTTGCAGGGAAAAGTACTTGGGAAGGGGGTTGTTTGGGTGGGAGTAGACAAGTTGAGTAGAGAGTTGCGGAGGGAACGGTCTCTGTGGAAAGCATAATGGGGTTGAGATGGGAAGATGTGGCCAGTGGTGGGATCCTGTTGGAGGTGTCGAAAATGTCGGAGGATTATATGCTGAGTGCGACGGCTGGTGGGGTGGAAGGCGACGACAAGGGGGACTCTGTCCTTGTTACGAATGGGGGGGGGGAAGCAAGAGCAGAGCTGTGGGATATCGAGGAGACCCTAGTGAGAGCCTCATCTATAATAGAAGAGGGGAACTCCCGTTCCCTAAATAAATCTTACTGTTGGGATGCATCATGGCTTGGTTTGGGAAGAGCTCTGCCCATGACTGCAAGTAATTGTAAAAAGCAGCCCGCTCCATCACACAGACCATAAGACATGGGAGCAGAATTAGGTTATTGAGCCCATCAAGTCTACTCTGCCATTCAATCATGGCTGATCTATTTTTTCCTCTCAACCTCATTCTCATGCCTGTGACCTTGGACGCACTTACCAATCATGAATCTATCAATCTCTGCTTTAAAAATAGCCAATGATGGCATCCACAGCTGTCTGTGGCAATAAATTCCACAGATTCATCACCCTCTTGCTAAAGAAATGAAGACTAAGCTCCCCACTAGTGACTCCATCCACACATCATGCTGCCTCGGGAAAGCAGTCAACATAATCAAAGAATGTTGCACCCCCCTCTTTCCTTCTTCTCCTCGTTGGGTTGAAGATACAGAAGCTTGAAAGTACACACTACCCGACTCAGCAAAGTTTATTCCCATGTGGTATCAGGCTTCTCAATGGCCCTTCCATGAGGCAGGGCACAGTTTGATTTTGCTCCACCTCATTGTAGACCTTGGACATTGTCTCTGAAACTGTTGCGCTACAATGTGGAAAACTATACTCTGCCCTCTGTATCTTTCCCTTCACTCCACATATTATACCCGAGTTTGACGAGTGTATTTATGTGGAGTATTATGCGGGCAGCACAGTGGCGTAGAGATAGGGTTGCTGCCTTACAGCCCCAGAGATCCAGGTTCCATCATGACTGCAGATGCTGTCTCTACACAATCTGTACATTCTCCCTGTGACTGCGTGAGTTTCCTCCCACACGCCAAAGACATACAGGTTAGTAGGTTAATTGGCTTTGGTAACTTATAAAATTATCCTTGGTCTGTAGGATAGTGTTAGTGTGAGGGGTGATTGCTGGATGGTACAGACTTGGTGGGTGAAATATAGCACTGTTTCCGTGCTATATCTCTAATATCTAACGTTGATCTGATTTTGATTGGACAGCATGTAAAACAATATTTTTCACTGTACCTGGGCACATGTGACAATAATAAACCTAAACCTAAAACACAATTTAAAAGATGGTTGGACAGGTTTTGAGAGATACAAAACACGGGCAAATGAGACGAGCTTAGATGGGTTATATAGGTTGGCATGGATACATAGGACAAAGGGGAAACATAAACAACTGGAGTAACTCAGCGGGACAGGCAGCATCTCTGGAGAGAAGGAATGGGTGATGTTTCGGATTGAGACCCTTCTTCAGATGTAGGACCAAAGGGCCTGTCTCCATGCTGTTTGACGCTTTGAAGAAACTTACTTTGTATAGGATGTAAGCCTCCTCGATGGGGATGATGACGTGGCCTTGGTGCTCACTGGAGCAAGAGCAAACCACGCAGATGACACCCTGGCACTCCAGACAGAAGAGCTTGTGCCTCTCCTCGTGCCGCTGGCAGTAGAAGGCCGACTGTCCCTGGCGGGGCTCCAGCTTCAGCTCCCTCACGCCCTCCACAATGTTGGCCAGCATGCGGTTGGGCTTCAACCTCTTCTCCTTGAACACCTCCCTGCACTCGGGGCAGGAGTAGAAGGCGTCGCCCTTCTCCCAGCTCCGTGAGATGCACAGCCGGCAGAAGTTGTGGTCGCACTCCAGGGCCACTGGCTCCTGGAAGAAATCCAGGCAGATGGAGCAGGTCACCTCGCTGAAGAGTCTACCAAGGGGTGGTAGGGAGGCCATTCTCCAAGGTCCAGCTTTCTCAGCAAACTTCTGTCAAAATCTGTGGAGTAAAACATAAACATCTAAATGTAGTGTCTTCCTGCGTTGTTTCATTGTTGATTAGGTGGAACCTGTGGTGTACATGTCCTATTTGCTCCCAGTACAAATGTTCCTCTGGAGATCAGAGCATTCAACTTAGGCCAAAGCTCCAGCATGAAGGGAGTGGTGGCACAGTGACACAGCGGTAGAGTTGCTGCCTCACAGCACAAGAGACCCAGTTCGATCCTACGGGTGCAGTCTGTGCGGAGTTTGCACGTTCTGTCTGTGACCACGTGGGTTTTCTCTGGGTGCTCTGGTTTCCTCGCACATTCCAAAGAGGTGCAGGTTTGTAGGTTAATTGGCTTTATTGTAAATTGTCCCTAGTGGGTAGGGTAGTGCCAGTGTACGGGGTGATCACTGGTCGGCAAGGACTCGGTGGGCCAAATGGCCAGTTTTCACTCTGTATCTCTAACGTCTAAAGTCCAAAGAGTGCTCCTGCCTTGTCAGAGGCACCGCCTTTCACTTCCAACACAAGATGATAAATCCCATTGTCCCATCACTGAATTCATAATGATTTCCTGAGTCCAGTATCAGCGTTTAAAATTTTCATTCAAGCAAAATGGTTATTTGGTACTGGAGCAAAGCAAAGCATTAAAATAGCTGCAGACCTTAACTAAAAACTGAACATATCATAACTAATAAAATCTAATTATAACTAAAAGACTGAACTGGGCGATTCAACTAAAAACATTCACACAGAATTCACTTTGAACACACAGCTGAAAAAAAGGTTTATTTACCATTATAGGATGATCCAAGTGCTCGAGGACCTAATCTATAGGGAGAGGATGGGCAGCCTAGGATTTTATTCCTTGGAGCGCAGGAGGATGTGCGGTCATCTTACAGAAGTGTATAAGATAATGATCTGCATCTTAATATATACATAGAAAAACTGTATCCAGTAAAGATATATGAAGCCCAACATGTTCAATAGATACTGTGAAGAGAAAATTGAGCATAGTGCAGAATATTGTGTTACAGCTGCACAGAAATGGCTTGTAACATGTAACCTGGCCGTTTATAACATTGGTCTTTGTATGATCTTTGTGTATGCACACATCCTATTGTCAACACAGAAAATGTTGGAGTAATCAGAGTAACTCTCTGGGACAGAGACACAAAGTGCTGGAGTAACTCAGTGGGTTAAGCAGCATCCCAGTAGAATATGAATAGGTGACGTTTTGTGTCGGAACCCGATGGGCGGTAATAGATGAACACATGCTGTGTCCTGTCCCTCCTCTTTTCCTGCTTTCTTTCCCAACCCCTACAATCAGTCCGAAGAAGGGTTCTGACTAAAAACATTTCCTATCCACATTCTCTATGGATGCTGCCCAGGCTCCCTGTGTTACTCCAGCAGTTTGTGCCGATCTTTGGAAAAAATCAAATTCCATTATTCTTTGTTATCAGCATCTTTGGAGAATACGGATCGGTGATGTTTCAGGTTGGGACCGTTCTTCAGACATACTACAGGGAACTAAGTAAACAAAGAAAACAGGTGCACGAGTAGACCATTCTGCCCTTCGAGCCAGCACCGCCATTCAATATGATCATGGCTGATCATCCAAAATCAGTACCCCGTTCCTGCTCTTTCCCCCATTCCCTTGATTTTGTTAGGCCTAAGAGCTAAATCTAACTCTCCCTTGAAAATATCCAGTGAATTGTCCTCCACTGCCTTATGTGGCAGTGAATTCCACAGATTCACAACTCTCTGGGTGAAAAAGATTTTCATCTCAGTCCTAAATGGCCTACCCCTTATTCTTAAACTGTGCCCCTGGTTCTGGACTCCCCCAACATCGGGAACATGTTTCCTCCAATAGCCTGTCGAATCCCTTTAGAATTTTAAATGTTTCTATAGGATCCACACTCATCCTTCGAAATTCCAGTGATACAAGCCCAGTCATTCTATTCTTTCAGCATATGTCAGTCCTGCCATCCCAGGAATTAACCTGATGAACCTATGCTGTAATCCCCGAATGGCCAGAATGCCCTTCCTGAAATTTGGAGACCAAAGCTGCACACAATACTCCAGGTGCGATCTGACCAGGGCCCTGTACAACTGCAGTATGACCTTCTGGCTCCTAAACTCAAATCCTCTTGCAATTAAGGCCAACATGCCATTAGCTTTCTTCACTGCCTGCTGTACCTACATGCTTACTTTCAATTACTGATGTACAAGGACACCAGTTCTCGTTGCACATCCCCTTTTCCTAATCTGACACCATTCAGATAATAATCTGCCTTCTTGTTCTTGTCACCAAAGTGAATAACCTTACATTTAACCACATTATACTGCATCTGCCATGCATCTACCCACTCACCCAAACTATCCAAGTCACCCTGCAGCCTCATAGCATCCTCCTCACAGCTCAGTGCCACCCAGCATTGTACCTGCACTCCTCGATCCATCTGCTCTAAAACATGCTTTAGTAAGTTCCTGTCTAATACCATTAAAATTGGCTTTGCTCCAAATCAGAATTTTAGCATGTGGGCCTGCCCTGTCCTTTTCCATGACGACTTTAATCTTCATAGAACAGTGGCTGCTGCTCCTAAAGGTTTTGCTCACGGCCACTTCAGTCACTTACCCGGACCATTAACCTGATCAAAACTTTGAACAATAAACCAATTCCCACAAAATTGAATCTTCAAGTTTTCCCTGTGGCATAACATACTCTGTTCTGACAAATTTCAATGAAATTAATTTCCACTGCATTTCTAACAATTAGACATTCATCATCAGTGAGTCAGAATCATATGGCACGGAAACATGCCACGTGTAGGAAGGAATTGCAGACGCTGGTTTACACCAAAGATAGACACAACATGCTGGCATGACTTGATGGGACAGGCCCATTTCTGGATAGAAAGAATGGGTGACGTTTAGGGTGGAGACCCTTCTTCAGGGCCCAAAATGTCACCTATTCCTTCTATCCAGTGATGCTGGCTGTCCCACTCAGTTACTCCTGCATTTTGTGCCTAACTTCAAAGGAAACAAGCCATGTGCCCCAACTTGCCCAAGCCCAATAAACTGCCTCATCTAAGCTAGATCCATTTGTTTGCATTTGACCCACATCCCTCCAAATGTTTTCTATCCATGCAACTATTAAAATGCCTTCTGAATGTTGTTGTTGTACCCGCCTCAATCACTTCACCTGGAACGTCCCACCCTCGGTGTAAAAATATTTCCCCACAGGCTGCTATTGTCTATCCCCTCTCACATTAAACCGATGTCCCTATTTCTTCATTTCCCTATCATGGGAAACAAAAAAACTGTGCATTCACAATTTCTATCCCCCTCATCATTGTAAACAGCTCTATAAAAGATACCCCTCAGCCCCCTGCACTGCAAGGAATAACGTCCTACCCAACCTAATCTCTCCCTGTAGCTCAGGCCTTCAAATCCTGCATTAACTGTGCCCATATTCTAGTTTAGTGACACAGCGTGAACCAAGCCCTCTGGCCCACCGTGTCCATGTGGACCGGCAATCATCCATACTAGTTCTATCCTGCACTCTAGAGTCGATCTACAGAAGCCAATCAAACTACAAATCTGCATGTCATTGGAATGCGGGAGGAAACTGGAGCACCGGGAAAAATCCCACACGATCACAGGGAGAACATACTGTACAAACTGCGTGCAGACAGCACCTGTAGTCAAGGTCGAACTGGAGTCTCTGGCGCTGTAAGGCAGCAACTCTACCGCTGCACTTCTGTGCCACCCTCTGCACTGTAGTGTAGGAGTAATTACTGGTCGGCGTGTACTCGGCGGGCCTGTTCCCACGCTGTATCTGTAAACTAAACTGCTAAATAAATTGCTGTTAATGCGCAGATCAGGCAGTAAACGTTGAGAATTAAATACAGAATTGATGTTACAGAACAAAGACCTTCCTTCATGGAACATTGCAGACATCAAACCTTATCTTAAATTGCAGGAAAAATAGAGGGGGGTAGGGAACAATAGGGAACGGTTGAAAGGGTTTGCAGAGAATTGTTGGGGTTAGTTTATATAAAAAAATCAACCGCTCGAAAACAAGTCTGCGGAACACAGAGACAAGGACTAGCTTGTGAACTCAAGGTCACAACTGATCAGAACCCAGACAAAACTGTGAGCAATTAGCGCCACATCGTAGGTTGGTACTTGATACATCCTAATTATCCTGTAGAGATAAAGAAGCTGCTTTATCAGCTGTGTGTTCAGAGTGCGATCTGTGTGAAAGTGTTTAGTCGAATGGTCAGTGTCGTTCATCTGTTAGTTAAGGGCCTGTCCCACTTGACGATTTTTCGGCGACTGCCGGCGTCATATCAGTATCGCCAAAAGATTTTGAACATTTCAAAATCCAGCAGCGACAAAAAAAAGTTGAGTCACTTGAAAAAACACCGTGTGCCATACGTCATCACGCCACGTCAACGCCCCATCATACATCATCACGCCACGTCACCGCCGCATCATACGTCATCACGCCACGTCACCGCCCCATCATACATCATCACGCCACGTCACCGCCCCATCATACATCATCACGCCACGTCACCGCCGCATCATACGTCATCACGCCGCATCATACATCATCACGCCGCATCATACATCATCACGCCACGTCACCGCCGCATCATACGTCATCACGCCACGTCACCGCCGCATCATACGTCATCACGCCGCATCATACATCATCACGCCGCATCATACGTCATCACGCCACGTCACCGCCGCATCATACGTCATCACGCCACGTCACCGCCGCATCATACGTCATCACGCCGCATCATACATCATCACGCCACATCACCGCCGCATCATACGTCATCACGCCGCAAATTTTTCGATGACCTGATAAGTCAGTCACTGATACCGGCAGTGGCCGAAGGAATCGCCAAGTGGGACAGGCCCGTTATGTTCAGTCTTTAGTTGTTTAATTGTTCACTGTAGTTTATTGTCACATGTACTGAGGTACAGTGAAAAGCTCTTGTTGTGTGCAAACCAGCAGAATGATAATGCATGATTACAATCGAACCATTCGCAGTGTATAGATACACGATAGGGGAATAAATAATGTTTAGTGCAAGGTAAAGCCAGTAAGGTCTGTTCAAAGATAGTGCGAGCATCTCCAATGAGGTAGGTAGTAGTCCAGGACTGTTCTCTGGTTACGGTATTTCTAATTCCAAAGTCATTTTTGTTTTGTTAGTTATGATATGTTCAGTTTTTAGTTAAGGTCTGCATATCTTTAAATGCTCCGCTCCGATACCGTATAACCATTGTACCTGAATAAATGTTTTAAACGCTAATACTGGACTCGGCAAATAATTGACAATTCAGTTATCCTACAACTGTGATTAAAGTCATTGCCCGTTAATTAAATTCTCCGCCTCATTCTTGATCTTTGGCCTTTCACACACTTCCAAACAACAATACAAACTCGAGGAACAGCACGTCAACATTCAACTTGGGAAATGTCAGTGTTCAGGCGTTAATGTTAAATTCAGGAATTTCAGATAAACAGCCTGTCCAGTTCGTGCTGGAGCCAACCAGAAAGGTCACCCTGCACAAGTCAAAATCTTGAGCAACAGCACAAAGTACAAGAGGAACTCAGCAGGCCAAGCAGCATTTGTGGAAGGAAATTGACTCTTTCTGTATGAATAAAAATCCAGACCCAAAACATCACCTGTACATTTTCCTCTAGCACTGTGTTTGACACAAACGTCTGAGACATCAGAAGACAGACACAAAAAGGTGGAGTAATTCAGCGGGTCAGACAGCATCTCTGGAGAAAAGGAATAGGTGACGTTTCGGGTCGAGACACTTCTCAAGACAGGAACAGCACTGTTCGTCCCTCCATAGCTGTTTCCTGGCCAGCTTAGGATGTCCAGCATTTAGAAACAAAGAACTGCAGATGTTGGTTTATAATGAGTGCTGGAGTAACTGAGTGCATCAGGCAGGATCCTTGGATAACAGCATCCCTGGAGAGCATGCACAGGTGATGTTTTGGGGTTGGGAACCTTCTTCGGAATTATTCATCCAAGGAGACAGAATAAGTCTGTAGAAGGAGGGTGGGGGGTGGAGGGGGAGAGGATGGAGGGGAGAGGAAGGAGGGGAGAGGGAGAGGATGGCGTTGAGGGAGGGGAGAGGAGGAGGGAGGGGAGAGGAGGGGAGGGGGAGAGGAGGGGATAGGGGAGTGGATAGGGAAGGGGGAGAGGGCGATAGAGTAAGGGGGGAGAGAGGAATGGAGGAAGAAGGTGGGGGGGAAGGGGAGAGAGAGGCACAGATAGATAGTGTGCGTTTAGCGGTGGGGGGGGGGGGGGGGGGGGATCCTGCTCATTTAAGAAGTGTTGCACAGAACTGAAAAAGCATGAACCAGTCATGTTTCAAATGGCGGAGATGGAATGCGGAAGGAACGTGGAGAATGCGATTGGGTGAAGGACGACATTGATCAGGAAAGTTAATTTTAAACTCGGCATTTGAAGAAGGGTCTCAACCCGACACGTCATTCATTCCTTCACTCCAGTTATGCTGCCTGTCCCGCTGAGTTACTCCAGCTTGTTGTGTCTATTTTCGGCAGTCCCTGATGCGTCAGAGTAACATGTAAAAGCCTGAAACAGAACAGTGTCGTGACCTGTTTACAGGGAAGACACGTTTGGACGGTTTGCTCCGTGAGGGCAGCATAGTGGAACAGCTGATAGAGCTGCTGCCTCACAGCGCCACGGTCCCGGGTTCGAGCCTGCCCTCGGGTGCCGTATATGTAGCATTTACACTTTCTCGCTGTGACTGCGTGGGTTTTCTCCCATATCCGAAAGCTACGTTTGTGGGTTAATTGGCCTCTGTAAAAATAGCTCTCTAAACTTATAACACAATTAGTGTCATCTGAAAAGTTCAGCGCCTGTATCCATTCAGGCTTGCTATAATGATCGTTTTATTGAGTGTGGTCCGCTTTCTACCAGTTCCCAGATAACTTTGTCTTAGAGTGTCCCGGGTCAGTCCGAGCCCAGACTACATGTTCAAACACGGCTTTACAGTGTGCGCCTGAGTTACTATTTAAAGCGCCATTTTACACAAGGTCGTTAAAAAGTTACAAGAGGCCTTTGATTCACTTCAGCCCGGGGCCCAATTTTTGCAGTTTGATCGCAAAAAGACGATCTTCGAGCGTGTAAAAAAATATCGAGGGTTGAATGAACTCACTCGAACATTGCAAATAAAATAACTTTTCTCGCTGGAAGATGCAAACTGCTCGGGTGTGGATTTAGTATAATGCAGCTGATTACTTCTAATGCAACTGACTCCTTCTCATGGGAAGGCGTGTATTCAGTTAAAGACTTGTGTACACGCCATGTTTACAGCTTGCAAGTTCCAGCTTCGGAACCCGCTGTATATCCCGACATGTGTTGGGTCGCGCCGTACCTGAGTGGGGCTCGGGGTTGCAGTACGAGTCGTTACAAAACCGCACCTCAAGTTGCCTTCATCTGTGGCGAGGTTTCACTCGGTACTGGCAGCTTTTGATTCTGCCCGCATGGAGACCGCTGTTGTTTTCTCTGGAAGTTGAATGTATTGCCCCACCGGCCACAGCCGACAGTGTCGCTACTGGGGGAGTTCCGTGGCGGGCAGCGCTGCAGCGCCAGTGAAAGAGGCAAACAGAATGTGTAGGAAGGAACTACAGATGTTGGTTTAAAGCGAAGATAGACACAAAAAGTTGGAGTAACTCAGCGGGCCAGACAGCATCTCTGGAGAAAAGGAATAGGTGACATTTCGGGTCGAGACCTTCAAACTGAGCATCTCGTATTTGTGTGTCTATCTTCGGTTTAAACCAGCATCTGCAGTCCTTTCCTACATATGTTTTATTTTATTTTCATTGAATTTGAATTTGAAGCACTGAAACAGGCCCTTCGGCACATCTCGTCAATGTTGACCAAGATGTCCCATCTACCTGTTCGCGTTCAGCCCATATCCCTCTAATCTGTTCCTATCCACGTCCCAGTCCAAATGTATTTTTAAATGTCACAGTACCAGCCTCAACCACCCCCTCTGGCAGCTGGTTCCAAATACCCAACATCTTCTGAAAAACCTGCCCCTCAGGTTCCTATTAAATCTTTCTCTTCTCACCTTAAATCTATGTCCGCTGGTTCTTGTAAAAACAAGGAACTGCAGATGCTGGTTCATACCACAGATAGACTCAAAGTGCTGGAGTAACTCAGCTGGCCAGGCAGCATCACTGGAGAAAAAGGATAGGTGACATTTCGTGTCGGGACTCAGACTGAAAGGAGGGGGTGGGGTGAGAGCCAGAGGAGAGAAAAGACCAGAACAAATCAGGGTCAGCAACAAAGAACCTAAAGCAGGGTTGAATCTTCGTTGGTCTATTGTTGGCTGGGAAGGTGTGACCTCAAGAATCTGAGGTGAACTGTAGAACTGGTGAAACCAGGGTGGTGGAAGGGGGCTTATTTATCCAGTTCCTTAGACACGTCTGAGGCAGGATAGGTACCCTGCCCAAAGGCTCATCGGACGGCGTAACCGGGAGGGAGCTGGGGACATTGCATGTGAGGAGCGTGGGCTGGTAGAAGGGTGAACCGGGGTATTGCCTCCAGCACCTTAATGGTCGGCTGCAGGAGCCGTTCCTGGGACACAGAGATGTCCAGGAGAGGAGAGGGATGTTGGCTCGTGGTAAGTGCTCCAGTACAACGAGCGGACGGACCGACCGGACTTTGAACATTCAATAATGGCGCCACAACATGGTGGCGCCCGCATGTGTAATATATGCAAAAAAAATGTGTAGTTGCACATGTGACAAAGAAAACAGTATTGATCCCATTGAAACATTGAGCATCATTCTCCTTTCTTGATCTCTTCTTCTCCATCACAGGCGACAGACTATCAACTGATCTGGCTGACGTTAGTGGAGCATCACAACGGCTGGGAAGGCGGATGAAGGCTGTAGCAGAAAAGGGTCTCCAGTTGTCTTTGACTCCATTCCACTGGATCCTGACTCAGATCTATCAAGGACCGTGGGGTGGCTGTCTGTGTGTCAGTCTCCCCACGTTAAACAAAGTCACGCACAGACATCCTCCATATAGGGTATAGCAGCCTGGATACATGCATGGTCAGCCATGACCGAAGGGGCCTAAGCCAAAAGACTGCATCTGATGTTCCCGCTGTGGCGCCCGGTGCATCAACGAGAGCAAATGTAGACTAGGCAACTGTTTCACCGAACACCTGCCAGGACTACCCGAGAAGGTAGTTGAGGCAGGGACTATTCCAACTTTTAAGACAGATACATGGATATCACAGGTTTGAAGGGATATGTGCCAAACGTGGGCTAGTAGGACTAATGTGGCTGGAACATGTTGGCCGGTGTGGCAAGATGGGCCGAAGAACTTGTTTCCATGCAATATCACTCTATGACTATGAACTGCTAGGGCTCCTAGCTACTGACAATTTTAACATCCCTTCACATTCCTCTACTGACCTTTCTGTCTTGGGGCCACCTCCATTGCCAGAGTGAGACAACTGGAGGAACAGCACCACATACTTTAGAACCATAGAAAATAGGTGCAGGAGGAGGCCATTCGGCCCTTCGAGCCAGCAGCACCATTCATTGTGATCATGGCTGATCGAGTAGCATGCTTGGGTAGCATGCAACCCAATGGTATAGAAACATAGAAACATAGAAAATAGGTGCAGGAGTAGGCCATTCGGCCCTTCGAGCCTGCACCGCCATTCAATATGATCATGGCTGATCATCCAACTCAGTATCCTGTACCTGCCTTCTCTCCATACCCCCTGATCCCTTTAGCCACGAGGGCCACATCCAACTCCCTCTTAAATATGGCCAACGAACTGGCCTCAACTACCTTCTGTGGCAGAGAATTCCACAGATTCACCACTCTCTGTGTGAAAAACGATTTTCTCATCTTGTCCTAAAGGACTTCCCCCTTATCCTTAATCTGTGACCCCTTGTCCTGGACTTCCCCAACATCGGGAACAATCTTCCTGCATCTAGCCTGCCCAACTCCTTAAGAATTTTGTAAGTCTCTATGAGATCCCCCTTCAATCATCTATATTCCAGCGAGTACAGGCCGAGTCTATCCAGTATTTCTTCATATAGAAGTCCTGCCATCCCAGGAATCAGTCTGGTGAACCTTCTCTGTACTCCCTCTATGGCAAGAATGTCTTTCCTCAGATTAGGAGACCAACATTGTACGCAATACTCCAGGTGTGGCCTCACCAGGACCCTGTATAACTGCAGTAGAATCTCCCTGCTCTTGTACTCAAATCCTGTTGCTATGAATGCCAACATACCATTCGGTTTCTTCACAGCCTGCTGCACCTGCATGCCTACTTTCAATAAATGGTGTACCATGACACCTAGGTCTCGTTGCATCTCCCCTTTTCCTAATTGGTCACCGTTCAAATAATAGTCTACTTTCCTATTTTTGCCACCGAAGTGGATAACCTCACATTTATCCACATTATACTGCATCTGCCATGCATTTGCCCATGCACCCAGTCTATCCAGGTCATCTTGCAACCTCCTAGCATCCTCCTCACATCTAACACTGCCCCCCAGCTTCGTGTCATACGCAAACCTCGAGATGTTGCATTAATTCCCTCGTCCAAATCATTAATATATATTGTAAATAGCTGGGGTCCCAGCACTGAGCCTTGCGGCACCCCACTAGTCACTGCCTGCCATCCTGAAAAGGACCCGTTCACTCCTACTCTTTGCTTCCTGTCTGCCAGCCAGTTCTCTATCCACATCAATACTGAACCACCAATACCGTGTGCTTTAAGTTTGTATACTAACCTCTTGTGTGGGACTCTGTCGAAAGCCTTCTGAAAGTCCAGATATAACACATCTACTGCTTCTCCCTTATCCACTCTACTAGTTACATCCTCAAAAAATTCAATAAGATTCGTCAGACATGATTTACCCTTCGTAAATCCATGCTGACTTTGTCCAATGATTTCACCACTTTCCAAATGCGCTGCTATCCCATCTTTAATAACTGACTCTAGCAGTTTCCCCACTACCGATGTTAGACTAACTGGTCTCTAATTCCCCGTTTTCTCCCCCCCCCTTTTTTTTTAAAAAGTGGGATTATATTAGCTACCCTCCAATCCTCAGGAACTACTCCAGAATCTAAAGAGTTTTGAAAAATTATCACTAAGGCATCTGCTATTTCTGGGGCTACTTCCTTAAGTATCCTGGGATGCAGCCTATCTGGCCCTGGGGAATTATCGGCGTTTAATCCATTCAGTTTACCTAACCATTTTCTCGTTTGACCCACGATCCCATGCTATTTCCGGCAAATTATTTATGTCTTCCTTAGTTAAGACAGAACCAAAGTAGTTATTCAATTGACCTGTCATGTCCTTGTTCCCCATGATCAATTCACCTACTTCTGACTGCAAGGGACCTACATTTGTTTTAACTCATCTTTTTCGCTTCACATATCGATAAAAACGTTTGCAGTCAGTTTTTATGTTTCCTGCCAGTTTTCTTTCATAATCCATTTTCCCTTTCCTAATTAAGCCCTTTGTCCTCCTCTGTTGGTCTCTGAATTTCTCCCAGTCCTCTGGTAGGCTGCTTTTTCTGCTAATTTGTACGCTTCATCTTTTGCTTTGATACTATCCCTGATTTCCCTTTTTATCCACGGATGCGCTACCTTCCCTGATTTCCACCGTCAACCTTTCAATAATCAATTGCCAGTCTATCTTGGCCAATTCACGTCTCATACCCTCAAAGTTACCTTTCTTTAAGTTCAGGACCCGTGTTTCTGAATTAACAATGTCACTCTCCATCCAAATGAAGAACTCAACCATATGATGGTCACTTGCCCAAGGGGCCACGTAAAACAAGGCTGCTAACTAACCCATCCTCATTACTCAATACCCAGTCTAGAATAGCCTGCTCTCTCATTGGTTCCTCTACATGTTTGTTTAGATAACTATCCCGCATACATTCCAATAAATCCACTTCCTCAGACCCCCCCCCCCCCCCCCTGCCAATTTGATTCACCCAATCTATATGTAGATTGAAGCCACCCAGTATAACGGTTTTACCTTCGATGCACGCATTTCTAATTTCCAGTTTGATGCCATCCCCAACACCACTACTACTGTTAGGTGGCCTGTACACAACACCCACTAGCGATTTCTGCCCCTTAGTGTTTCGCAGCTCCACCCATATCGATTCCACATCCTCCAAGCTAATGTTCTTCCTTTCTATTGCGTTAATCTCCTCTCTAACCAGCAACGCTACCCCACCTCCTTTTCATCTCTGTCTATATCTCCTGAATATTGAATATCCCTGGATGTTCATCTCCCAGCCTTGGTCACCCTGGAGCTAAGTCTCCATGATCCCAACTATATCATAATTATTAATAGCTATCTGCACATTCAACTCATCCACCTTATTACGAGCGCTCTTCGCATTGAGACACAAAGCCTTCAGGCTTGTTTTTACAATGCTCTTGCCACTTTTACAATTATGTTGAAAGGTGGCTCAAGTATGAATATTGGATTTTCAAATTTTAGGTCACTAACCTAAAACCGGCCTACTCAACCTCCCCCTCTTGGTCAAACCCTCTAGTTGTGGCAACATCCTCGTGAATCCTCTCTGTCCTGGCAATATCCTCATAAGTCATCTGTGCACCATTTCCAGCTTGACAACATCTTTCCTGCAACATAGAACTGAACACTGTACTCTAAATGTGGTCTCACAAACGTCTTATACAACTGCAACATGACCTCATTTCTATACTCAAATGCTCAGACTGTTGAAGGCCAATGTACCAAAAGCCTTTTTGCACACCTTGTCGACCTGCGACTCGTAATCTTGCCATGTATGTTCTCATCCAAATCATTGATATACAAGACAAACAGTAACAGGCCCAGCACTGAATCCTGAGTCACACAGCTAGTCACAGCAACCTTCCACCATTACCCTTTGCTTGCTAGAAGCCAATTTTCTATTCATTCGGCTACCTCTCCTTTGATCCCGTGCATAATAACCTTCCAGAGCAGCCGACCATGTGATAATCTAACAATGACAGACACAGCTATCTCAACTATATGATAGCTGCAATAAAGAGACATTAAAAAAAGCGTTTAACAAGGCACATGGATATGTGGAGAATGGAGGGCTATGGATCACGTGCAGGCAGATTAAATTAGTTTACGTTGGCATCACGTTCGGCACATACATTGTGGGTCGATGGGCTTGTTTCTGTGCTGTACTTTTCTGTGTTCTCTGTTCATCTCCTCCCAACTGCTTCCTATAATTTGCCGATTTTATTCCCCCAGTTTCACTCTCTCCATTGTATCTCCAGTGATGGTGAAACTTTTCTCGTGTAGAGGAAGAAAGTTGCCTTGCATTGGAGCAAGATGAAGGATGCAGAGAAGATTTACAAGGAGGCTGCCAGGACTCGAGGACCTGAGCTATAGGGAGCGGTTGAGCAGGCTAGGACTCTCTTCCTTGGAGCGCAGGAGGATGAGGGGTAATCCTTTCAAAGAGCACACAATCAAGAGAGGAATTGATTGGGTAGATTCACAGTCTCTTCCCCAGACTTGGGGAATCGAGAACCAGAGGATATAGGTTTCAGGTGAGGGGGGAAAGATTTAATGGGAACCAGAGGGGTAACATTTTCATACAATGGGAGTTGGGTGTGTGGAACGAGCAGCCAGAGGAGGTAGTTGAAGCCGGCATTATCACAATGTTTAAAAAATAATGGATGCATAGGGAATCATACTTACCCTTGTTTATGGAAAGACCGTTCTGAACCCTGATAATGGAGAAATTCCACCCACTTTCATCAACCACGCACTCCTCCATACTGTTCCCATCTGTCCACCCTACCTACCTTATTTGGTGCTCTGTGACAACCATAAGTGTTTGATCTCTTACCTAACAGTGTATGTACGGGAAGGAATAAGGTCATATGGTCATCAGTGATATGAGGAGAATTAGACCATTCGGCCCATCAGGTCTACTCCGCCGTTAAATCATGTTTGATGTATCTCCCCCTCCTAATCCATTTCCTGCCTTCTCCCCATAACCCCTGACACCCGTACTAATCAAGAATCTACCTTTTTTTTCTTGGCCTCCACAGCATTCTGTGACAAAGAATTCCACAGATTCACCACGCTCTAAATAAATAAATTCTTCCTAATTTCCTTCCAAAAGGAATGTTCTTTAATTCTGAGGCTATGACCTCTAGTCCACGACTCTCCCACTAGTGGAAACTGCCTCTCCAGAGCCACTCCATCCACGCCTTTCACTATTTTGTAAGTACCAACGAGGTTCCCCATTCTATACCTCAGTGCCATCAAACGCTCATCACATGTTAACCCATTGATTCCTGGGATCATTCTTGTAAACCTCCTCTGGACCCTCTCCAGAGCCAGCATATCCTTCCTTCCTCAGATATGGTTCCCAAAAATGCTCACAATATTCCAAATGCGGCTTGACCAGCACCTTATAGAGCCTCAACATTACATCCCTGTTTTGTATTCTAGCCATTTTTGAAATAAATGAATTGAATATTTATAAGATTGTATGAATGGTGGGTTAGGTCAGTGAGGAGTGGTTGAGTAGACCACTACATTCCCTTCAATTAAAAAAAAAAGACATGATCTCTTTGGAACTTTTTGAAGGTGCTCGTTTGTTTGTTTGTAGGGTATATGTTTCCTGTGGCAGAGTAGTCTAGACCCAGTCAGAGAGAGTGTTAGAAAATTGGGCATGGCATTTACGACTAAGATAAGAAAACAATCCTTTCTCCTTGTAAGATGCAACGGATAGAGAAATAAAGTCTTCAGAATTCTCTACCCTGGAAGGCCCTGGAGATTCAGGCCTTGTTTATTCCTATAAAGGGATTTGAAGATTTATGTGCCCTAAGAAATTAAGACACATGGAGTGTAGGATAGAAAAATGGTGCAGAGGTGGAACAGTTATATTTTATCGACAATGAGCAGTCTTGGTATTAGTAGTGGATTACCATTATCTCATGTATCGACATACTGTTTCACAAATTGCCCATGCCATTCATACTTTACACGAGTATAATCGTACCCGACATCCGTACAACGAGCAATGCAAAAATAGAAAGCGAACTGAATTCAGAATATAATGTTACAGCCACAAATAAAGCGCAGATTGGAAATGAATGCTTCAAGGGGTATAACAAGGAAGATTGGAAGAACTGAACTATATCCTGAGCTTGTAGGAGAACCATTCAGTAATCTGATAACAGCCAGGTTCTTGAATCAGATGGTATGTGGTTTCAAGCTTTTATATCATCAGCGCGATGGGAGAGAGGAGAAGAGGTAATGACCAGGGTGTGTGGGCCTTTACCAGAGCAGCGGGAAGTGTAGATGGAATTAATGGCGGCGCGGCTGGGCTGTGTGATGGACTGGTCTGTGTGATGGGCTGGGCTGTGTGATGGACTGGTCTGTGTGATGGGCTGGTCTGTGTGATGGACTGGGCTGTGTGATGGGCTGGTCTGTGTGATGGGCTGGTCTGTGTGATGGGCTGGTCTGTGTGATGGGCTGTGTGATGGACTGGTCTGTAATGGACTGGGCTGTGTGATGGGCTGGGCACTGGGCTGTGTGATGGGCTGGGCTGTGTGATGGACTGGGCTGTGTGATGGACTGGTCTGTGTGATGGGCTGGGCTGTGTGATGGGCTGGGCTGTGTGATGGGCTGGGCTGTGTGATGGACTGGGCAGAGCTGTGTGATGGACTGGTCTGTAATGGACTGGGCTGTGTGATGGGCTGGTCTGTGTGATGGGTTGGGCTGTGTGATGGACTGGTCTGTGTGATGGACTGGTCTGGGCTGTGTGATGGACTGGTCTGTGTGATGGGCTGGGCTGTGTGATGGGCTGGGCTGTGTGATGGGCTGGGCTGTGTGATGGGCTGGGCTGTGTGATGGGCTGGGCTGAATCCTCAACTCTCCACAATGTCTTCTGGTCTTGGGCAGCACAGTTTTGAAACCCAACGGTGATGCACACCAAGAGGATGCTTTTTATGGTGAATCTTGAGAATATAATTTGGTTGGTCCTATTCCACCCCCCCCCCCCCCCTTTATAACCAGTCACACATATTTCATTTAAACCTGCCACACCATTTATTTCTCTGTCCATGACACAGCCTTTAATGACAATATTACTGCCTTCCTCTGTTGGCTTCTGAACAACTGAATTGCACCTTTGTCGGCTGTTATTTTACTGGTAGAGGGCATCAATTTGGTTCAACTGTGACGCCGGGATAAAATCATGTTATCCTGCTGCCCTTGGAAGTCAATAAGAAGTCAAGACTTATTTCAAGAGGGCGAGGATGCAAAAAAACAGGGATGTAATGCCGAGGCTTTATAAGGGCCGCATTTGGAGAATTGTGAGCAATTTAGGGCACCATATATGATGCGCTGGCTCTGGACAGAATCCAGAGGAGGGTTACAAGAATGATCACAGGAATGAGTGGGTTAACCTATGATGAGCGTTTGATGGCACTGGGCCTGTACTCGCTAGAGTTTGGAAGAATAAGGGGGGGGGGGGGGGGGGACTTCATTGAAATGAACCGAATGGTGAAAGGCTTGGATAGAGTGGATGAGGTGGGGATACTTCCACCAGTGGGAGAGTCTAGGACTGGAAGTCATCGCCTCAGAATTTAAGGATGTTCCTGTGGAAAGGAGATGAGACAAATGTATTTAGTCAGAGGGTGGTGAATCTGTGGATTTCATTGCCACATAAGGCTGTGGATGCCATGTCAATGGATATTTTTGAAGCAGAGATATATAGATTCTTGATTAGTACGGGTGTCAAGGGTTATGGGGAAAAAGCAGGAGAATGGGGTTGAGGGGAAGAGATAGCTAACCCATGATTGAATGGCGGAATAGACATGATGGGCCGGATGGCCTTATTTTGCTCCTATCACTGATGACATGACCTTATGAAGTCATCGCTTGACCCTGAATCAAGCACCCCTTGAATGTTGAGCAAGAGGATCGGAAAAACAGGTCTGCTTACTAAAATAATACAAATGGACGTGATGAACAGAGGCAGGCACAGTGGAACAGAGTTAGTGTTTACGCGGGTAAAGTATGAAAAGGGGGTTTGATAAACCCGGGGCTCCGGGTCTACGCAGCGCAGTAGTGAGTCCGGAACTGCCCAGAGTAATCCTGTTTATTGCAGTCACTCGGATCAATGACCGAGCGCGGACCCGACTGATCAGTCAAATGGAAATAACTGGAGATGTTTGTGAGTTGGAGTGTGAGGAACTGTAATGTAATTTGTGGTCCCAGTGGAGAAGGGTGATGTATAAATCAGGCTGCACCATGAATCGCTTCAGTGTGGCATCTGTAGACCTTTGCCATATTGAGATCTTGCTCCTATCCATCATAAAATGCAGGGAACAGAGGCGGCTGATGCGACCATCATTTGCTACCAGATTCTTGCAATTATCGGTATCCCAGGTGAGTTATTTTGTTGCCACCGTCGCTTTACTTCAGATTATTTGTATTCAGGAGTATCTCCTCTTTTGAGTTTTAGTCTACTTTCTTGTCACGTGTAGCGAGGTACAATGAAGCCTTTCTTGCGTGTTAACCAGTCAGCGGAATGTCAATGCAAGATTAATACCGAGCCATCCGCAGTGTACAAATACATGACACAGATAATACCGTGAATAACGTTTAGTGCAAGATAAAGTCCAGTAAAGTCCGATCAAAGATATGTAGCTACAGATGCTGGTTTAAACCGAAGACAGACTCAAAAGCTGAAGTAAATCGGCGGGTCAGGCAGCATCTGTGGAGGAATAGGTGACACTTTCGGGTCGAGACCCTTCTTCAGACTAAGAGTCGGGGGGGGGGGGGGGGGGGGGGGGGGGGGGGATGGAACGAGAGATATAGACGGCATTTAGGGCAAATGAATGGAAGGAATGCCTATTGGTTTTCTCCAGAGATGTTGTGTGTCTGATCAAAGATAGTCCGAGGGTCCCCAATGATGTAGAAAGTAGCTATGAAGCTACAACCTGACTCTTAGACCCAATGCCCGATCGATGAAGGCAATTGGCCTGTTGTTGAATATCCCACATCGTTCCCTTCACACAGCCAATGATGTCGGCCCTGCAATATTGACTGCACCAGTTACAATGTTCCCGGTTAGGTTATTCCCAGCGTTCCCGTGACCAGAGACACGTTCTCGATGCTGGGGGGTTCTCTCTGGTCATGACCTGCCTTGTCATCTTGTTACAGCAAACGTTCTCTCTCTCGTGGTCCTGTCCCGGGGAATGTGCGGCCTCTCCAAAGTGGTCACCCGTTACATGCTAACTATGGCAGTCGCGGACACAATGGTCTGTATATTTAATGTCACCGTCGGGAACGTCCTCGGCTATCATTTTCCGGATTCATTCCTGGCATACACCTGTACGTGTCGCCTTACATCCTTTATACAAATATCCTGCGTACAATTCTCCGTCTGGTCCACAGTGTCATTCACAGTCGACCGCTTCTTCGCCATTTGTTGCCAGAAATTAAAATCAAAATACTGCACCGAGAGAACCGCCGCAGTGATTCTAACGACAGTGTGTTTGTGCAGCTTTTTGATCCATATTCCAGTTTATTTTCGGTATGAGCCCAGCTATATTGCCGGTGATATACGATGGGGCTGCCATCCAGTTGCAGAATATGCTTCTTCGCCCGCATGGAAGACGTACAAATGGTTCGCCAAACTATTGGTACCACTGCTGCCACTGCCGCTGGTACTGCTGTTAAATTCACTGACCGTCGGGCACATTGTACAGGTCAGTCGAATTCGCAGCGCCCTGAAGCGCCGCGGGGACGGTAATATCTGTGATCCCGAGATCAGAAACCGGAGGACTTCAATCATTCTGTTATTTGCCATCTCGGGGAGCTTCACTGCGCTGTGGACTCCGGTTATGATACTCGACTTGTGTTTCGAAGTCACGCAGAGTTTTGCGGTCAACGCCCCGAGGTCCCTTTATCTTGCGATTAGAATAGCGCTTCTGCTAATGTATTTGAGTTCCTGTACAAACACTTGTATTTATTCTCTTGTCCAGAGGAGGTTCCGAGAGGAAGCGAAGAAAGTGATAGCATATCCATTTATTATTATTGTCCGGTTTTTAAAAATAAATTAGACCTTTGAATCGAAGCTTGTTGCCTAATTTCTTGCATTACCTGCCATTTATCTGCCCTTCCCTTTCCCATACCGACATCTGTCCTTGGCCATAAGAGAGAGGCCACACACAAACTGGCGGAACAGCACCTCATATTCTGCTGGGTTAGCCTAGTACACCACGGTATGAAGATTGATGTGTAGCAAGGAACCGCAGATGCGCGGTCAAACCGAAGATAGACACAAGATGCTGGAATAACTCGGCGGGACAGGCGGCATCTCTGGAGAGAAGGAATGGGAAACGTGACCCTTTCCTTCTCTCCAGAGATGCTGCCTGTCCCACTGAGTTACTCCCGCATTTTGTGTCTTTCCTTATAACGATTGAATATCCCAATTTTAACTAGTAACCCCCTCTCTTTCATGTGCCGCTAACCCGATACGGCACCCGTTCTTCCCACTTCCCCCCACCGCATGTCCCCTTCCATCGACATCCCTCCCTCTGACTTCACATTTCACTCCTCTTCTTTCCACACCCAACAGAATGTTGTCTCCTTTTCACCTTTAGCCCTTTTCATTGTGTTCAACCATCTGCCAAGCACCCTCCCCCTCACCCGAATCCACGCAATACTGGTGTCGGGAGGAACTGCAGAAGCTAGTTTCTAACGAAGATAGACATAAAGTGCTGGAGTAACTCAGCGGGTCAGGCAAAAGCTCCGAAGAAAAAACATATGTGACGTTTCGGTTCCGAACTTTTCTTCAGACTGAAAGAAACGTCACCTGTTATTTTTCTTCGGAGCTGCTGCGGCTGAGTTACTCCAGCACTTTGTACCTCAGAAAAAAACGTCCCGAAAGGTCACCAACTCTTGTTCTCCAGAGTCGCTGGAGATGCTGCCTGACCCGCCAAGTTACTGCAGCACCTCGTGTCTATCCACATTACCCGCCAGGCTTTATTCCGGCCCCACGTCTCATTTTGTAGCGTTCTCCCCCTACTCCAATCAGTATGAAAGAGAGGCTCGTCCGAAATCGTAGTCTGTCAATTCCCCCCACAGATGCTGCCTGACCCACCTAGATCCTTCAGCACGTTGTATTCCGACCCTAAAACATGGTGCAGTTGGTTTAAAGGCGAAGATTGAATGACCGGACAGTGTAAGGTTCCAAACAATGGAACGCGCAGTTTAATTATAGTTTCATCCATTTGTGTAAATCCCCGGGCGGGGGTCGGGGGGGGGGGGGGGGGGTGCAGGCGGGACGTGCCCCCTTCATGTTTTCAGAGATGGGGGACGGTCCCCCTCCCCCCACATTACAAGGTTTGTAAGGTATGTCGGGTTTAATAAGTAGTCGTTCGTTTCGAGTCGAGTCGTTCGATCATCACTTCATTCCTCTGACTCACAAAAACGATGTGTTAACTGTCTATGTCACCGTTAATTGCTACATCGATATCCATTCCTTCATTCTTACTAATTATAATTGTGTTACGTCGTTTTCGTGAGTCAGAGGAATTAAGTGTTAAACGCCTCGAACGCTCGAATCGTTGTACCCGCAACTGAGGTTTAAGCAATCAGCAATGTTGTGCTACCTCCTGCACCCACACACAACTGACTGACTTCATCGGCTTCACCACTGACTTCCAACCGGCACTCAAATACACCTGGACCATTTCCGACGCTTCCCTACCATTCCTTGACCTCACTATCTCCATCGCAGGTGATAGACTTCTGACCGACATCCATTATAAACCCACTGACTCCCATGGCTAGCTAGACTACACTTCTTCCCACCCTGCTTCCTGTAAGGACTCCATCCTCTACTCCCAATTCATCCGTCTACGCCGCATCGCTCCCAGGATGAGGTGTTTTACACCAGGGCATCGGAAATGTCCTCATTCTTCAGGGAACGTGGGTGCCCCTCGCACAAGCGTCTCGTCAATACCCCGTAACACTGCTCTCTCTCCCCATCCCCCCCACTCGTAACAAGGGCAGAGTCCCCCTGGTCCTTACCTTTCATCCCACTAGCCGTCACATACAACAAATAGTCCTCCGCCAGTTTCGCCACCTCCAACGTGACCCCACCACACGCCACATCTTCCCATCTCCCCCCCGTCTGCTTTCCGCAAAGGCCATTCCCTCCGGAACTCCCTGGACAATTCTTCCCTTCCCTCCCGCACCACCACCTCCCATAGAAACATAGAAACATAGAAAATAGGTGCAGAAGTAGGCCATTCGGCCCTTCGAGCCTGCATGGCCATTCAATATGATCATGGCTCCCCAGGCACTTTCACTTGCAACCGCAAGAGATGCTACACTTGTCGCTTTACCTCCACCCTCTACTCCATTCAAGGACTCAAGCAGTCATTCCACGTGCGACAGAGGTTCACCTGCATCTCCTCAAACCTCATCTATTGCATCCGCTGCTCTAGATGTCAGCTGATCTACATCAGTGAGACCAAGCGTTGGCATTGGCGATCATTTCGCCGAACACCTCCGTTCGGTCCGCAATAACCAACCTGATCACCCTGTGTCTCAGCACTTCAACTCCTCCTCCCATTCCGAATCCAACCTTTCTGTCCTGGGCCTCCTCCATGGCCAGAGTGAGCACCACCGGAAATTGGAGGAGCAGCATCTCATATTCCGCTTTGGCAGTTTGCACCCTAGCGCCATAAACATTGACTTCTCCAATTCCCGGTAGGTCTTGCTGTCTCCTCCCATTCTCAGCTCTCCCTCAGCCCTCGGGCTCCTCCTCTTCCTGTCTCCATTCTTCCCCCCCCCCCCCCCCCCCCCACACATTAGTCTGAAGAAGGGTTTCGGTCGAAACGTTGGTTATTACCTTCGCTCCATAGATGTGTTAACTGCCATTGTTAACTGCAACATCGATATCCATTCATTAATCCTTATAATATAATTGTGTGAACTGACCTTGCTTCAAGTATAACGTGTTCCTTTGACTAAAATTAACGGGAGCATTTAAAACTGTCAGATGCGGACACTATTATCATTTGAACTTTGGAGGTAGATTTCCGAAGATAAGGAATAGGCGATGATTCAGGTCGAGACCCTTCTTCAGACCCTTTGCGAACATCGAAATGTCTGACGGGCCAATGCGGAGATGTTTGAAGAGAAGTCATCCAGACAATATTTCATCACAAAAGGAGAGACAAAGAACATTACATTCATTTTTCGTGCGGGTACCCCTTTCCAAAAGGTATATTTTAAGTGCTGATCTTTTCTCATCTTTTCTCATTTCACTTTTTCATATTTTGTATGAATATTATTGCATGGAATAAACTGCAGAAAATCCACCATATCATGTGCGAGCAGTCCGTTCTTATTCAGTGATATCATAAACGAATGTTACTGAAGAAAAGACTTTACCCGGGACTTGCACTTATTTAAGTTAGATTCAGTAAGATTCAGTCTCATTTTTATCAATTTCACCTCATTCTAGATCTAGTTAACTTAACACGAGATCCGGCATCATATTGTTATGGCATGATTTTCCAGTAACAATTGCAGTATCTAATGTTTATCTCAACTTGATGAAATGCTGCTTAAGAAGGAACTGCAGATGCTGGAAAATCGAAGGTCGACAAAATTGCAGGAGAAACTCATCGGGGACAAAACTGCAGGAGAAACTCAACGGGGACAATACTGCTGGAGAAACGCAGCCGGGACAGCTGGGTCCCCACTGAGTTACTTCCGCAGTTTTGTCCCCGCTGAGTTTCTCCAGCAGTTTTGTCCCCGCCGAGAAAATGCTGGAGAAACTCAGCGGGGACACCAGAAACAGAAGATAGAACCACATAGCTGCACACACTGAGCGAGACAGGCAGCATCTCTGGAGAGAAGGAATTGGTCACGTTTCGTGTGTTCAGAGCGCTATCTTCGGCAGTTTGGATGAATAATTTACTTTCAATACTGCCTGCACCGTGGTACTCAGGAAGGGTACACTCGGTTGCATTTTTTAGTGATCACTTTCACGAACAAACACGGTCTGAAACAAAAACTCCACCGATAGTGTTTGTTCGTTTGACAAGTGAGAGGCTTTTAGATTGACAATTTGATCTGCAGAGATGCTGCCTGGCCCGCTGAGTTACTCCAACATTTTGTGTCTGTCTTCAGTATAAACCAGCATCTGCAGTTCCTTCCCACGCATTGAATGATGTAAACAGTTATATTTTCATCAACTCAAACCGCAATGGTTTTATTTTCCGGGTCGGCTATTTTCCTAATGCTGTTTAACATTAACAGCCTAACCAGCTGTTGCAATGTTTGTGAGAACCTATGTCCCATGCCCCAATCGATTGATAATTAGGAAAACATACAATGCAGTTCAATTTTTTGTTTAGTTTTTAATTTGGAGTGGAACAATGTAGAAAGGAAAGAGTACGTTCTTTCATAGACACAGAAAGCTGGAGTAACTCAACAGGTCAGGCAGCATCTCCGAAGAAAGGGAAAAGGCGACGATTTGTGTCGAGAGCCTTCTTCAGACCTAAAATGTAACCTATTCCATTCTCCAGAAATGCTGCCTGACCCGCTGAGTTCCTCCAGCAGTTAATGGTTTGCTCAAAGTGCCAGAATCTGCAGTTCCTGACGTCTCCTGGTTTGAGAACATGCTCAGTAACATTGAGCTAATATCAATTATGATTTACCATTAATACACATAGTGATTGTGCTATATCATCAGGATAAGCGCTCAAGCAAGAACACCAAGCCCAATTCCAAAGTAGTGTCTAAACTGCCAGAGGACAATAATTGACGTAATCTTCAGTGATGAGCTATCCACATGTTGGCAAACGCACAAGCTAAATGTTTCACCAATAAACCGTATCCCATGAGCCACATGAGAATCTAAAATACATTTGACAAATAGAGAGAGGGAACCTCCACCTGTACATTGAATTGAATCGAATTTCCTTTATTTTTATTCAAACAAGTTTAAACAAAATTTCGTGCATGACAGTTACAAAGGCAACAAAACAAGCAATTACAGAGACCAAATGCTCTCTGCAGATTAGAAAGCAATTTTATTAACTAATTGACACCATCTATTTTTACAGCTGGCAATTGGGGTAAAAATGTTTAATACATCCAAGAATACAAAGTTTTAGATTGCATATAATTCAGTTCATTTATATATTTCTTGGTTTAATAGCTCGGTATCCATACTACAGTTACCACAGATTTAAAAAAAACACTGGACGTCATGCTGGGCAACATAATATAGGACATGTTCAAGAAGGAACTGCACATGTTAGAAAATCGAAGGTAGACAAAAATGCTGGAGGAACTCTGCGGGTGCGGCAGCATCTATGGAGCGAAGGAAATAGGCGACGTTTCGGTCCGAAACCCTTCTTCATGGCACTTTCAAGCAGCTTGAAAGTGTCCTGTCCTATATTATGTTGTCCAGCATAATGCCCGGTATTTTTTTAAATCTGTGGTACAAATCTGCACTTATTGACGCATTCCAACGGTACCGGCCCAGTCGTAGAAGCATCCACGTCGCGGGGCTGGAAACTGGAAGAATCCCAAGCTAATACCGTTCACAGCGAGCACGGCTGAAGCTACAGATGCCTGGCGTGTGTGTGTGATTGTGCGCATGCGCGCGGCCGCCAAGAAATTGTCCCTCCCCTGTCCCCTGGTCCCCTCCACAGCACTGGAACAGGCCCTTTGGCCCACAATGTCTGTGTTGAACATGATGTCAAGACCAACTCTTATTAGCCTGCACATAATATACCTCCATTCGCTGCACACCCGACAACAATAAGGGCAACATGGCGGTGCAGCACTGCAGTTGCTGCCTTAAGTGCCACACAGCCGGGTTTCATCTGGACCAATGTTAGTTTGCGGAAATCAGTGAGGACTCGGTGGGCTGAAGGGTTTGTTCCAACCTTTATCTCTAAACTAAACTAAACTAATAATTTTGCTCTGTTATCACTCTGAGCCAATTCGCTCCTATTCTCAGAATGGCTGAACATGCTTATTTCAATGTTACCCAGAGAATGGTGGATGCCTGCAAACTCAATCAAACGTATTTTTTAAACGCTCATAATTCAGAAATGACACTGGTGGATATACAATGAAATTCTCGGTCTGTTGCACATAAAACACTTACACAGCTATTATACCACAGTTTTGATAATGAGTATTGTTCCCCGTGCTCTGTAGGGTCAATAAAACACAGGCCCCATACTTACCGTGTTCACATGGCAGGGTACTGGGATATTGTTTCTGTGGAATTTGCATGTTCTCCATGTGACCACGTGGCATTTCTCCAGGTGCTCCAGTTTCCTTGCACATCTCAAAGGTTTCTCAACTAAACTAAGCAATATTATCTAAACTGTGGTGTAGAGTGTGGTTCGTATTGAAAACAAAGATCCTTGTTGACTGGCCCATCAAATACTTGAAGCACTGAGTGAAGCATTACATGCAAAGGCAATTACTTCTCCACTACACCATCAGGTATGTGAACACGGAATGCAGGTTACAGTATGTGACAAAGAGAAGTGGCAAAATAACTAGGAAGGAACTGCAGATGCTGGTTTCACCCGAAGATAGGCTCAAAAAGCTGGAGTAACCCGAAGATAGGCTCAAAACGCGGGTCAAACAGCAGTTCTCAGTCTGAAGAAGGGTCTCGACCCGAAATGTCACCTATGCCTTGTATCCAGAGATGCTGTCTGATCCGGTGAGCTCCCCAGCTTTTCATGTCTATCTCCGGCAAGATAAGTATATGACATGTGAGAGGCTTTTAGATTGACAATTTGATCTGCAGGAAGTAAGGGGATGTGGATCATGTTGCAGTTGGATGAGATAAGTTCAGCATCTCACCATGTTCACCACAGACATTGTGGGCCAAAGGGCCTCTTCCTGAGATGTACTTCTTAATATTTTATGTAAAATAAGATTAGTAATCAGTTATAATCTCCCTTGAACAGACTGCATCATTCAATAACTGCAATGTCCAATCTTATAGATACTTACAAAATTCTTAAGGGGTTGGACAGGCTAGATGCAGGAAAGATTGTTCCCGATGTTGCGGATGTCCAGGACAAGGGGTCACAGTTTAAGGATAAGGGGGAAGTCTTTTAGGACCGAGATGAGAAAAACATTTTTCACACAGAGAGTGGTGAATCTCTGGAATTCTCTGCCACAGAAGGTAATCGAGGCCAGTTCATTGGCTATATTTAAGAGGTAGTTAGATGTGGCCCTTGTGGCTAAAGGGATCAGGGGGTATGGAGCGAAGGCAGGTACGGGATACTGAGTAGGATGATCAGCCATGATCATATTGAATGGCGGTGCAGGCTCGAAGGGCCGAATGGCCTACTCCTGCACCTATTTTCTGTGTTTCTGTGTTTCTATTTGATCAGTTTACCGCATAATACTTGCAATCTTTGATACATTTCTGATCTAAAAACTCAAATATCTCAACCTGGAAAATAGTCATTCACCTTGTCTTCACAGCTGCAATAGAAAGTTCAGGCAAATCATACACCTCCTGAAAAATAAATCTTCTTCGTATCTATTTTAAAAAGGGACCCGACATGAGAGGTCTACCGAAAACGAAGAGAACAAAGAGGGTCCCAGGGTTGGGGGCCGCCGATAACACAGGTGAACCCAACATGGAGGGGCTGCCGATAACAAAGAGGGTCCCGTGTTTGGGGGAGGGGGGCGCTGAGAACACAGGTGAACCCAACATGCAGGAGCTGCCTAGAATAAAGACGGTCCCGGGGTTGGGGCGGGGGCGCCGATAACACAGGAGAACCCAACATGGAGGAGCTGTCCAGAATGAAGAGGGTCCCGGGGTTGGGGGGGGGGGGGGGTGCGCCGATAACACAGGTGAACCCAACATGGAGGGGCTGCCGAGAACAAAGAGGGTCCCGGGCTTTGGGGGGGGGGGGGTGGGCGCTGAGAACACAGGTGAACCCAACATGGAAGGGCTGCCGAGTACAAAAGAGCGACCCGGGGTTGGGGGAGGGGCGCCGATAACACAAGTGAACCCAACATGGAGGGGCTGCTGAGAACAAAGAGGGTCCCGGGTTGAGAGGGCATGGTTAACACAGAAACCCAACATGGAGCGGCTGCCGACAACAAAGAGGGGCCCGGGGTTGGGAGGGGGGCGCTTACAACACAGGTGAACCCAACATGGAGGGGCTGCGGAGAACAAAGACGGACCATTGGGGACTGTAATGATTACTTTGTAACTTTAGATACCTTGTGCATGTTTTGCAAAACGAATAATTTCACTGTGACTTGACGCACGTGACAATAAAGTATTAATCAATCAATCAATCAAATGGGCGACCTTTTATTCCAAAATGTGGTGCAATGAATGAGTTCGGAATCACCGGGTAACTGCAACTAAGACAGCACTTAAAAAAATGAATGGCTGAATGTAAAGCCATCAGTCAGCATTGATAGAATCAAGAGCATAGAACATAGAACAGTACAGCACAAGAACAGGCTCTTTGATCCACAATGATTGTGCTGAACATGATGCCAAGATCAATTCTTATCTCCTTGCACATAATCCATATCCATCCATTCCTTGCACATTCATGCGCCTATGTAAAAGTCTATTTAATGCCACTACCATATCTGCTTTCACCACCACCCCCGGCAGCACATTCCAGTCACTCATCACCCTTGGCGTAAAACACTTGCCCTGCACATCTTTTTTTAAACTTTGGCACTCATTGTAAAGCTATACCTGCTCTTATTTGGTATTTCCTTCCAGGGTAAAAAGTCTGATGGTCTGCCCTATCTCTACCCCTCACAGTTTTATATATTACTGACAGGTCTCCCCTCAATCCCCGACATTCCAGAGAAAACAATCCAAGTCTGTCCAACTTCTCCCTGTCACCAATACCCCACTAATCCATGCATCGTTCCGGTAGACCTCCTCTGCATCCCAAAGGAAGCTGATTGTGCTTCATGGTCAATGCAGTCCTCTCCTGGTCTCTGCTGTTGTCAGCTGGTCCCTGTTCATTGAGAGTTTTTCTCCTTTTCCTCTTCATCCAGCAAACAATTCCAATGATGATCCCAACGAGAATAAGAGGAATGATTACAGCTCCAGTCACGATCCTAATCTTTATATCTTCTTTCGCTGCCCTCTCTGTAGTCATATATAGTGCAATTTAAACATTTATTGATCAATAACAACTTTGTAATTATTTTATTATCTACATTAAACTAGCACTGTTCATATTTTAGATTTATGTAATTGTCCAGACGATAGATGTGTTTAAAAAAATCGATGAAAATCTTTAAAATTCATATTAGCATTGTGGCTTTGTGATTTTATCTCCAGCATTTAATTAAGAATTTAAACAATCATGTACGTCATAAATAGATGACTATTTGCAGTGTAGAGGTCAACAAGGCTATTTTCTTATGTTGACAATTGTTATTATAACAAATAAAAGTTAACCCATTTATAGTTGATAACACTTCAAAGGTTTTAAACTGCTGATGGTTCAATGGTATCGGAGACTTTAATTTACTCACACACGCACTCTCTCTCTCTCTCTCTCTCTCTCTCTCTCTCTCTCTCTCTCTCTCTCTCTCTCTCTCTCTCTCTCTCTCTCTCTCTCTCTCACTCCCCCCCCCCTCTCTCTCTCTCTCTCTCTCTCTCTCTCTCTCCACCCCCTCTTTCTGTCTCACCCACATGAGCGCACACTCAGACATTAACATTACTGCCTATTCGTACTGACCAGCAATTGTAACCATGTCAGCTTCGCCCTGGTGTGAAGGGCCAAGCTGACTCTAACTTCTCTCTAACTTCTACAGGTGCACAATAGAGAGCATGCTGATCGGTTGCATCGTGGCTTGGTTCAGCAACTTGAGTGCCCAGGAGCGAAAAATGCTACAAAAAGTACTAAATACTGCCCAGTCCCTCATCGGCTCTGACCTCCCTACCATCGAGGGATCTATCGCAGTCGCTGCCTCAAAAAGGCTGTCAGCATCACCAAGGACCCACATCATCCTGGCCACACACTCATCTCCCTGCTACCTTTAGGGAGAAGGTACAGGAGCCTGAAGACTGCAACGTCAAGGTTCAGAAACAGCCTCTTCACCACAGCCATCAGGCTATTAAACGCAACTCAAACAAAACTCTGAACATTAATAGCCCATTTTCTTTTTAGTTGCACTTTATCTATTATTTATTCATGTGTATATAAATTTATATAATGGTATATAGACACACTGATATGTTCTATATTCATGCCTACCATATTCTCTTGTGCTGAAGCAAAGGAAGAATTTCATTGTCCTATCTGACAACATAACAATAAACTCTCTTGAACTCTTAATCTTGTGATCTTTGCAGAGGTCTTGGCTGGAACAAATAAGTCAGCTACAGAACAGGTGCTGCTACTTCAGACGGATAATGGGGTCGGTTATGGCATCACTACTAGCCTTTTGTGTAACTAGCTACTATCATAAAATTAGTTTCTCCCAGTGACTGCGTGAGTTTTGTCTGGGAGTTTCCCGTTTCCTCCCACATTCCAAAGAAATACGGGCTTTAAAGGTTAATTGGCTTAGGTAAAATAGTAAGATTAAATGAGAACTTACCAGTTCGAAGTTTGATCTGTATTTTATGAGGAGTTACGATGAGGGATTACGTGAAGACCCCGTCCAGCACGCATGCGCGACATTTCTTCAAAGCAGCGGTGTGGATTCACAGAAAAACACAACAATTGAAATAAATATAGTAAAGAAAAAATAAGAACTTAATTACCAGTTGATCTGTATAATAGAGGGTGGGAGCGGAGGGCACGTAATCCCTCATCGTAACTCCTCATAAAATACAGATCAAACTTCGAACTGGTAAGTTCTCATTTAATCTTACTATTTTAATTCGGAGTCACGTGAGTGACTACGTGAAGACTTCAAAGCTCTGTTGAATCCGAACCGTGTACCAGCTCATGCTTCACTCACTGCCTGAAGACCTTAGAGGGAGGAAGCATGTTATACAATCAACAATAACCTGTTTGTGAACAAAAAAGGTTTATTAATAACAACAAAAAACAGAGAGCTCCCCCGGGCTTAAATTAAATATTATCTGCAGACTCTAAAATTCTGTCTGCAAATGTAGCAGGCTCCGCCAGCGGCTTATTATAAAACCTTTGGAAAGTTCTTTCCGAGGACCATCCTGCTCTGGCCAGAATATGGCCCATAGGCACACCATTCGCCTAGCCGCCGACGTAGATGCAGCCCTGGTGGAATGAGATTTGTACACATTAGTATCGACTCCCGCGGACTTATGCACCTGCTTGAGCCACCTTGAAATGGTTTGGCTCGTCACCTGACCATGAGGCTTCTTGTGGCTTATCCATAAGGCTTTTTCTCTCCCTCTTAAGTTATATTTTGTGTCTATGTAGTTGGCGAGATGGGTCTTGGCACACAACCGTGGGTCAGGTGAATATGCCCGGAACTCCATAACTGGAGGGTGGTACCTGGTCTAGTTTGTTTTGACCAGTCCCTGAATGTGAAATGTGATACAGTCCAATGACTCTGTCATGCTGTCCAGCCTCAGAAGGTGGAGGGACTGTACCCTTTGAGCTGACACTAGAGCCATGAGCATGACTGATTTCAGTGTAAGTTGTTCCAGAGTAAGTGACCTGGGTGGTGGCCATCCCCTAAGGTACGTCAGTACTATGCTGACATCCCAGATCTGAGTGTACCTAGGCCTAGGGGAATTGGTGTTAAAAATGCCCCTCATGATTTTGACCACTAGTGGATGGGACCCCAAAGTCAGTTGTCCTGCTGCTGGAACCAAATAAGCTGACAACGCACTCCTGGCTGTATTAATGGCGCTGTAGCTGAGTCCTTCCCGATGTAATCCAACCAGAAACTCCACAACACTGGTGGCTGTAGCTGTAGTGTAGGTAGTTCCTGTTTTGGAGCAATACCGTTCCCATTTTCTTATATTGGCCAGGTATTGTCTCCTGGTGGACTCCCGGTGAGATGCGGTCATCATGTTGATGGCGTCCTCAGACAGTCCAGGCCCAGTAGAGGTCTTTTTAGAATCTGCAAGCCAGGAGATTGACTCTGTCATGGCACGGGTGACTAATGCCTGACACTGGGTGGATTAATAACTGTCGACTGCTGGGGAATTCCAACGGTGTCTCAACAGGCATGTCGAAAGCCACTGGGAACCATAGCTGTGTAGGCCAGTCAGGTATTATCAAGATTCCTGAAGCGGAATCCAATTGAATCTTGCGTAATACCCGACTGATGAGGCAGAAGGGAGGAAAAGCATAAAAGAACATTTTCCCCCAATGCAGCGAGAATGCATCAACTGCTGCTGCCTCAGGGTCTGGTTCCCAAGCGACATACGTTGGTACCTGGTGATTCAGCCTGGATGCAAATAGATCGATATCTGGTGTGCCATATTGCTTTGTAATTTCAGCAAATACTTTGGGATTTAACATCCATTCGATGTTATCATTAAATCTACGTGACCTGGTGTCTGCCACTGTATTTTGCTTACCTGGTAAGGTAAGTTGCTGATAACCAAATATGCCTTTTAACACACCATTGCCAGATTAGGTTGGCCAAATTGTCACACGATATCGACTTTACACATCCATGTGATTGATATAAGCCACCACCGTGGTATTATCTAGTTGCAACCGGACATGTGCATGATGCGTATTAGATGAATATGCTTTTAACCCATAAAACGCACGCAACATTTCTAAATAGTTGATACCCCATGTCTGTAGGCAAGATGATTCAAATTTTATTCCATCTGCCCCCCTGTGCTGGATTGCATGTTAGTTGCTCCCCAGCCCAAAGCACTGGCATCCGTTTGAATGGTTAATATTGGGTTGGTGATCATTATGGGACTGGAGCTGAGTCTTACGTTCCTTGCCCACCATTGTAACTCTGGAATGGATTCAGCAGTTAAACTCATAGCTCGGTCAAAGTGACCTGAGTTTTGCTTTAGTGCATGCACTTTAGCTCTTTGCAAATTTTGATAGTGCAAAGGCCCAAATTGTACGGCTGGAAAAAGCTGCTTCATTTTGCCAATAACTCTAGCTACTTCCCGTATGGTTGGCTGATGTTTTATTCATGAGTTCGTTGCATGATAGCGCCAATTCTGATGCTTTTCCCCTTCGCAGAGTACAATCATGCGAACAGTATCTATAGTAAATCCAAGATAGTCCATGGCAGTGGATGGTGTAAGATTGGATTTATCTGGATGTATGACAAACCCCAAAGTTTCAAACAAACGTTTGGTGGCTGCTACTGCCAGAATGGCTGTCTCCAAGGTTTTCCCTACTATTAAAATGTCGTCTAAATACGCCATGACTATATGCTTTTGTTTCCTCAATAATGCCAAGGCAGGTTTTTAAGATTTTAGTGAACAACCTTGGAGCAGAGGTTAGCCCATTTGCTAAGGCTTTATATTGCCATAGCTGTTTCATCCAGATAAATTTTAAATATTTTCGATGCTCCTTGTGTATGGGTACTGAGTAGTAGTCATCTTTTAAATCAATGCTTGCTAGAAAGTACCTCTAGAAACCAATAGTCTGGCTGTTTCAAAAGTATCCAGGTTGAAATGTATATACCTGACAGACTTGTTCAAAGTAGTTAAGTCAATGATGATGCGTCGTCCACCATCTTTTTTGATTTTAGTGAAAATATTAGACCAATATTCCAAAGGTTCATGTTTTGTTCTTTCAATGACACCTTTAGCTTGTAACCTCATCAGTTCAGCTTGACCCTCTTGTTTCTCCTTGACTGAGAGGGTGAATACCCTTTTGGGCATATGCTGAACTGGTGGAAAATTTTTATGGACAAAGTCAATTTTGTAGCCATGAACGCTGCTGAGTATATACTTGTCATTAGTGATGGATTCCCATGCATCCAAAACAAGTGCAATCTCCCCCCTGTTAGTACAGAGCCCCTACTGCACATATGCTGAGAGGAACCAGAGCCACCTACCTCCATGGTTATTGGTTGCTTCTTCTGCCTCTTCGCTGGGCGATGAGGCGTCTGCTGGGCTGTAGAGGGTTGATGTTGATCTCGATGTTGTTGGGGGGGTGGCGCATTTTCCATGGGGTCCGCTCTGGGCCCTGGCCTAAAAAAGGCTTACGGGGAATGGTTGCGGACGCCGAGCTTTCACCAGTCCCATAGTGTGGTCGACGACTGGTGGACGCCATGGGGTACTGCCGCCTGGGTTTGTTGGGTTCTGCTCGGTCCCAAACCTGCCCTCACGAGACCAAAGGTCTTGGATTCTTCTTCCAGGTCTTTCACCTTTTTTGGGAAGGTCTTTCCCAAAGAGCAGAATAGGAGGTTCTGACCCCGGTGTTTTTGCAAAGTCCCGCAAACTTAGGGTTGAGGGCAAGGCTTGATAATCTCCTTTCGCAAATTATTTATTTCATATTGAGTGGTGCACAGCAGAGCTAATGTGTCTTGCTGATTTGTGGAGATGTCCGCACCATCAATGGACCGAGCATAAGATGTTATTCCTGCAGTCAGGAGTTTAAGGATCTTCTGGAGCTTCAACTCCAGGTTTCTGATGTTCTGCCCCAAATGTCCCCAAATTTGGCTATTGACAGCAGGTACATTCAAAGATGTACAATTTACTGGGGCTGTATATAGTTGAAGAGCCTCATTGACCACCTGTTCTTGTAGGAGTTTAGAGGACAGGTGGTTAATGCTGGCTGCAAGTTTCGGCTCTAATGGCCGACCCGCTTGTGGAATGGCCACGTAGCGGTTTGACCACACCCAGCAGCTTTTCCTGTTCCTGTACACCACTGCGTACTCCCGATATCTTCAGCCAGTGACCCCTCTTCTTGAGCAGCCCAGACCTGGTCGCCAATGCTGCCTTCAAAAGAAGGTGAAGCAATGGCCAGTGCCGTAAAAGGCACTGCGGGAGTGCCTGAGCTCCCTTGGCGAGTCTGCTGCTGCTCTCTCAGCAGATCTCGCTGGAGTAATTGCTCCATAAGCGTTCCATGCGGCTTAGGCGGCTGCCTGTGCCGCTCTTGAGCGGTGAGGCATCTTCATCCGAATCGTCGGACACTACCGCCCGGTTCTGGCTGCAGGTACCTCCAGCCCACTGCTCAGGCAGCACTAGCGGTGCTGGGCTCGGCACGGTAGTTATACCCGCCGCCTCTTGCCCCCCTCCAAAGAGCATTCCTCAACGGAGGACGAACGGGGGCGAGCTGCAGACTTCTTTCCTCTGGTCTTGCTCATTCTTTCTGGAAAACAAGCAGACCACAGAGAAAAAGGACACACGGCCACGGTAAAGCTTACCTGTCGGCCCGACTCACGTGACTCCGAAGTAAAATTGTAAATTGTCCCAGTGCGTTGGATAGTGTAAATGTACGGGATGATCTCTGTTCGGCAAGGACTCAGTGAGCTGAAGAGCCTGTTCCTGCACCATATCTCTAAAGTGGAAAGTCTAAATCCACAGATTAGATAAGAGTGTGAGTTGACGCTGTTATGTCAGTCCAGGAGGTGTCTGGTCTCAAGTGATCAGATTCATTGACTTGCCACTTACCCTGTGGAACATTGACTCCCTGCAGCAGAGTTGCATGTTCGATGTAGCAGGAGAATGTTGCCACATCTTCTCCACTCAGCTGAATTGTATTCTTCAGCTGGTAAGTCCCATCCCAATTAGGCAACAGATCACTGGATTCAGACCCGGGGACCCCCTCACCATCCTTCAGCCACGTTACATCGATGGTCGGTGGGTAGAAACCTGTGACAAGGCAGGAGAGTCTCAGTGATTGCGACCCATCACGTTTAATCCCAATAAACACCTCAGGGGTTTCTGCAAGTAGAAGAAGCGTCAGAATTAGTGAAGACATGAAGAAAAGCCTTGAATTGTAAGATCACTCCAACTCACCTCTTTCCCAATCAGAGTTTTTCTCTAGCTGAACAAAGTTTCCAGCCCAGACACAGAATGCTGGAGTAACTCAGCAGATGAGGCAGCATGTCTGGAGAGAAGGAATGCCCAGAGATGCTACCTCACCCACTGAGTTACTCCAACATCTTCTATCTTCGGTGTAAACCATCATCTGCAGTTCTATCTTGCACAAAGTTTCCAGCCTTTTCTCTTTTCTTTTTGCATTTCTAACAAAACAACAAAACATTTCGTTTTCATATCAATGACATGCTCTTTATCTTGGCTGCTGACTTTAGCTGACAGCGCAGGCGGAAGGGGAATGCAGTGCCCAATGGAGGAGTATAACTCACCATTGGGATTGATACTGTATACAAGATTGCTTCTACTTGTTCATGAATCTCTGCTGAATAATAATAACACAATAATAATATATTGTGAAAGAATAATAACATATTCCAAGAGGGAATGGGAGGAAGAATTTCTTCAACCACAGAACTGTTGGAAATTGGATGTCACCATCCTAAGGAGTAATAGAGGAAAATGGAGAATCTGATTCGGTTTCTGATCAGCACAGCAACAGACCCTTCAGGCCACAAGGTCGGTGCTGAACATAAGGCCAAGATACATATCCCTCCATTTCCCGAATATCTACGTGACTGTGAATAGAGGACACTGGTTCAATATTTATCTTTCACTTGCACTTCCAACCCACTGGATCCATCTAAGAGTCATGTTGCCAGACTTTACTGATAACCTCGTCCAAGAACAGAGTGGCGAAGCGGTCGAGCTACTGCCTTACAGCGCCAGAGACGCGGGCTTGTTACTAACTACGGGTGCTTGCCTTTACAGAGTTTGTACGTTCTCCCTATGACCTGCGTGGGTTTTATCCGAGATCTTTGGTTTCCCCTCACACTCGAAAGACGTACACATTTGTAGGTTAATTAGGTTGGTATAAATGCAAATTGGCCCTATTATGTGTAGGATAGTGTTAGTTTGCGGCATCGCTGGTCGGTGCGGTCTCGGTGGGCCAAAGGGCCTGTTGCCGAACTGTATCTCTAAACTAAACAATTGCTCAAGTGACAGCCTGAAGTGCAGGATATTTCCCACCTGACCTATCTAGAGGATACCCCTTGGTCCTACCAGTCAGAGTGCATACGCCGTATACCTCTCCTCTGTAGTGCTTCTTGTCCACACTCCAGATATATCAGCAGCCACTTCACACAGTCCTTCTCCAGGAGATCTTTGAAATACTTGTTCATGAAGGTGTTGACATTCCACCGATCTACTAGCACCTGGAAATCTGGACTTAGTGCAATCCAGCGCATTCTGTCCTTGTCGAAAGCACAGGCATCCTCCCCGTCATAACCCAGTCTGACAAACCCATCAGTGGAATTGTCACTGTCCACTTCACAGCCGCAGAAACCCTGGACAAAGAAAACAGCTGGGGCTGAGGTGGATGATTTGGGTTGGGGGGAAGGGGATGGGGAGGAGAGACAATTAACAAATCAGTTCTCAGCGTGGTACAAACAGGCAGAACAGAACACAACATAGAGCTGTACAGCACAGGAGCAGCTTTAGTTTAAAGATACTGCGCGGAAAGAGGCCCTTCAGCCCACCAAGTCCGCAACGACCAGTGATCCCCGCACATTAACACTATCCTACACACACTACTTTTTTCCCCAACTTTCTCCACCCTACTCCATCACTAAATGGTCCTGGTCTCATATGTTTTCTGCCTATTTTTCCACAGAATGCTGCCTGACTCACTGAGTTCCTCCTGTTTGTTTTTAATTCAGATTGGCAGCGTCTGCAGTTTGCTGTTACTCCATCTTAGCACAATTGATGATCAGTGTGGATTCAGTGAGCAGAATGGCCGAAAGCAGTTCTGCTGTGTCAGAAGGGTAGAACTCAGACTTCTGCACTGTCGTACATAAAGAACAGAGGAAGAAGTGCATTGTCAGATGGGCAATGGTACAGAGCCAACAGCTCAGGCTGAAGGTTAACGCGATGCAGATGAGAAGTACATCAAGGCTGTAGCACTGTCTGGGATTGCTATACTCTCTGAGGATTGTTGCCAATATTCAGGGGATGCTGGATTAACAAAATATTATTACTGAGGGAATAATTACATAAATAACAAAGTTTATCAGAATACTCCAGTACATGTTGGGTGTCTACACCAGGTCTGGTCAGGACACTTACTCGAGACACCATGTTGCTGTTGGTAAACTATCTCAGCATTTCCTCGGACAATCCCATGAAAACCTGCCACTGTGATGGTCATTGAAGCCCAGTGATCCTGCGGGAAAGACTGGGCCATCCATCGTTGACTGGGAACAGCCCGATCTAGTGTGCTGTCAAAATATGCGATCTGGAGGTCATCCAACATTGCCACCATACTATACTCAGGCAACTCACTCAATCCATGGTTCAACAGGTAGTAAAATGCAAGATGGTGAAAATCTGCAATGCATAAACAAAAATAAGTATGGTTGTGTCATCACTGTAAAGTGCTCAAAGAAGTTGCTAAAACTGCTAACAATACAAGAACTTTGTATAAGAGGGTGACAAGGACAAGGCAGCATCTGTAGGGGGGGGGGGGGGGAGATGATCGGATGACATTGTGGGTCAGGAGCCGTTTATTTAGGTTTTAGATAGAGATACAGCATGGAAACAGGACCTTCGGCCCACTGAGCCCACACTGACCAGCAACCCCCACACTCTAACACTATCCTACACACACAAGAAAAAAATTACATTCTACACTAAGGTAATTAACCTACAGACCTGTACTTCTTTGGTATGTGGGAAGAATTGAAGATCTCGGGAAAAACCTACACGGTCAGGTGGATAATGTACAAACACCGTACAGACAGGACCCGTAGTCAGGATCCAACCTGGGCATTGGTGCTGTAAGGGCGGTAAGGCAGCAATTCTACCCCTGTACCACTGAGCCATCTTCAAGAGTAGGCAAGATGGGCTCTGATACCTATTCCACCAATTGTGGTCGAAGCATTGAATGATCCGATTGGATTGATTCCCATCTTCAAAGATCTATTATTGTCTATCATGTCGATATGGTCTACTAGTTGCAATATTCCAAAATATGAAGAATATTTTATTTTATTAAGAACATGGACAATGTCAAAGATACTTTATAGAATCATAGGGAGGTAAAGTCAAAGAGTCATACAGCAGGGAATCAGGGTCTACGGCTCAACTTGCCCACACCGACCAACATGCCCCATCTACACTGCCTGTATTTCATCAGTACTTAAGTACCTAGGAGAATAAATAGGCCATTCAGCCCATCGGCCATTCAATCATGGCTGCTCTATCTCTCCCTCTCAACCACATTGTCCCGCCTTCGCACCATAACCCTTGACACCCGTAGTGATCAAGAATCTGTCAATCTCCACCTGAAAACATCAATTGACGCGGGGTCCACAGCTCTCTGAGAAGGCCCATATCATTCAAAACCTATCTATCCATGTACCTGATTAAATGTTTCTTAAATGTTGCGATATTACCTGCCTGAACTGCCTTCTCCGGCAGTTCATTCAGTACACCCACCACTCTTTGTGTAACAAAGCTACGCCTCAGGTTCGTATTATATCTTTCTCACCTCATTTTAAACTTATGGCCTCTGGGTACAGCATATAAAAAGGCCCTTTAGCCCACCAAATCCGTGGTAACCATCAAACACCTATTTATACTTGTGGTACGCTAACCAATTTAATACTTTCCATTCTCCCATTAGTACCTCCCCTCCATAGATTCTAATACATAGAGTGCCCGCCATAATGTTTGGGACAAAGACCCATCATTTATTTATTTGCCTCTGTACTCCACAATTTGAGATATGTAATAGAAAAAAAATCGCATGTGGTCAAAGTGCATATTGTCAGATTTTATTAAAGGGTATTTCTTGCACATTTTGGTTTCACCATGTAGAAATTACAGCTGTGTTTATACATAATCCCCCCATTTCGGGGCACCATAATGTTTGGGACACATGGCTTCACAGGTATATATAATTGCTCTTGGGTATTTAAATGCCTCCTTAATGCAGAGTATCAGAGAGCTCAGCACCTAGTCTTTCCAACACCTTTGGAAACTTGTATTGCTGTTTATCAACATGAGGATCAAAATTGTGCCAATTAAAGTCAAAGAAGCTATTATGAGTCTGAGAAACAAGAATAAAACTGTTCAAGACATCAGCCAAACGTTAGGCTTACCAAAATCAACCAATTGGAACATCATTAAGAAGAAAGAGAGCACTGGTGCTCTCTGGTTGTATAGGGCTCTGGTGAGACCACATCTGGAGTAGTGTGTACAGTTTTGGTCTCCTAATTTGAGGAAGGGTATCCTTGCAATTGAGGCAGTGCAGCGCAGGTTCACGGGATTGATCCCTGGGATGGCGGAACTGTCATATGAGGAACGATTTAAAAGACTAGGATTGCATTGACTGGAGTTTAGAAGGATGAGGGGGATCTTATAGAAACATATTAAATTATAAAAGGACTGGACAAGCTAGATGCAGGAAACATGTTCCCAATGTTGGGCGAGTCCAGAACCAGGGGACACAGTCTCAGAATAAAGGGGAGGTCTTTTAAGACTGAGGTGAGAAAAAACGTTTTCATCCAGAGAGTTGTGAATTCATGGAATTCCCTGCCACAGAGGGCAGTGGAGGCCAAGTCACTGGATGGATTTAAGAGAGAGTTAGATAGAGCTCTAGGGGCTAGTGGAGTCAAGGGATGTGGGGAGAAGGCAGGCACGGGTTATTGATAGGAGACGATCAGCCTGATCACAATGAATGGCGGTGCTGGCTCGAAGGGACAAATGGCCTCCTCCTGCACCTATTTTCTATGTTTCTATGGTTCTATGGTGAGCTTACTAATCGCAAAGGGACTGGCAGGCCAAGGAACACCTTCACAGCTGATGACAGAAGAATTCTCTCTGTTAAAAAGAAACATCCCCAAACACCTGTCCGAAGATCAGAAAACACTCATCACGAGTCAAGTGTGGATTCGTCAATGACCACTGTCCGCAGAAGACTTCATGAACAGAAATACGGACACTACACTGCAAGATGCAAACCACTTTTTAGCCGCTAAAATAGGATGACCCGGTTAATGTTTGCCAAGAAGTACTTTAAAGAGCAACCACAGTTCTGGAAAAAGGTCTTATGGACAGATGAGACGAAGATTAACATATCATAGTGATGGCAAGAACAAAAATATTGAGGAGATAAGGAACTGCCCAAGATCCAAGTACACCACCTCACCTGTGAAACACGGTAGTGCGGTTGTGGCCTGGGCACGTATGGCTGCTGAAGATACTGGCTTACTTAGCTTTGTTGAACATTCAGCTACTGATGGTAGAAGCATAATGAATTCTGAAGCGTATAGACACATCCTATCTGCACAATTTCAAACAAATGCCTCAAAACACATATTTGCCGGCGGTACATACTACAGCAAGACAATGATCCGAAACATATTGCTAAACCAACAAAAGAGCTTTTCTAAGCTAAAACAATGTAAATTGTGAGTGGCCAAGTCAATCACCCGATCTGAACCAAACTGAGCATGCCTTTTATATGCTGAAGAATAAACTGAAGGGTACTAGCCCTCAAATGAAGCATAAGCTAAAGATGGTTGCAATGCAGGCCTAGCAGAGCATCACCAGAGAAGATCCGCAGCAACTGGTGATGTCCATGAATCATCGACTTCAAGCAGTCATTGCATGCAAAGGATATGCAACAAAATACTAAACATGACTACTTTCATTTACATGACATTGCTGTGTCCCAAACATTATGGTGCCCTAAAATGGGGGGACTATGTATAAACACTGCTGTGATTTCTACATGGTGAAACCAACATGAAAAAGAATGGCCTTTTTTAAAATCTGACAAAGTGCACTTTAACCACATTTGAGTTTTTATATGACAACTATCAAATTCTGCAGTACAGGGGCAAATAAATAAATGATTGTTCTTTGTCCGAAACATTATGGAGGGCACTGTATGAACGATCAATTCACGCTGGCCAATTTACCTCTCTTTGGGATGTGGGGAGAAACTGGTATAACCAGAGGAAGCACGCATGGTTTCAGGGAAATAATAAACATGCCACACAAGTTGTAGTCGAGATCAGGATTAAGTCCATGTCCTCATAGATAGCATCTCTATGGGCTACAACACTGAAACGCCCATCTGGTAAGAAATGTTTGCATGGAATGGGACAATTCTGATTTATGAGGACACTGAGATTCTGTAAATTGGAGCAGTAAGTGTAAAGGAGATCTTGCTGGTGAGTCCCGATTATCAGGGGGGGGGGTCAATATATGCCTTGGTCTGGGAGGCGGCTATAATAAACAAGGTCTAAACGGAAACTCAACACAGCATACAGGAGTAACTCAGTGGGTCAGGCAGCATCTCCAGAGAAAAGGAAAAGGTGACGTTTCGGGTCGAGACCCTTCTTCAGACTGAGAATCAGGAGACAGTGAACCAAGTGATACGAAAAGGTACATAGGACATATTAATGACAGATATGCACCCCCGTCTCTATCCGAAAAAGTGCCTTGACCTGAAACGCCACCTATTACTTTTCTCCAGCCTTGCTGCCTGACTAGCTGTTACTCCAGTTTTTTGTGTCTATCTTCGGTGTAAACCAGCATCTGCATCACCAGTCTGAAGAAGCGTCTCGAACCAAAACGTCACCCATTTCTTCTCTCCAGAGATGCAGCCTATCCCGCTGAGTTACTCCAGCTTTTTGTGTCTATCTTCGTTTAAAGCAGCATCTGCAGTTCCTTCTTGCACATCTAAGCTGATGTCTAAACTGAAACATCACCTATCCATGTTCTCCAGACATACTGCCCGACCTGCTTAATTACTCCAGCATGTTATGTGTATTAACCAGCATGTGCAGTTTCTTGTTTCCACATGAACACGCAATATTTGTTCTGTGATATAGATTACAGGCAACACACCAGACAGTGTCAAAGTCCATGTGTTTAAGTCAGGTGAGAAGGGGCCCCAAAGCGAGAGTCAGAAATGTCTGTTTCAGTGTTACCAGGAGAAACATAAGAATGCTAAGCGTGGAATACAGTAATGATAAAATCCATGTAACTTCCCAAAATACTCCATAGCCAAGGATTTTTGTATTATATGGTATTATTTCAACACGGCAATCACCATCATATTTACTTTCATCTGATAACAATGTGATTAAACTTTGAGGACGAGCATCCGATTACAGGTTTGTAATCTCCAAGCCTTGACGAATGTCAGAATAGTTAGAACGGAACCATTGTGTGGGAAGAAATTGCCCATCAGATTCCCATTAAATCTTTCCCCCCTCAATTTAAACCTATGTCCTCTGGTTCTCGATTCTGTGATCTGTTTAATATGTTGCCCACATGAAAATTTCCAGATTGAGATTGATAGATTTTTGTTCATTAAGGGTGTAGTGGGCTGGAGTTCAGCCACAATGTCTGTGCCGATCATGATGTCAAGTTAAACTAAACTCTTCATGCGTGTACATGATTCATATCCCTCAATTCCCTGCATATGCACGTGCCTATCCTCAAGCGTCTTAAATGTCATTATCCTCTTCTGGGGAAGTGTTGGTGGGGTAATGGAGTGGGTCTGCAGGAGAGGAAGCATGCAGCAAATAGAACAAGATAACTACAACATTAAAACAACATTGATTGTTCATTCTTAGAATAAAGATTTAAGAATGAGCTGAGAAAAAACTTTTTTACCCAGAGAGTTGTGAGTTTATGGAATTCCCTGCCACAGAGGGCAGTGGAGGCCAAATCACTGGAAGGATTTAAGAGAGAGTTGGATAGCGCTCTAGGGTCTGGTGGAGTCAAGGGATATGGGGAGAAGGCAGGCACGGGTTACTGATAGCGGACGATCAGCCATGATCATATTGAATGGCGGTGCTGGCTCGAAGGGCCGAATGGCCTCCTCCTGCACCTATTTTCTATGTTTGTATGTTTCTATGTTTAATGCAGCCTGAGTTTTACCATAATTTGCGTGTCTAACACCAGCTGAGGAAATCGTGGAGAGGTGAGACACCTACTAATGAAGAAGTCGCTTCTTTATTGAAAGTGCACATCATCGGTTTACCTGAATTCTGTCTGAGGAATTAGTGCAAGGACAGATTGGACAAACATGGATTGTTTTATCTTGTATACTGGAGGTGATAGGGAGACCTGATGAAAGTGCATAAAATGGTGAGAGGCACAGACTGAGTGGACAGTCAGAACCGTTTTCCCAGGGTGGAAATGTTGAAGACCAGAGAACATCACTTTAATGCAGGGGAAGCAATGTTCAAAGGAGATGAGCGGGGCAAGTTGTTTTATGTGGAAGGTGGTCGACACCTGTAATGCGCTGCCAGTGGGGGGTGGTGGTGGCAGATATAACAGTTACATTTCAGAAGCTTTTAGATAGGTACATAGATAGGCAGGGAATGGCCGGATACGGATCACATACAGGTAGAGGAGATTAGTTTATTTTGTTCAGTACAGACATTGTGGGCCGAAGGTAGACACACAATGCTGGAGTAACTTGGCGGGTCAGGCAGCATCTCTGGAGAAAAGGAATAGGTGACGTTTCGGGTCAAGACCTTTCTTCGCAGTAAAGGACTGAACGACCTGCTCCTGTGCTGTATTGTCCTATGTTCTATATTCATTATTTACCTGTATTCATTTCTTCTCTTCAATGGATTGCCAAGGTAACCATAGTATATATAACTTATCACTGGAGCCTTCACAACTCAGGAATGACCTTTACCCAAAATTATTAATACATTCAATTCAATAATTCAATTTATACAACCAAGACAATGAACCCAGGGCAATCACAGGGACTGTGCAACAGAACATAGAATCAGTTTTGTTGTTTCCTCAAAGTTCACAAGTAGAAGCAGCATTGCTTACCAGAGGAGACTGTGGCCAAACCGTAAGTGTTCAGTAAGGTAAAAAGAAGCATGTTTTACAGCTGCCCACAGCACTCTTTAACCAGCAGAGTAAACGCAGCAACAGTAACTTAATCTAGAAGGTCTCGACCCGAAACGTCGCCTATCTCCTTCGCTCTTTGATGCTGCTGCACCCGCTGAGTTTCTCCAGCTTTTTGTGTACCCAACTTAATCTCTTGAACGTTTTTAACAGAACTCTGGTGCGAAGCTAATTATTGGTCCATTTGTACACGAACCTGATAACCAGATCCAATGGGAATGAGACCACTTGTTCTGGTCACTAATTACCAGTGAATACAGTTTAAGGATCAGGTTTTATGGTAGGGATTATATTGGTGTTTTTAGGACAACAAATACAAAATCACATTTCACTTAGCATCTTACAGCCGAATAGATGTTTCGCAAAGTATTACTATTTAACAATTCAGAATGCAGTCAATTCCACAAACAGCAGTTTTAGATAAACCACGTAGTCTGCGTAGGAAGAAACTGCAGGTTCAAATTTGCTGTCGGCAGATGCAAAAATCTGGAGTAACACAGCGGGTCAGGCAGCATCTCTGGGGAAAAGGAATAGGCGACATTTCGGGAAGGGTCTCGACACAAATCGTCACAATTTCCTTTTCCCCGGAAGTGTTGTCTGACCTGTTGAGTTACCCCAGCTTTTTGTGCCTGTTTTTTGTCGATTTTACCGGTATTGCTTAAGAAATAACAATTGGTCAACGGACGTGTAAGAATTTCCCTTATTCCAAGCAGTACCATGCATCTTTTTTTTTCAGCTGGGAGGAGAGACATGAGCTCAGTTTAAAGATGTGTATTGGTGTAAAAGTGTAGCATACTCAACATCAGCGCAAAAATCTCTCATTGAGCCTTCTATTAATACATGGCACTTTACACCATGTCCCACTCACCTGAAAGCTATGCCCTCCATTACTTTATATTTCCACCCTGTGTAAAATGTTCTGACTCTCTATCCTATCTATGCCTCTCATAATGTTATATAATTTTATCAACCTGTGGCATTCTAGCGATTTCAACCCAGGTCTGTCCAACCTCTCTTTCTAGCTAATATCTAATCTGTGCATCATTCTGGCATACTACCTCTGCACCAATTCCATGCTTCCAAAGTCATCCTGCATTTGGGCAACCAGAAATGCACACAATATTCTAAATCTGGCTTATCTGAAGTTATATAGATTCTGAATTCAATGTTTCAATGGTTCTTTATTGTCACTCATGCACTGCACAGTGACATTCTTGCACCCGTCGCCATAATATGACAGTGTTTACAAAAGAAAAAGAAAAAGTCCGAAGTCCCACGTCCCGTCCATATGTTGGATGTACTGCAGCGCCCCCGATCCAGGTAAGCCCAGTTCAACCCCAGGCTACTGGAGGACCTCCTCCATCACCCTCGACCAGCTCAGCCCGCCAACCAACGTCCCTCTCCTCGCCCAAATGGCTCTGTGTCCAGGGAGACAACTCCTTCGGCCAACCTTGAAAGCGCTGGAGGTAATACCTCAGTCCCTCTCTTAGTTGCCCACTCCTTGCGTCCGTTGGCGGCAGTGGCTTCCTCCTCCTCGACTCTGCGGGCTTCGGGGCCAAGCTCAGCAGCTTCCACCGGGCTGCTCTTCACACCGGCGAACCAAGCCTGCCGGCGCATGTGGCTGCAGGCGACCGGCCGAGTCCATCTTTGTTCTCGGCGGCTGCCGAGTCTGTCCTTGATTTCAGTGGCCCGCCGGGATGTTCTCGGCAGCCGCCTGGTCGATTCGTGTTGGGTTCCGTGGGGCGTTCCGCGGTAATGTTCTACTGCCACTGCGGTGCATCCCAGAAGCTTTGGGCTTGTACACCATCTTCCTTCCAGCAGTCGATCACTAGCTCCTTCAACTTCATCTTGTTGACATTGTGGGAGAGATTGTTAATAAGAGATTGGAGATGCTGTAATAGAATATTGAACATATTTAGGGGTGACACAAGCGCGCAGCAGTGGAGCTGCTGCTTTACAGCGCCAGAGACCCGGGTTCGATCCTGACAACGGATGCTGTCAGTAAGGAGTTTGTACATTCTCCCCGTGATCACATGGGATTTCTCCGGGAGCCCTGATTTCTTTCCACAAAGACATACGAGTTTGTAGGTTAATTTTCTTCGGTAAAAACAATGGTCAATTGTCTCTCGTGTGTCGGATGGTGCTGGTGAATGGGGATCGCTGGTCGGCGCGGACTCAGTAGGATGAAGGGCCTGTTTCAGCGCTGTATCTCTAAAACTAAACAAAAGTAAACTAAACGAAGAATATAACAAAAATGGCTCTTTGGCCCACAATGTTTGTGGCAACCATGATGCCAACTTAAACTGATCTTATCTGCCTGTACTTGATACATATCCCTCTATTACCCGCATTTCAATGTGCCTATCTGAAAGCCTCATAAATCCTACTATCATATCTGTACTACCCCCACCCATACAATGCGTTCCTGGCCCCCACACTGTATAAAGAAACATGCCCCCCACTTCTCCATTAAACCTTCCCCCCTTTCACTTTATAGCGCTGGCCACTAAAGTTGGGCATTTCCAACCTGGGGAAATCAGTTGTGACGGTCTATATGCCTCTAATAATTGCTGGAAGGGGAAATCAGCGGTGAGCAGCTCTGTGGGGGAGGGAAGAATTATTGACATTCGGGATGATCAGCATCAGTTTTGTTTTGTTCCAATTTGTACAATAAAATAAATCTGAGGACAGCAATGGCAGATGACTGTAACATTGACCGCAAGAGGCAAGATGCTAAGGGGCAGTGACACAATGTAATTTTACAAAAAGCTTCTTCCTATCAGTTACGCATCAATTGTCGACAAATAGGTCTCACTGCACCATACATAATTATTATTAACCACCCTTTTGCAACCTGTAGTTTTACGCCGAATAAAGGAAAAGATGGAGTAACACACCAGTCATACTAGCATCTTATAAAAGAAAAGGACTGGACAAGCTATGATGACAGGAAAAATGTTCCCAATTTGGGTGAGACCAGTGGCCACAGTCTCAGAATAAAGGGAGGTCAGACTGAAAAAACCGTTTTACCCAGAGAGTTGTGAATTATGTAATTCCGTGCCACAAAGGGCGGTGGAGGCCAAATCTCTGGATTGATTTAAGAGAAAGTTGTTCCTCTAGGGACTAGTGGAGTCAGGATGGGGAGAAGCGGGTTATTGCCGAAGATCAGCTGATCATTTTGAATGGCGGTGCTGGCTCGTTGGGGGGCGAAGCCTCATCATTCACCTTTTTTCTATGTTTTTCTAAGAAATGTGACATTTTCAGGGTTGAGTCCCTTCTTCAGACTGGGGAAAGGGAAACGAGAGATATAGCGGTGATGCCAGAGAGATAAATAACAAATCATGAAAGATATGCTAACGAATAATATAGGTCATTGTTAGCTGTTTGTCAGTTTGCGTTAGCAGAGTACAGTGGAGATTTAAGCCCTTTGAAGCTAGTATTGGGTGGGGGAGGGATGGAGGGAGAGGGAATGCAGGGGTTACGAAGTTAGAGAACTCAATACTCATACCACTGGTTGTAAGCTGCCCAAGTGAAATATGAGATGTTGTTTCTCTCATTTGACTCTGACAAAAGGAGGCAGGCCAGGTCAAAAAGGTCAGTGTGGGAAAGGGAAGGGGAATTAAAGTGTTTGGGAACCGGGAGATCAGCTTGGTCCAGGCGGAATGAGTGAAGGCGTTCAGCGAAACGATCGCCCAGGCTTATACCAAGGGCTTATTCTGGTTTTCTTTTATGGGCGGCAGAGTTGCAGCCTCGCCTCTCTTTTCCAGCTTTCTTCCCCCATACTACAATCAAAGTGATGAATAGTCCCACCTAATAACGTTGTCTGTCCATTCCCTCCATCACAATTCTGCTGACTTGTTGAGTTTCTCCAGCATTGTATGTTATGCAGTGATCTGCCCTTATAAGTACAGTCACACTGTGCTGTGCCAGGACTAAACTACTCACCATTGCCATATCCCAGTGCTACACGGTGGCTGATGACCTGTAAAGCACCAACATGTCTTCCTAACTCTTATAGTCAATGCCTTGAGTAATTCAGGTAAATATACCATACACCTTCTTTGCCACTAATATATCACTATCTAATAAAGTGATCATTTCTATGTTTTACTGTTAATTTTCCCAGAACTTCAAAATCTGTGCTGTATATAGGCATAGAGACGAGTGAGTGATTTCGAGAGAATGGTTTCCAATAGTGTGAGAGTCTAGTTAATGCTTTAGATTGTAGAACCTACATCAGAATTTTATGGCGTGCTTTCTTTTCAACAGAGTGGTTGAGAGCAACTTACCTGTCAGTAAAGGATAGGGTGTTTCATCATAAACTGGGTTGGAGCAATCTAGCTTCGGATTCAATCGACTTCGAAATTGGCCCTATCTTCCATCGGTAATCGAGGAAAACATGAAACACTACTCACACAAACACTCACACACATACTCACACACGCACTACATTCACACACACACACACACACACACACACACACACACACACACATACACACTCCACACACACACCACACACAACTCACACACATAGATGACTCACCACGACACAAATGTACACAATCACACACACACTCACACACACATACGCTCAGACCCGGAGTTTTATAGTCCTGCCCCCGCGGAAGGGCGTTAACTTCATCGTGGTGCAGACGGGAATACCAATCAGCTGATCTCAAGTTTTTTTTAAACACTCAAAACGTTTTAATTTTTTCATCGATGGAAAAAATCTCGGGGCACAAAAATCACAGCGATACAGGGTAGCTATTTCTAAATCCATAAATCATATAGCAATGGTGTTAATAACAAAAAAGAGGTTGTTATTCATAAGGGAGATTCTGGTATACAATTTAAAGATGCAGCAGATGCTTCAAATATATCCCTTGATACAGATGCGATGTATTTAATTTCCTGAAACAAGTAAGGAAAATAAAATTGCCGGCCCTGAACATATTTCAACACTATGCGAATTTGAATCAATTAAAAGACAATGCTAATGTCTCAGCTCCCCAAGTTAGCATAAATTCTACATCATAGAGGCTGCAGGTTAGCAATTAATCGTAGCATTTACACTATACATTGCAGAAGACTTTCTCGTGATGACGTTGCTGTTATCCATGTCCCCTGTGTAGAAATCCGAGTTATTAAATTACAGATTTCTAGATGCAGACACAATGCAGATGGTGCTTCATCAAAAGAGAACAAAGTGCTGCAGTTAACTCAGTGGGTCTGGCAGCAACTGGATGGATAGTCAACCATAACTGGACCAGTACCCAGGAGCACAGTTCAGCTCAATGTCAGGGCTGATGCCAACCCTTCTCTGCCTGCACAATCCATATCCCCACCCTTCCATGCATAATCCATGTTTATTCCAAAGTACTCTTTAATGTCACAATGGTATCTGCCACTAACACCTCCTCTGGCAGGTGTTACTTATGAACGTCCACGTAAAAATCTTGCCCCACACATCTCCTTTAAACTATTCCCCTCTCACTTTAAAGCTATGTCATTTAGTCTTTGATATTTAATCCTGGAAATAGATTCTGTCAACATTATCTATGTCTGTCTTAATTTTATATATTTCTACCTGATCTACCTGCTCTGTCCACCATTTCAGAGAAAACAATCCAAGTCTGTCCACCTCTCCCTGTAGCTAATGCCTCCCAATTATCATTCTGGTGAACCTCCTATGCATATTTTCGAAAGCCTCCAAATTCTTCCTGTCATGGGGCGATCAGAATGTCACATGATACTCCAAAGCTGCCTTATCAAAGTCCAATGAAGTTGAACCATGACTTCCTGACTCTTCAACTCAGTGTCCTTAGCAGTGAAGACAAGCATAGCATTTACCTTCTTTACCACTCCACTACTTGTAGGGCCACTTTCAGAGAGTTATGGAATTGGCTTCCATGGTCCCTCCATACATCAATGCTGCTACATCAATTTCCACTTATATTTGACCTCCCAAACAACAACACATCATACTTGCTCAGATTCAAATCCATCTACAATTTTCTCTGCCCATTTCTGTAGCTGATCTGCATCATGCTTGTATATGGACAGTGTTCCTCTCGGTCCATGACATCAGCAATATTGCAGCCCTCTGCAGACTTTGGCTGAAATAATTCCCTTCGCATTTTCATTCTAAAAGTATGTCATTTTATTTTGAGGCTGGGCCCTTTGGTCCGAGAAATTTCCACTCGTGGAAGTATCTTCTCCACATCCACTCTATCTAGGTCTTTCATTATTCAGTTGGTTTCAATGAAATCCCACCTCATCCTTCTAAACTACAGTGAATACATAGACTCAGCAAACACTCCTCATATGTTAACCGAATCATCCCAAGGATCAATGATGTAAACTTCCTCTGGACTTTCTCTAACAACAACACTTCTTTCCTCAGATATGGACCTAAAACTGCTCATATCAATGCAAATTTGGTCTGACCATCACCTCAGAGAGTCTTACTTTTATATTCGAGACCTCTCAAAATGAATGAAAACATTGCCTTCCTTGCTACCAGTTCAGGCTGCAAATTACGCTTTTAGGAATTATGCACCTGCACTCTCAAGTCCATTTGCACCTCCGGTTTCTGAATCCTCATACCATTTTGAACATTGTTTTATCCTTAATTATATTTACCAAAGTGATTTCTAAACACATTGCTAGACTGTGGTACATTTGCAACCTCTTTGCCCACTCTCCCAACCTGTCCATGTCCCTGATTTGTCAACGCTACTTGCCCCTCCACCGTTCTTCATATCATTCGTAAACTTGTCCATAAAGCCATCAATTTTATATTAGAACAGCTACTTTATTACAGGGAATGATTTTCCACATTGTCAGTTTTCAATGAAAGTAAAGACACGTCACTTTTAAATTCAATTTATATTTCAGGAGGTGAGGTGGAAATGCATTACAAAATTGACATTAGTTATGTCTGAAAGTTCAAGTCAATTTGATGTAGTGTCACATGCACTAGTCCGGTGAAGTACAGGTGAAAATAAAAATGTTGCTTGTTGAAAAGAATATCTGTGTGTTTCCCCAAATATAATTTTAGATACCAACAGACTCACAATATACACAATTCAGGAAACTAACCCCATCTTCCTTCCCCGATCCTAGCATTAATTGATTTCCATCATTAATTATATATTGCTTATTTGTTTCAACTTTTCCCAAAGGTGGATATGTCAAATATTAAAGGACTAGGTTTTTAAGGTGAGAGGGGCATCGTTTAAACATCTTTGTGTGGTTTTTCCACTGATATTGGTGGGTGCCTGGAACATGCTGGTTGTGCTAGTGATGGAATCACATATTATAGTGGTGTTTGTGAGACGTTTGAATAGTGCATAGACATACAGCGAATGGAAGAAACATGGGTTATGCGCAAGTAGAGGACATTAGTTTAACTGGATGTCATGATCAGCAGTGAAGTCATAGGCCGAGGGTAATGTTGCTATGCTGTGCTAATCTATATTTTATTAGTACAGGGTTGTTCTGTAATGTTTCAAACCATTTGTCGATATGATAACATATGTCAGCCATATTCACTCTCAGGAGTGCCATGTACACAGCTACTGGGATAACGTCCATGTGGACAACAAGGAAGTTATTCATGTGTTGGAAGGAACTGTAGATGCTGGCTTACACCGAAGGTAGACACAAATTGCTGGAGTAACTCAGCGGGACAGGCAGCATCTCTGGATGGAAGGAATGGGTGACCTTTCAGGTCGTGACATATTCCTTTTATCCAGTGATGCTGCTTGTCCCAATGAATTACTCCAGCAGAAAGTTATTCAAGTCTATTTTCGATAAAGTAATGCATTTTATGAAGCCAGTCAAAGAGGGTCTCGACCCAAAACGTTACCCATTCATTCTCCCCAGATATATTGCCGGCCCCACTGAGTTACTCCAGGTTTTGTGTCAAACCTATTTGATTGCATTCGTAATGAGAATGAAAGGAGCTTTAACCATATTCTTAACTTCCTCTCTAAATTTCTTCTGGGACACTGCATAAATAATAGTGTTTGTGCAACAACTCAAACACCGCAGCATATATCCAGTTTGTTCCATTATGGTGAATGGGTCGTTGTAACTTGCTTCTAAAAACTGTGTGTCAGTAAATTGCACATATATGTAATATATAAAAATAACCATCCACAACAAAATAAAGCTGCCAGAAATAGCGAGAAGCAAAATTATTGATTTCCTTCTGTTCTCCATCTCGGCATCAGTGTGCTTCTCAGATTGTTTGTTTGCTCGGAGTCCACTCGCCTCACTCTATTTGCCAGGATAATGTGCCTGATTGTTGAATGAGTTGAGCAACAAAATTAACACAAAAGGGAAAATAGTTGTTAACACGGTTTCCCATCCACAAGAATACAACCCAGATGGATAACGTATAAAACGTTGACTTTACATAACAGGACCACTCTATATTGTCAATTATTTCTCGCGGTTCGTATATAAAGTAAAATGGCGCATTCTGCAAAACGCTTAAGGAAACACACCATTATCACCACAGCTGCCGTCTTTTCAGTGCAATACTTGTCCGCAAGGACTGATGACATATAGCAGTGAACCGATCAAAGTGAAGGCCACAGTTATCCAAACCGAGCAGTCGATGGAAATAAATGTGGACCACAAGGTTCCATCTGCAGAATGGGGTGTGATTGAATATCGAGAATGGGAAGTAGCCGTTGACAATCTCATAGAGGATCACTTCAGTTATCAGGACCATGAAATCGCCCACAGCCATGCCCACCAAGTAACGAGTGATGCATTTCGAGAGTCCGCAGTTTCCACGGGAGAAAATTACAATTGCCAGCAAATTTGCTACAAATAAAAAGATTAAAGAAAGTTAATTTCCACTAACTCGCATCAACTTCTACAGATGCACCATAGAACGCATTTTATCAGGATGCATCACAGCTTGGTTTTGGAACAGCTCCATCTAAGACGGTAAGACATTGCAGCAAATTGTGGACATAACCCAGACCATCACACAAACTAACCTCCCTTTTATTGACTCAATCCATACCTCACGCTTCCTCCACAAGGCTAGCAGCATAATCAAGGACGAGTCCCACGCTGGCCACTACCTCTTCTCCCCTCTCCCATCAGGCAAAGGGTATAGAAGAGATAAAAGGTACGCCACCAGATTTAGAGACAGTTTCTTCCCAGCTGTTATCAGGCAATTGAATTATCCTACTACAACCAGAGAGCAGTACAAAATTACTACCCACCTCTTTGGTGACCCTCGGACTATCCTGGATCGGACTTTGCTGGCTTTACCTTGCACTGAACGTTATTCCCTTACCATGTATATACACTGATAATGCATCGATGGTAATCATATATTGGCTTTCTGCTGACTGATAAGCACGTAACACAAGCTGTACTCTGTACCTCGGTACATGTGACAACAAACTAAACTTAAACCAAAACGTTGAAATATCTCCGTCTGATTGTTCTTTCCACTGTCACTGGACTTCCTTTCCATCACAATTCTGTTGATATTCATTAATATTAAAAACTGAATTAATTCTTAACTCAAGTTGCATTTATATTCCCATTAGTTGAAAACGATTTATTTTGTCATAGTGGTACTGGTAAAGACTTGCCGTTTCCGACCCAAAGTAAGAGTTTATCCTAATATATAGGAAGCTAAATCACACTGGCAACAGCCCGTCACATGTTCACCGAAGCCTCATCAATTAACCCTGTAGAATCCATCACCATGGGATCTTCTTACTCAAGATCCCATGCACGCACGCGGGTTAGACTGATTCTCGACCAGAGCAACAGAGATCTTTAGTAATTTAAGTCGGCTACGGAGTTCGCACACCCATTGAAAACTAGTCACCCTTTTGAAGAAGAATGTTCTAGACCCGCAAAGTCACCCATCCAGAAATGCTGCCGGTCCCGCTGAGTTACTCCAGTATTGTGTGTATTTATTCAGCCCTGTTGAAGAGTTCTTTATGGCAACCCATGAAGGGGACCGGAAGGGATCGGGTTCCCTCGGAAGGTGAAGGATATGGGGATGTTCAATGGCTGTACAGAATGAAAGTCACGGTTGCAGGTGTCCCGTTTGTTCAACCTTGCCTGTAATTTGACATTGCATTGTGTTGTGCATTGTTGACGGAAAATACGAAGGAGAGGCTCACTGGATTTCGTAAAGGACAATTTAACCTAGTTTAACCTTCCTGCAAAAAAAGTGTTTGATTCCCTTCGAATCCAAAGCTTTTAAATAAACGCAGCGTCATTTTGCTCATGTGATACCTTACTGAAGAAACACAATAAATGAGACGAGGATAGGTCTAAGGCGTACAATTGTGTAATCGTTATCTCGGTAATAAATTCCCGCGTTTATCCGTGCCCTGAGGTATTTTGGCCTGGGATCAACTTTGTTGCTAACACTGTGATGGTGCAAATACGAATAATTACTTTTTCTTAAGTACAGCATGTAAGCAGGCCCTTCGGCGCAACTTGCCAATGCCGAGCAGGATGCCCAATCTATAAGACCCACCTGCCTACTTTCGACCCATATCCCCAAAACATATCCTATCCATCCGCGTATTCAGGTGTCTTTTAAATGTCGTTCTTGTACCTTCCTCAGTTACCCCTCTGGCAGCTCATTCCATATATGTGCCTTGCTCTGTATGAACACATGTCGCTCCTCGTGTCCCTATTAAATCAGTCTCCTCTCATATTAAACATACGTCCTCTGGTTCTTGGTTCCCTTACTCTGGGTAAAAGACTATACGCATCTATCCTTCATCTATTCCCTTCATGTTATCCCACTTCTATGTATTACACTTCTATTTCTATGTTATCACACTTTCACATCCATTCCATACATGCTGGGAGCAATTTACAGAAGCTAATGAAGCTCCAAACTGGCACGTCTTCACGATGTGGGAGGAAACCAGAGCAGCTGGAGGAAACCGTGCGGTCACTGCGAGAAGATGCAAACTCCACACAGACAGCATCCCAATTCAGAATTGAACCGTGCTCTCTGCCAATGTGAGGCAATGGCTCTACCAGCTGCTCCGCTGTGCTGACCTTCAGATACATCAATCAATTGGCTCACTCCTACATATTCTGCTGCTACAAACGCTGAATATTCCAACAAATATTACAAGCACGTTTCCATTTCACATGAATATACCGTTCCTTACATTGTTTTCCAATGGCAATCCAGAAGTAAACAAACAGTCATGTGTCGGAAAAAAGGAAGTGTTCGGCAACCTGGAGATCCGTCTGAAGAAGGGTCTCAACCCGAAACGTCACCCATTCCTTCTACCCAGTGATGCTGCCTGTCCCGCTAAGTTACTTCAGCTTTTTGTGTCTATCTTCGAAACATAAAAAGCCTGGTGTTAGTAATGGTCGCAATGATTTTGTATGTAGTGCGGGGAGGATAATATATCGTCCTGACTTTCCCGCGGCTTCCAGGCATAGTGGATAAATACATTCACAGCAGGTAACCAGAGCGAGATGTGACTTGGATTCAGATTAGTCCGAGACGCGAATGTTGGACGAAACAATAGGCACTGCTGATGCTGGGAAACTGAGTAAAATAAAACCTGCTGGAGTAATTCAGCGGGCCAGGCAGCATTAGTGAAAGTAAACTGACAGGCGACGTTTCACTTTGGGATTCTTCTTCACTTTGACATCCCATTTTTTACCCATGCGCTAGAAGTTTGCGTCTGCATTATTGGCCAGATTCGTACCTTCGATCAGTGTTTTGCATTATTCTTTTTTTTTAATGTTGTTATTTCTCAGAAAACACGGCATTCCTCCAGCTGAACCACTTCCGAAAATGGTACTTTAAAGGTTATGTTATGTTTAGTTTAGAGATGCAGTACAGAATCATCCCTTCGGCCCACCGAGTCCGCGTCGACCAACGATCCCCGCACACTAACCCTACCCCACATACACACTTGAAACAATTTACATGTATACCAAGCCAATTGACCTACACACCTATACGTATTAGGAGTGTGGGAGGAAATCGGAGCGCCCAGAGGAAACCCAAGCGGTCACGGGGAGAACGTACAAACTCCGCACAGAGTTAAAGCTTGATCACAAGGTACGATACACTTACTTTGACCAGACAAATGCTAAGCACATATTTTTGCTCATGATAGCTGCCGAAACAATCAACGTGGATACCGCGTCCGTGAACTATTTATACAACGCTGTACATCGGTGATCTTTTCGCACAAAAATGGAATAGAAAATTAAAAAAAAAACATGAAGACTGATATTAGCTGCTTACCAGGAACACCAACAATGGCAAGAGCGGGATAGAATATATTTTCTATCTGTATAATTACCGGTTGTCCCATTTTCGTACAGCAGCAACGTTACTTGGTCACCAACAGGACTCGGGTTCTCTTACTTAAAATTGCCGTCTTTATACTCAAAGAATCGTCCAGAGACACGAACATTGCGCAATTGGTATAACATGCAGCTGTTCGAGCGTAGATCGAGCGTAGATTGCTCCTAGTCTTCAGGGATATGCAGCTCATTCCAGATAGAAATTTTGATCTGAGCTAGAACGATGCCAACTGGATTCCGGTTAAATCGCGCCCCCCTCACATTTCGCGTAAGGAAAGAAGGAAGGAAGGAAGGAAGGAAACATAGAAACATAGAAACATAGAAATTAGGTGCAGGAGCAGGCCATTCGGCCCTTCGAGCCTGCACCGCCATTCAATATGATCATGGCTGATCATCCAACTCAGTATCCTGTACCTGTCTTCTCTCCATACCCCCCTGATCCCTTCAGCCACAAGGGCCAGATCCATCCCCCTCATAAATAGGGCCCACGAACTGGCCTCAACTACCTTCTGTGGCAGAGAATTCCACAGATGCACCACTCTCTGTGTGAAAATCGATTTTCTCATCTCAGTCCTAAAAGACTTTCCCCTTATCCTTAAACTGTGACCCCTTGTCCTGGAATTCCCCAACATCGGGAACAATCTTCCTGCATCAAGCTTATCCAACCCCTTAAGAATTGTGTAAGTCTCTATGAGATCACCCCCCAATCTTCTAAATTCCAGCGAGTACAAGCCGAGTCTATCCAGTCTTTCTTCATATGGAAGTCGTGCCATCCCAGGGATCAGTCTGGTGAACCTTTTCTGTACTCACTCTATGGCAAGAATGTCTTTCCTCAGATTAGGAGACCAAAACGGTACGCAATACTCCAGGTGTGGCCTCACCAAGACCCTGTACAACTGCAGTAGAACCTCCCTGCACTTGTACGCAAATCCTTTTGCTATGAATGCCAACATACCACTCGCTGTCTTCACAGCTTGCTGCACCTGCATACCTACTTTCAATGACTGGTGTACCATGACACCCAGGTCTCGTTATATCTCCCGTTCCTAATCGGTCGCCATTCAAATAATAGTCTACCTTCGTGTTTTTGCCACCAAAGTGGATAACCTCACATTTATCCACATTATACTGCATCTGCCATGCATTTGACCACTCACCCAGTCTATCCAAGTCATCTTGCAGCCTCCTAGCATCCTCCTCACAGCTAAGACTGCCCCCCCCCCCCAGCTTCATGTCATCCGCAAACTTCGAGATGTTGCATTTAATCCCCTCGTCGAAATCATTAATATATATTGTAAATAACTGGGGTCCCAGCACTGAGCGTTGCGGCACCCCACTAGTCACTGCCTGCCATCCTGAAAAGGACCCGTTCACTCCTACTCTTTGCTTCCTGTCTGCCAGCCAGTTCTCTATCCACATCAATACTGAACCACCAATACCGTGTGCTTCAAGTTTGTATACCAATCTCTTGTGTGGGAATTTGTCGAAAGCCTCCTGTAAGTCCAGATATAACACATTCACTGCTTCTCCCTTATCCACTCTACCAATTACATTCTCAAAAAATTCAATAAGATTCGTCAGACATGATTTACCTTTCGTAAATCCATGCTGACGTTCTCCAATGATTTCACCACTTTCCAAATGCGCTGCTATCCCATCTTTAATAACTGACTCTAGCAGTTTCCCCACTACCGATGTTAGACTAACTGGTCTGTAATTCCCCGTTTTCTCTCTCCCTCCCTTTTTAAGAAGTGGGGTTACATTAGCTACCCTCCAATCCTCAGGAACTACTCCAGAATCTAAAGAGATTTTGAAAAATTATCACTAAGGCATCCGCTGTTTCTGAGGCTACTTCCTTAAGGACACAGGGATGCAGCCTATCTGGCCCTGGGGATTTATCGGCCTTTAATCCATTCAATTTACTGAACACCACTTTCTGGCTAACCTGGATTTCACTCATTTCCTCCATCTCATTTGACCCGCGATCCCCTGCTATTTCCGGCAAATTATTTATGTCTTCCTTAATGAAGACAGAACCAAAGTAGTTATTCAATTGGTCTGCCATGTCCTTGTTCCCAGTGATCAATTCACCCGTTTCTGACTGCAAGGGACCTACATTTGTTTTAACTAATCTTTTGCGCTTCACATATCGATAAAAACGTTTGCAGTGAGTTTTTATGTTTCCTGCCAGTTTTCTTTCATAATCCATTTTCCCTTTCCTAATTAAGCTTCCTTCCTTCCTTCCTTCCTTCCTTCCTTCCTTCCTTCCTTCCTTCCTTCCTTCCTTCCTTCCTTCCTTCCTTCCTTCCTTCCTTCCTTCCTTCCTTCCTTCCTTCCTTCCTTCCTTCCTTCCTTCCTTCCTTCCTTCCTTCCTTCCTTCCTTCCTTCCTTCTTCCTTCCTTCCTTCCTTCCTTCCTTCCTTCCTTCCTTCCTTCCTTCCTTCCTTCCTTCCTTTCCTTCCTTCCTTCCTTCCTTCCTTCCTTCCTTCCTTCCTTCCTTCCTTTCCTTCCTTCCTTCCTTCCTTCCTTCCTTCCTTCCTTCCTTCCTTCCTTCCTTCCTTCCTTCCTTCCTTCCTTCCTATCCTTCCTCCCTTCCCCCCTCCCCTCCATCCCTCCATCCCTCCCTCCCTCTCTCCCTCCCTCCCTCCCTTCCTTCCTCCCAGCCCGGCCTTCATGGAAAATGTGCCAACCCCACAACGAAGCAACACCAGAAGAAACAAGGGCAGAGACAACCCACACAAGACCGGCGGTAACCATGGAGATAGGTGGGTCTGGTTGCCTCAAAAACATTGCATGTTTAGGTTCATCAAAAATTGGTGGACGGTTGTACTTGTTACATCATGTGTGGAGCACTTTTACCTCTGATCCTTACATACTGGGGAGTATTCAGGGTTCCAAACTTGAATTTGTATACGAACTGCCCATCCCAGTTCAGCATACGCATAGCCAGAAGTTCATACTTTCACAAAAAGAGAGAACAGCAGTCCATGCTGAACTGTTGAGATTAAACATCAAAGGGGTAAAGACAATCAGAGAATCTCAAGAGTTTGGATCTGATATCTTTACTAAATATAAAACAGATGGCGGTTGCCGCATCATTATAGATTTGACCGAACTAAATACTTCCATTCAGTATGCCCATTACAAAATGGACACGTTTGTCACAGCCAAACAGCTGATATCTGATAGGTACTACATAGCTTGCATCGATCTCAAAGATGCATACTATTCAGTACCAATACACAAGGATCATCGTAAATACCTGAAATTTGTCTGGGTGGGACAGCTATGGCAGTATAAGGCCTTACCCAATGGGTTGTCATCAGCACCCAGGCTGTTCATTAAATTATTAAAACCAGCTTCACCATACTTAAGGGAACATAACTATATCGTCATGGCATACCTTGATGATATTCTCATTGTAGGTGAGAATTTGGATATGGCTACTTTGGCAGTATCAGCCACAAACATCTTTTTCAAAAGCTGGGATTTATCATACATCCAGGTAAATCAAAATTCGAACCCTCCACTACCATGGATTATTTGGGGTTCACTATTGACTCTGTTCAAATGTCTATCCCCTTGCCACCACACAAAGTGACAGACTTGATGGTAGCATGCAAAAGTCTCACTGGCGGCAGGGAACCATCCATTCGTCAAATAGCCAGAGTATTTGGGAAATTAGTGGCTGCATTCCCAGCAGTAAAATTTGGACCTCTCCATTATCAAAATCTGCAAAGAGCAAAAATTTCAGCTCTCAAAAATCATGCAGGCCATTTCGATAGGCCTATGAAACTACCAGGGAAAGCAAAATCAGAATTAAAATGGTGGATAGAAAATGCTCAGCATTGTTTTAACCCCATCACTATCATCAACCCCTCGGTTACATTACAAACTGATGCCAGTGCTAAAGGTTGGGGAGCAACTAATACCACAACAAGTTGTGGTGGCAGATGGAGTGCACAATAATTAACCCTGTTTAAAGCAGTAGGGATTAATTATTTATAAATGCTGGGAGCATTTCATGGACTCAGGGCCAGCTGCTCAGATATGCACCAATTGCATGTACGGTTACAAATTGATAATACCACAGTGGTGGCCTATATTCATCATATGGGTGGTATAAAGTCGATATCATGTGATGAATTGGCTAATAATATCTGGCACTGGTGTCTGGAAAGAGAGATTTGGATCTCAGCCACTTACCTTCCAGGTAAGCTAAATACCATGGCAGACACCAGATCACGTAAATTCAGCGACAACATTGAATGGATGTTGGATCGGAAAGTGTTTACAGATATTATAGAATGGTATGGGACACCAGATATCGACCTTTTTGCATCCAGACTTAATCACCAACTCCAACATATGTTGCTTTGGAACCAGACCCGGGGCAGCAGCAATGACGCTTTCTCGCTGCATTGGGGGGATTTGTTTTGCTATGCATTTCCCCCCTTCTGCCTCATCAGTCGGGTCTTACAGAAAATTAATCAAGACTACGCAACGGGTATTTTGGTTGTTCCCGACTGGCCTACCCAACCATGGTTCCCAGCAGTACAAAAGATGGCCTCAGAACCCTGCATCCGGATCAACAAACGGCCGAGTTTATTTGTACATCCCGTGACAGGGGAAAGTCATCCGTCCCATGACCGCATGAACTTGGTGATTTGCAGATAATGAACAGGCCATTCCTGGGATACGGACTCTCCGACAGGACGATCAATGCCATCTCAGCGTCGTGCAGGGAGTCCACGAGGAAACAGTACCTGACATATGTCAGGAAATGGGAAATGTTCTGCATCAGGGCGAACACTACATATGACTCAGCCACCATCACTGCAGTGCTGGAGTTTCTGGCCACCCTTCATTTCAATGAAGGATTGAGTTATAGTGCCATTAATTGTGCAAGGAGTGCCCTTTCTAATTATCTGGGCGGAGGGAGTGATCACCGGGCTATAGGATCACACCCACTAGTATCTAAACTAATGAGGGTTATATTTAACTCCAATCTCCCCAGGCCCAGATACACTCATACATGGGACATAGGCATAGTATTAACTATGTTACGAGGATGGAGATCCATATCGGGGCTCACTCTGGACAAACTAACATACAAGATGGTAATGATAATGGCACTTGTATCAGCACAACGGGTCCAGACCTTACCCAAGCTAAATATGGACGCCATGTATGTCACAAATGGCAAGATAACCTTTCTAATACAGGGGTTACTCAAACAAGACCGACCCGGTTCCTCTGGCCCAAAATTAGAGTTTCTGGCCTATCCTGCAGATAGTCGGCTCTGCATTGTGACACATATTTTGCAATATATAGAATTCACCAGGACTCTTAGGGGCACGGAGAGAGCTTTACTCATAACCCATAAACGTCCTCACTATAAGGTCACAGTGCAAACCATATCCAGATGGTTAAGGGTGGTATTAGATGCAGCGGGGGTGGATACTAATGTTTTCAAATCTCACTCCACCAGGACTGCATCTACATCGGCGGCTACGATGATGGAAGTTCCTTTGGACCGCATCCTTGCCACAGCGGGTTGGAGCAATGAACAAACTTTTCAATGCTTTGGGCATATTGTTTAGGTATGAATAAATACCTTTCTTTCTTTTTCAGCACAGTGTCATGTCTGAATTACGTTCATCCTATTTTTCCTAGCATGGCAGGGTGTGAGCATGGACTCGTTCCAGGGCATGAAATCACAGAGCTTTGAAATCTTCACGTAGTCACTCACGTGACTCCGAAGTAAAATAGTAAGATTAAACGAGAACTTATCAGTTTGAAGTTTGATCTTTATTTTATGAGGAGTTACGATGAGGGATTACGTGCCCTCCGCTCCCAAGAACCCTCTATTCTAAAGTTCAACTGGTATGGAAGTTCTCTCTTATCTTACTATATTAGTCACTCTAGTATCTGTGATTTCACACCACTGCTTTGAAGAATGGCGCGCATGCGTGCTGGCGGGGTCTTCACGTAATCCCTCATCGTAACTCCTCATAAAATAAAGATTAAACTTCAACCTGGTAAGTTCTCATTTAATCTTACTATTAATGTTCAGAGATTTCTTTCAGTTGAGTTTAATAGCCTGATGGCTGTGGGGTAAAAGCTGTTCCTGAACATGGACGTTGCAGTCTTCAGGCTCCTGTACCTTCTATCTGAAGGTGGCGACGAGATGAGTGTGTGGCCAGGATGATGCTGCCAGCGTTTTTGAGGAAGCGACTGCGATAGATCCCCTCGATTGTAGGGAGGTCAGAGCCGATGATGGAGTTGGTAGTGTTTACTACTTTTTGTATTCTTTTCAGCTCCTGGGCGCTCAAGTTGCTGAACCAAGCCACGATGCAACCGGTCAGCATGCTCTCTACTGTGCACCTGTAAAGTTAGATAGAGAGTCCTCCTTGACATACCGACTCTCCGTAATCTTCTCAGGAAGTAGAGGTGCTGATGTGATTTATTTATAATTGCATCAGTGTTCTCGGACCAGGAAAGATCTTCAGAAATATGCTTGCACAGGAATTTGAAGCTCTTGATCCTCTCTACCATCGACCCGTTGATATAAATGGGACTGTGGGTTCACATCCTACCCCTTCCAAAGTCCACAATTAGTTCCTTGGTTTTGCTGGTGTTGAGGGCCAGGTTATTATGCTAGCACCATTTCGTCAGTCGGTCGATCTATCTTCTACGCTCTGACTCGTCCCCATCAGTTATACGTCCCACAACAGTGGTGTAGTCAACGAACTTGATGATGGAGTTCGCACTATGACCGGCTATGCAGTCATGGGTATAGAGTGAGTACAGCAGGGGGCTGAGCATGCAGCCTTGTGGTGCTCCCGTGCTGATTGTAATCGAGACTGACACATTCCCACCAAGACGAGCAGTCTGTGGTCTGTGAATGAGGAAGTCGCGGATCTAATTGTAGAGGGATACACAGAGACCCAAATCTGAGAGCTTGGTAACCAGCTTGGAGGGGATGATTGTATTAAATACCGAGCTGTAATCAATGAATAGCTTTTAGGCGTCGTGTCCATTCGGTTATTAGATTTTAAGCCGTCTGCCCATTCGGTTATTTGGATTTTAGGCGTCATGTCCGTTCCGTTATTTGGCTGTGCGGATTCGTTTCTGTTAGGTATCTTGGCTGACACTCCTTTGCTTCAGCTTCTCGTCCTTCTACGTCCAGTACGGGTACTGATCCCCGCACACCAACACTATCCTAACGCACACTGGGGACTATTTTTACACTTATACGAACTCAATTAATCTGCACGCCTGTACGTCTTCGGAAGAAACCGAAGATCTCGGAGAAAACCACGTGGTCACTGGGAGAATGTACAAACTCCGTACAGACAAGCACCCGTCGTCAGCATCTAACCCGCGCCTCAGGTGCAGCAAGCACTGTAAGGCAGCAACTCAACCACTGTGCACCGTGCCGCCCTATACCTGTGGTAATTTTGGATGTGCTTTTATAACCATATAACAATTACAGCACGGAAACAGGCCTCTCGGCCCTTCCAGTCCGTGCCCACCATTTGTTTTCCCGTAGTCCCATCTACCTGCACTCAGACCATACCCCTCCATTCCCTTCCCGTCCATATAACTATCCACTTTACTTTTAAATGTTAAAATCGATCCTGCCTCCACCACTTCTGTTGGAAGCCCATTCCACACAGCCACCACCCTCTGAGTAAAGAAGTTCCCCCTCATGTTACCCCTAAACCTCTGTCCCTTAATTCTCATGTCATGCCCTCTTGTTTGAATCTTCCCTACCCTCAATGGGAAAAGCTTATCCACGTCAACTCTGTCTATCCCTTTCATCATTTAAAAGACCTCAATCAAGTCCCCCCTTAACCTTCAGCGCTCCAAAGAATAAAGACCTAACCTGTTCAACCTTTCTCTGTAACATAGTTGCTGGAACCCAGGCAACATTCTAGTAAATCTCCTCTGTACTCTCTCTATTTTGTTGACCACGGTTTGTTGGTAACTGGCAGAGGAGGATGTAAGGGGATGCAATAGACGTTTTTAAATTCACGAAAGGTGTAGATGACGTTGATAGGAGAGAGATCTTCCTTTCACATAAATGTCAGAAAACAAGGTGCTGATATTAGTATTGGTTTATTTATTGTCGCATGTAACCAGATACAATGAAACACTTGGATTGTGTGCTCTGCGGTCAAATCGGAGTAACATGCGTCCAACCAACCATGCTTAAGCCCGACGGGTAGCGCAACGATAAAAATTCCACAATCCAGAATTTAGTGTAACAACAACTATAGCGTGAGAGTTACGGATTGAAACTCCAAGGTACATAACGAGTTTGGTTGGTAGATAGGCTCCAGGAAAGACCATTCAGTAGACTGATAACAGCGGGGAAGAGGTGGATTCTGAATCTGGTCGTAGACCTTGCATCCGATAGAAATGTTCCGTCCCTCAACAGGGACGCAGAAGATGCTCCCCCTCACATTCCTGCTCTCGATTGTTAGCGGCAGAGAACCAGTCTGAATAATTTTATGGGTGTGAAATTCGCAAATTAAAGAAAATAATTCCCGAATGGACTTGCCAATGATTAATGAGAGGAAAGTAAACATCTGGATAGACACAAAATGCTGGAGTATTTTGAACTGAACGGGGCAGACAGCATCTCCGGAGAGAAGGAATGGGTGACGATTCGGGTCAAGACCCTTCTTCAACCCCACTGAGTTACTCCAGCATTTTGTGTCTATCTTCGGTTTAAACCAGCATCTGCAGTTCCTTCCGACACAAAGTAAACACCTTGTTTTAACAGATTTTATGTAAAAAATTGAATTATGTAACAACAATATTTCAAATTGCAGCAAGAAAAGATCCCGACCCGATCTGTTCTCGTATATTTCCCTCCAATTTTTGATGGTTGTATTGTCTGTCACAGAGGCTGATGAAAGGTCACTACCCGAAACGCCACCTTTCCACTTTCTCGAGAGATGTTGCGTGACCCGCTGATTTACTCCAACATTTTGTACCTCTCATTGTTTATTGGTTTGTAATTTAACCAATGGGAAATTTTCTGATGAAACAACAGTGGACGAATGGACAAAACAAGTAAGAGCCAACCACTGGCCAAAGGGCTTATCAACGCGAAACAGTGTCAGCAATGAATTTACATCAACATGTCCGGAAACAACCCACAATTTCATGTTTTACTGTGAGAAATATTTCATTAAAAACAGCGTTCGTCAATTCGGTGAAATGTACAGGCTAGGGATCATTCAAAACACATGAGCAGGAAACCAGTGACAGCAACTTCGAAGCACGAATTTCAAAAGGAACATCAGATGCTGGAGTTATCGCTCGCCAGTGTTTTTCCTGCCCCCCCCCCCCCCCCCCCCCACATCTTTTCCCTGTTGCAATCACTCTACAGGTTTCCAACCCAAAACGTCTGTAGTTTCCCTGCAGTGATAACGTCTGGCCGGCTGATTTCCTCCAGTATTTTTGTCTATAATACAAAGCAAAACCCCTGAGAACATTCAGCAGGATAGGCAGCGTCCGCCTGATCCACTAAGTGTTTTCTGCATTTTTCTCTTTTTTCATTTCAGCTTTGCATTTTTTCTCTCTACATCGGAGTAACTCTACATCTCTCAAGCAATCGCCATTTTGTCACACCATTGAATGACGAGTGATGTCGCGAAATTATTGAACATAGATAGGAAATATACGCGAGTTTCATAAATGAAAAGTTTGGGAATGTTTCCTGGACTCGAGCTGTAGGGGGAGGAATGACAGATTAAGCCTTTATATCTTGTAACACCCAAGACTGAAGAGTGATCTTATAAAGGTGTATAAAATCAAGAGGGAGATAAATAGGATGAGTGCAGAGTCATATTCCCAGTGTAGTAAAGTCAAGGACCTCGAGGACAGAGGTTTAAGGTGAGAGGAAAAAGATTTAACAGGAACTTGAAGAGCAATCTATTTATACAAAGAATCGTGGGTATATGGAAAGAAAATGTTTTAGAGTGATCTGTGCCATAGGTGGGCGCATAGGTTTGGCTTACATGGGGTGCCTTGGCGGCATGGATGAGTTGGGCTACGTGGTCATGGGCTGTCTTTGGGGGAGATCTCTAAACATCTCTTTAGAGATGTTACACATGATTTAGAAAAAAGTGTGATAAAATCTGAGCATCTATTCACCTCAAATAAATCAGATTTAATAGGGGTAGAGAAAACCTAGTGGGCCACGTTTGGAATCTGTTGTGCTGTTCTGTTTGGTGCATTACAGGGATTTGTGTGGAGGCTTTAGAAATTGTTCAAAAGCGGCCTACCAGAATGTTATTTGGTTTTCAGGTTGCTAGATATTAGCAGGGATGGGTATGCTTGGATTGTTTTCTCTGTAGCGGCGGACTGGGTGCGTACTTATGGAAGTGCATACGTTTACGAGAGGCATAACTATGGTGGATAACCTTTTTTTTCCCACGGTGAAAATATTAAAAAACTGCAGGGCATATTTTAAGGTGGGAAGGGTAAAATGTAAATAACATTTCAATTTAAATTACATGTTAAATACGGCAAAGCTATTTTACAGTGGGGCGTAGAGTGTGGAGGCACGCTGCTGAAGACGTCGTACCTTAAGGTAAAGAATGTACGGATTCAGGCCATGTCCATGCAGATGCATTATTGAGGATAGGCATTATGTTCTGCGAGGGCGGGGGACGTGAAGGTTGTGTTCCCGTGTTGTAGAGTGATGTGAGTCATGTTCTTTGTATTGACAAAGGGCCAGACCCGAAACGTCACCTATCCATGTACTCCAGAGACGCTGTCTGACCCGTTGAGTTAAACAGCACATTATGTGTCTGTTTTCCATGGTCGTTATTTTTAAATTCTGTGTCATAAAATTTCCAATCTGTTTAAATTCCACACAACATGATCGAAGTATTTAGAGGCGTTCGCTTTATCCATGCCTTGTATTCGACATTATTATATTAATTTTTTACGACTCCGTTTTATCAAATTTCCTGGGTCAGCTGAGCAACCTCTGAGATAATTGTCAACATTTATCTTTCGGGGAATTGAGCATCAGTCAGGAAGTCATGGTACAAATTTGTTGGACTTGATTAGTCCACATTTCGAATATTGTGTGCAGTTCTATTGTTCCCATTACAGGAAAGATGTGGACGCTTTGGACTGGGTGCAGAGAACGTTTACCAGAATGATGCCTGGTTTCAGGGTAATAGGTTTCGGGGAGAGGTTAGACAGACTTGAATTATTGCATCGTGAACATAAAAGGCCGCGTAGTATATTAGTATAGAAAATGTTGGTCGCGCAGATTTGTTTCGCAGGATGAAAATAGTATCAAATACTAGAGAGGTTTAAAGTGAGAGGGGCAACGTTTAAAGGAGATATGTAAAGAAAGTTTCATTACATAGGGTGGCGAGAGCCTGGAAAACGCTGACAGAGTTCGTTGTTCGAGTAAAATACAATGGTGACAGTTAAAAGACAATTTGGTAGGCATATAGATATGCAAGGAATGGAGGGATATGAGTTATGTGCAGGTTGGCATGATGGTCTTGGCAGCATGTTGGACACAAATATTATGGGCCAAAAGGGCATCTTCTTGTATGTATCCAGCATGTTTTATAATATACGTTAGCATTTAACCGCATTTTCTAATACAATTCATAGGACATCCGACCATAGTTTTCAATTCCGTTCTGAACTTGTTCTGGGACACGGCGTAAATAAAGGTATTTGTGCAAGAACTCAAACACCTCAGCATATATGCCGACAGTTCCATAATGGTGATAGGTTTGTTGTAAGTCGTTGCCAAAAATTGAGCATCGGTTAATTGTACATAAATATAAAATATTAATATCAACGCCCATAGCAGAAGAAAATTGGCAGATATGGCGAGGCAGCAAAATTATCGATTTCCTTCGATTTTCCATCTCTGGATCGGGTTGACTGTCGACGTCTTTATTTCCCCGGAGACCAACTCTCACTCGATTAGCCAGCAAAATATGCCTGACAGTTAGAGAATTGAAGAGCAGGATTAAGGCAAACGGTGCAAATGGAGTGAGAAATGGTCTCCAACCATAGAAAAGCGGCCCATATGGGGAGAGTAAAACAGGCTTCCTTCACTCTACAGAACCAGGGAACATTGTCAATTAGTTCTCCAGGTTCCCACGTAAAATAGTATGGAACGTTTTTCCAAAACGCTTAGCAAACATACTACTGATATCACCACCGTCGCCGTCTTCTCGGTGCAATATTTCGTTCTCAGAGTTTGGCGACAAATGGCGACAAATCGGTCAAATGTAAAGGCCCACTGTTAGCCAGACAGACCAATCAATGGAAATGAAAAACAGAGTTACATTCAGACTGCAAATAGGAGTAAATTCAAAAATGAGTATGGAAATAACCCTCCTTAATCTCATATAAAATGACCTCAAATATCATGACCATCAGATCGCCCACTGCCATGCCAACCAAGTAACGTGTGATGCATTTTGAGAGACCACAATTTCCACGGGAGAAAATCACGATCGACACCAAGTTAGCTGCAAAGGAAAGGACAACATTTATCATCAACCTCACTGAGGACACTTTGTTGGAACATAACATATTATCGTCGCTAAGTCCCTTACCCCCGAAATATTGTTTAACATAAGCAATTCTCAGGTATAAATCTTTCATTGATACGCATTAGAGATATGTTTAGTTTAGTTTAGTTTCGGTCCACTGAGCCTACACCGCCCAGCGATCCCCGTACACTAACACCAACCGACACACACTATGGACAAATTGTACATTTATACAACGCCAATTAACAAGCAAACCTGTACGTCTTCTGTTGTACCTGTTTGTACTAACACCGAAACTGGTGATCTCGGAGAAAACCCACGCAGATCACGGGAAAACGTATAAAGTCTGTGCAGACAGCACCCGATGTCAGGATCGAACCGTGGTCTCTGGCCCTGTAACCGGGGTCTCTGGCCCTGTAAGGCAATAGCTCTACCGCTGCGCCACCGTGCCGCCCTGTTCTGTACTGAGCTATTAAGAAAATGCCACTGCAAAACAATTGTTGTAATCTGCTGGAAAGGCAGCATATCTGGAGTGAAAGAATGGGCGACGTTTCGGGTCGAAAACCCTTCTTCAGACCCGAAACGTCAGACTCTCCAGAGATGCTGCCTGTCCCGGCTGAGACTCCCGCATTTTGTGTCTATCATTCATTTAAACCATCCCCCGCAGTTCCTTCCTGCACAAATTCGTTAATCTTCAATTTTATTATTCTGGCCATCATACTGAGTCCGCAGATTGTATTTCGATATATTTCAACTGTGTGTTTTTTCGTCCGATTTATTTTAGAAGGAAGACCGCACGGCTCCGCCCTATCTGTGTTTTCAGAACGTAGAACGTTTAAAAAAAATCATCATCCTTTCTAAACCACACCACAAATAAAAAACAGGAAAAGCTGCAAGCCCTCAAGACGCCCGGCAGCATCTTTGAGAAAAGAAACAGCATTCAATTTGCATTCAGTCAGAAGAAGGGTTCCGATCCTACTCCTTTTCTCCGGAGATGCTGCCTGACCCGCTGATATACTCCGGCATTTTGTGTATATCTTCAATTTTCATTTCCGAGAGATATTACCCAGGACCAGATATATTAACACAGATTTCCTTATCGCTCTGACCTGTTGTGTTTTGCCAGATTTGTCTGGTTTTATTTCAAATGTACAATCATCTGTGCAATCTTTAAATTATCCTCGCACTGGAGATTTTTTTCAAATAGTTAACGAATATGCATATGCCATCGAAACTCGAGTTTAGTAGTAACCAATATTGCTAGATGAATCTTTACAATGGTTTTTCCAATAACCTTGATATGCAGAAAACAATTAAGATACATTTCACCAAAATATTAATTAGAATGAATGGTCTAGACCAGAAAGATTGTATGTCTATTTCTAGTCCCTCCACAGATGCTGACTGACACGCTGAGTTCCTCCAGCACTTTGCTCAAGATTCCATGTCATTGTGGCTCCATTTTGAGAAATTCACTGTGTATGGAGTAAACGGCCATTCGGCCGATCCGGTGTGAGCTCGTTAGAAATATTTGCACAATATAACCCCTTTTTCCATTTTTTAACAGACAGCGCTATAGGTGTGGACGCATATGCATAAATATACTGGGCTTTCTGTCCCCATCAGCACTTCCTGCAGTTGGATCCAGACCCAGACCGACCTTTGCTTTAAATCATTAACGAGTCAACTTCCCAGACGCACTAAGTGGGCCGATGCCTTGCCCCATAACACTAGGACTATTTAATAATCCATCAGATCCTGAAATCAAAGCGATTCTTATAACAATAGGATTGTTTATCTCTTTTGACTACCTGAAATATTTTTGCGTCCAACCATGGACCAAGTAAGTATCAAATGAAAATAATTTCCGAAAGTGGTCGTTTACAGTTCGGGCACAGCTATGCTAATAAGATATTCTATATTTTTTAAATAAAATTAACGTATGCCTCAGGGTCGATTGTAAATACGACCTCAAACGGGAAGATTGGGCAACCGTTAAAGGTCAATTTAAATCATCGCTTCATGGGGAAGACTGTTGCAACTTGATGGTTAAAATCTCGCGGGATGAATTGTGTTGAACACATTGAACAGGAACGAATTGCCGATCTCCATCGATAAGCATGATCTCTGAAGTTAGATCATAGAGCTACAAGCATTGAAACAGTCAATACTGACTACTCGTCTATGCAGACCAAGTTGCTTGTGCTAACCCTACTTGCTCCTATCTCTACAAACCTTTTCTCTCCACCAACCTGTCGAAATTTCTTCTAAATGCCTTAATTATAATGATACGATGCATCTTTATTCATCCCAGGAGGGAAATTGATCTGCCAACAGTCATAAAACACAAAATACATGATATGTTAAATTAAAGCGACGAATGGTAGAGATTGGGTATGTACAAAGATTGGGGCTGCGTTCTGTGCTGCACCTTGGTGGAACCAGTCTGTTGCTGAAGGTGCTCCTCAGTTTGACCAGTGTGTAATGACGAGGGTGAGCTACATTGTCCAGGATGCTCCCCAGTTTGAGGAGCATCTTCCCTCCAAGAGCCCCTCCCATGAATCCAACAGCCTCTACACTACAACTGGCAGCATCCACTGTGTAAAAACTTTGCCCCTCTAGCCCCGTTTAAATCGTTCTCCTCCCAGCTCAAAACTATGCCTTCTAGTTTTAGACTCTCCTATCCTGGGGGAGGTACTTTGCCTAATCTTATCTATTTACCCCCACCACCCCCCATGAATGTATAAACCCCTGTAAACACGCCACAAACATGCCAGTCCCTGTAACATCCGCGAGAATCTTTTTTTCCGCACCTTTCCTGTTTAATTACATTATTTCTATAACACGGCAACAACAACTGTATACACAACTCCAAACAAGTCGTTGGCCTTACCGACGTGCCAAAGTCGTCCCAACTCAATATCCTGACCTATGAAGGCAAGCGTGCCAAACGCCACCTGCATCATTCCATCGGTTTATCCGTTTCATTCAAAGGCACTAGGTACCTGCACTCCTCAATCCCACTGTTCTATTACACTCTTCAAATCCATAGCATTTACAGTGTAAGGCATGGCCTGGTTCTGCTTTTTCAAAATGCAATACCTCGAATTTATCTGAACTAACCTCCGCCACCACTCTGTGGCCCACTGAACCAATTGATCAACATTTCGTTGTAATCTTCACTGTGATCTTAGCGAACGTCGTAATCTTACGAACTGTCTGCTACACCGATAATTTTTTAACGCCGTACTAAGACACCTGTAATCTCATGATAATCATGATAATCGCGATACAAACGTCAAACGGCAGTGAATCCCAGCGCCGTTCTCTGGGTCACGGGATTTTGTTCCGATACTCAGTCTGAAAAAAACAACCCGCACCACCGCCACCTCTCATTGCGTGTTTCTCCCACCCGTAAAATCCTTTAAATTAAACAACACGGAAGATTAATCATCAGGCAAAAGGCTGACAAAAAAAAAAATGCTGATCGCACTACCTATGCAATACAAAGCAAACCTAAATATCGCACCAGGATACAACCCTACAGAGGATAGCTGTCAGCAGGTTCACTGTTCTGCTGAAGACCAGTTCGACACGAAGTGTATCTCTTGCCACAGGTTCTGCCTGAATTCAATAGAAAATAGACAATAGACAATATGTGCAGGAGTAGGCCATTCGGTCCTTCGAGCCAGCACCGCCATTCAATGTGATCATGGCTGATCATCGCCAATCAGTACCCGGTTCCTGCGATTCTCTTGCTCTCTCTTGAAAGCATCCAGAGAACCTGCCTCCACCTGAACCTGCCACCTGAGGCAGAGAATTCCACAGACTCACCACTCTCTATGAGAAAAAAATGTTTGCTCGTCTCCGTTTTAAATGGTTTACAGCTTATTCTTAAACTGTGGCCCCTGGTTCTGGACTCCCTCAACATCGGGAACATGTTTCCTGCCTCTACCCTGATTTACCCAGAATTTCCTGTATTTTTTAGCGGTGATCAGAGGTATCGCACTTTAAGGTGATGCTTAAGTTCTCATTGAAGATAAAACAACTGAATATCAAAACAGGGTAGTCAAAAGATTTTTATCTGATTCCATTTCTGATCAAAATAATGCAAATATATAAGTAAGTAATTAAGTACGCTTTATTGGCCAAGGCATTCACATACAAGAAGTGGTGCCTTGTATGTGAATACAAGGCAAATTCAAAATGCAAAATAGTCAATTACAAAATGGTCGCTTATTGTTTCATCGCAATCATTTAGTGTCCAGGGTCACAGAAGCAGTCAGCACGGAAACAGGTCTTGGGCCCAACTTGTCTATGCCTACCAAAATGCCCGATTTAAACTGGCACAATTTGCCGGCCCTGATCCACGTTCTTATAACCTTTCCTTTTAATGTTAGTGACCAAATATATTTTAGATTATGTTATTGTACGTGTCTCAATTATTCCCACTGGCAGCTAATTTCATAAACCATCCACGCTCAGTGTGCAAAAAGGCTGCCCTTCAGTTAAACCCATACCCTTTGGTTCTTCATTCTCCTACCCTAGGTAAAATATTCTGTCATGATATGAGTCATGATGTTCTACACTTCAATAAGACAATCGCCAAGCATCCTGCGCTCCAAGGCCTGCCGGACCTCGTCCTATAGTGCAGGCCCTCTATTCTTGGCAACATTATCAAAAAGCTTGCTAGCTTCTTCCCGACTGTAAAGTGATCAAAATCGAACAACGTCTTGTATATTTGCAGTATAACGTTCCAACGTTTATATTCAATTTCCTGACTAATAATGGTAAGCGCAACAAAATACTTGTTCCCCCTCTCTCGGGATGTGACGCTCTTATCGAGGAACCATGTTCATGTACTCATAGAACCCTCTGCTTTTTAACACCGCTCTCGCGAACGTTCCCGTTCATTGTGAATCTCCTGCCTTGCTTTAACTTCCCTAAATGCAAAGACGCACGCTTATCTGATTTAACCTCAATCTTTTTCTTTCCTCAGCTCACTTGCCCAATTAATCAGTATCACATGGTAACTCTTGATAGTCTTCCACCACACCACCTAGTTTAGTGTCGTTTGCAAACTTACTAGTTATGTCATATACATCCTTTATATCGTTGGAATAGATTTCAAACAGCAATGTGCTCAGATCCGAACAAAGAGGGGACACCACTCGTCACAGGTCTGCAGTCTGAAAATCAACATTTCACCACCACCCTCTGCATTCCTACCATGAAGATTATTTTATACCAAGTCAGTTACCTCTAGCTTACTCAATTGATACAAATATTTCGCTATGAAATAAGCTGTCTGCTAAACGACAGTTTACGACCTATATTAGCAAAAAATGTTGAACGGTTTGATCGTATATGAAACGAGATGCCCATGTCTACAAATTGAACGACAGACACCACAGAAATAGCCATGCATAATAAAGCGCTGAAAAGAATACATTTTACTTTATTTTAATTATCTTACCGGGAACTCCCAACAATTGCCAGAATAGGGTAGAACACATGTTTCGAACCTGTAAGATTACCGGCAGTCCCATATCAGGAAGGAGCGATGTTGCCTGTTAAATATCAAGAGAGCTAATGCATTTGTTTTCGAAATAATTGTTCTATTTATAACGATAAAGACCTTCAGTCACCCATAATGTTTGCACAATGTTTGTAATTAGTTTGGAGACATTTGGTAAACAGGTAATCCAGAAACCATATCTATCAAAATAATCCCTATGACCTATTGCAAGCAAAGTATTCCCATTTAGTCATTAGTTCAGCAATACGGTGGAATCCAATATTATTGATACAACGAAACATGAATTCCGAATCATGATGGAACAGGCCGCACATTTTATTTTAGATTTACATAGATGTGTTTTACTTATTCGATGGTTTTTATAGTCCCAAATGAAACTATTAACCAAAGTATCTATATTTAAAAAACATTTTGGGGAGATTTATAAAGGGATTGCTTGAAATAAAATATAACAATTGTGGTAAAAAAAAATCATTTTTTAATAGCACTCATTGGCCATTCTACCGATCATTGATATAGGTAGTGTTTTCCAATATAAAATATATATTTTTTGTTTATTTAATAATTGAGGGTAATTATATTTCAATAGACAGTTATACGATTTTACATACATTAATTCCTAGATATTTGAGTTTGTCCGCGACTATTTTAAGTGAGAATTGTTCTAATATATTTAATTTTATTCCAGTTATAGGCATAATTTTTCACTTTTATTCCAATTAAAAAAAAAATTCTATACCCAGAAATGTACTAAACTACGTTATAACATTAAATAGATTATAGGAATACTAATCTCCGGTTTTTGTAATATAAATTAAGATGTCATCCTGCTTATAGAGATAATTTATTCGTTGTAGTTTTTGGTATTATATCCATATATTTCTGGTTCTGATCTAATCATTTCAGCTAATGGTTCTATTACCAGAGCAAATAGTAATGGTGATAACAGGCAGCCTTGTCTACAACCCCTAAAGAGTTTAAAAAATATTTGCTCATAGCATTTGATTTGTTAATATTCTTGCAGTTGGATTCGAGTATATGATTTTTACCCATTTGGAGAATCTATCCCCAGTTGAAATTTCTGCATTATTTTAAATAAATATGGTCATTCAACCTGGCCAAATGCTTTTTCAGCATCTAAGGATATGACAGCTAGTTCAATATTCAATTCATCTTTTTGAGTACATTGACATTGAATAGACGTCTCAGATTATAGGATGAATAGCGTTTTGGCATAACTGTTTGGTCATGAGGTATTTAATTTATAATCACTAAACTTAGCCTCCGAGATAAAATTTTAGTTAGTATTTTTTGATCAGTATTTAAAATAGAGCTATTGCTCTGTATGATCCAGGGTCTTCCAAATCTTTATCAACTTTAGGATAACTGTAATTGTAGACTCTTTAATGATTCTGGTAACTTATCCTTGTTCATAAGCATATTTATATATTGTATGTAAGCGTGCAGAGATCAGATCATGAAACTTCTTATAAAATTCAACACCTTAAGGCATCAGGGCATGCGGGGCTTTTTCCGTATTTAATGATCCATGATTATTCATATATATTTTACTGATATATCAGCGTTTAACAAGTCTCTACCTTCCTGATCTAAACAATTTAATATGACGTTCTTGTAGGAATGTTTTTCCATTCTATCTGATTGTCCTGCTAGTTTAGATGGGTAAGAGATGTTGAAGATATGTAAAAATGTATCATTGATATCTTTTGGTTAAAGTCAATATTTCTCCTTGATCAGATCTAATTTTATGTATCATTTTCTCCTCATGCCTAATTTTCTAAGCTGACGTGCCATAATGTGTGTGGTTTTATCCCCAAATTCAAGGTCCCTGTACTTGTTTAGTCTGTTGAAAAAGTTTAATAATCTGATTTGAGTATATTTTTTTTATTTAGCTTGTATTTTAATGATGCAATTTTATTACTTAGTCCCTTAGAAGGGGATATTGCATTTTTCAATATCTAATTGTTTTATTCATTTCATTTCCAAATTTTGTTGAGTCTTTCCATTTTCTTTTTAAAAGTATGCGTGTGCTGATATTATAGCACCACGCATAAATGCTTTAAATGTATCCCAGAGCATGATGGTGAAATTCCAGGTTTGTCATTAGTTTCAAAAAATGATTTAATCTGTTTTTACCAGGTAATCATAACAAGCCCTATCCTTTAATCATATTTTGGGGGTTAAGTCTCCAGTTAGAGGTTTTAATAATTATATCTTTAAGATAATTTCTGCCATATCACCCATAAAGATTCTGCACCATCTCTGGTTTCATCCTGCGATCCGTCGGCACAGTGGCGCAAGCTGGTTGAGCTGCTGCCTCACTGAGGCGAGAGATCCGGGTTCGATCCTGCCCTCTGGTGCTATCTGTATAGTAAATTTGCACTTGCTCCCCCTGTGATCGCGTGGGTTTCCCCCAGCTTTCTCACACATAGACGTGCTGGATTTTAGGTTAACTAATCCATCTAAAAGATTCCCCGACTGTGTAGGGGGATGTACGAGATAGTTGGATGACATAGAACTAGTATGAACGGGTGATCGATATGGTCGGCATTGATTCCATCAGCTAACCAATCAATCAATCAATCAATCAATCAATCAATCAATCAATCAATCAATCAATCAATCAATCAATCAATCAATCAACTGCCGTTGTGTTGTGTACAGGGACGTGGAAATCATTGTATCAATATAATGATTTATTTCCTGAAAGTTAGGGGTTCCTGCATTCAACCGCCCCTCTTCCGGTACGCAACTAGCGAAGGAAACTGTTCATACCTACGCTTTGTTTTCGCTTATCAACAAGGTCCTTATCTCAATTCCAGGTGCTCAGTATCTCATGAATGTGTTCAGCGAAACGATCGTCGAGTTACATTTTGGTTGTCGCGGATGTGTAAGAGCCCACGCCTTGAAACGGATACAGGAGATGAGGTTGGAGGGGGGGGGGGGGGGGGGGGGGGGGTAGGTGCAAGTGAATCTCTGCCTAACGTGGAAGGACTGTCAGGGTCCCTGGACAGTAGGTCGAGAGAGGAGGCAACGGGGCAGGTATTTCATCTTTTCCAGTTGCATGGGACGGTAGATAAGAGGGGGTGGTTTTGGTTGGGTAGGAATGAGTTAACCTGGTGAGTTGCGGATGGAACGGCCTCTGTGGAAGGCGGAAAGGGGTCGAGATGGGAAGATGCGACTAGAGGTGGGATCCAGTTATAGCTGGCGAACATGCCGGCGGGTTAAGTGTTGTATGCGCCGGCTGATGGGGTGAAAGGTAAGGACTGAGGGGACTATATCCCTGTGGCAACTAGTGGGAAGGGGTGCAAGGACGTAGCTGCGGGGACCGAGGAGACACGCGTGAGGCCCTATCGAGGAGACACGTGTAAGGCTTTATTTCAATGTGTTTCTACCATTGTTTATGCAGTGGATGTTAGTCTATCTGATCCGTAATATGCTGTTGTCTATCTGTACTTCTAGAAATTAGGTTACATTAGCTATCTTCCCACCATTTGAAACTGTTGCAGAGACTCAATGTTGTTTTATATGACTGCCAATGCATCCAGTATTTCTTGGTCTATCTCTTCAAGTGCACCAAGCCGCAGACTACCGGGCCATAGGGATTCAATGGTCTTTCCAATCAATTTGTCTCCATTCATATAAGGTTTGCATTTAGCTCCTTCTTGATCAGTGAACCGAATATTTCTTGGATTATTTATGTCCTGCTTTTTGAAAACTGAATCGAAGTATGCATTCCTTTGACTGCCTAGCTTGACGCACCTACCGAACTTCGTATCGACAGAAGCATTTACATGCAACGGTTCCCATGTTACATGAAAGATGTTTCATGTCATATTTCATCATTCTATAGCATGACCTTTGTCTCGCCTTGCTGAATTATAAACTCTTTCTGAATACCAAGTGTGCCCCTTTAATATTTCCTTTCCATGAATCTAACACCTTCTAATTTTATTTGAAATTCACCTTTGAGATATATTTCCGGGTTTATTGTTGGCCCAAATGGGAATGACAATTGTTGTGATTCATTCATGCCAATGGTTGCAATTACCAACCAGTATTTCACCATCCTCCTGCTGGCCGTTCGACGGGTTCCCTCCGACATCCTCAGCTTTCCCTCGTTTCCTTTCTGTCCATGTTTTCTACTCCTCGCATTCCACTATCTCAATTCACACCCTATTCCCTGAGAATCATTGAAGGAACTTTCCCCAATCCATCGCAGCCATCGTGTCAATTAGTCACATATATAGATTTTCCTTTCATTGAATTAAAACCCGAGACTCGGAATACACTGACAGACTTTCAATTTAAATTGAGAATTATAGTGTACCCTCCCCCCACTCCCATAGACTCTGCAGAATGATTGATTGATCCTTTGGCATGACACCGTACCCAGTCTAGAACGATTTGCTTCCTAGTTAGTTGGTAATACACTCTAATTCAGGCAGCATTCTGGTAAACCTCTTCTATTTACTATGGAGAAGGGTGCAAATCAGCGTAGTATGTAAAGACGCCACCGATATTTGGAAGGGTTCCTGATTTCAACATTTTATAGCGCTTTTGTGTACTGGTTAATTTCTTTCCTTGCGCATGTGTCTCCTGACGGTACTCAAATATTCACACGTCAAATGTCGCTTGCTTTTGCACGGAACCTCCACGATTTATTATAATAGGAGAACAATTATTTCGACGAAGCATAAAGGACCGCAGAAATCCAATCTGGACAGGACGGCACTGACTGCGGCCGTGTTTCTCAGTCGAAAACATTTCAACGGTCAGCAAGTATCGGATATCAATGTTTGGGCATTGCAACCCCGCGTCGACGTAATCACTAATGCATCCCATCCAGCGAAGGCACACGTCCATCGCCGAGGGGGTAATGCCCAGTTCATATCGTACCATGGATAATATATGATGTGCTATTGTAATGCACCTCTCTGTACTTTTATTATTTTAATTATTCCAAATGAATACCCCGTTTTTAATGTTGACACAAGGAACTCGAGTTGCTGGAATCTTTCATTGAACATAATGTGTTGGAGTCACAAAAATGCAACAGCAAAATCTCTGCAGTAAACAAGGACATGGGATGTTCTGTGCCCGCCGTTTACTTCACAGATGAGCGACAAAGGATCTCGACAAACATCACCTATCCATATCTCCAGAAATGCTCTGATCCCCGCGAAGTTACTCCAACACTTTGAGGTTCATGCTTTTTAATGTTCCGCTTGATGAAATATATTTTGGAACTATTACAAATATGTTTGCATTTCGAGTTGAGACGAAGCCATTCGGACTCGGCGAATTGGTCAGTCTGAAAAACTCCTCACAGAAACCTTCGCACCATTGGGTGCCCGCTGTGCTCTCTGTGTAGACAGAGGTCGTGAGGCGAGGAACTCTTCCTTTCCCACGAAGTTTCGGCGGTTCCAGGACGAATTTGGATAGCCAAATAAAACGAGGGCTGGATCCAAGAACAACCAGTCCTAACTGGGTACAGTGAGAGTTATAATCTTAGAGCTTCACAACAGCGGAAACATTGCCCCTAGTCTGCGCTGACTACTATCGGCATATTGGGCTAGAGCCATAGGGCCAGTGTCACAGAGTGACAGAGCACGGAGAGAGGACCTCAGCCGAATTGTCCATGCCCTTTAAAACATCGTATCTACGCTAATCCCAACTGTCCGCGATTGCCCCTTATCCCTGATAACCTTTCCTATCCATGTTTTCCGATCGGTAAGTCTTCTAAATAACAGTTTGCCTGTGGTAAATAATGGTTTTTTGTTACAAGTTGGCCTCGCAAGTCATGTCGTAGAATAAAGAAGTTGTGGACGTCATGTTACAGTTGTACAAGACGTTATTGAGGCCGCGTTTGGAGTTCAGTTTTTGGTCACCCTGCTATTGAAAGGATCTCATGATGCTGGAAAAAGGGCAGAGACGATTCACAAGGTTGTTTTTAGGACTCGAGAACCTGGATTAGACACGCAGAGGGTTGGGTTAGGTCATGACTTTATTTAGCCAGGAGTCGGAGGGGAGGGTTTATACAGGTCTACAAAAAATCATGAGGGAAGTGGATAGAGTGAATTATGTATTACCCAGAGTAGGGGGTAACTAGAGGTTCATAGATTTAAGGCAAGACGTTTTCACTCATAGGGCGGTGGGAACATGCAACGAGCTACCAGAGGCGAGAGATGACGGAGAAAATATAATAGCTTTTAAAAGACGCTTGGGTATGTACACGGACAGAAAAGCTTTAGGGGGATACGGACCAAACGGGACTGAGTTAGATGGGGTACCTAGTTCGGCATTGTCCAATTGGGCCGAAGAGACCTTTTCCGTGTCTCCATAATTTTCTGACTCATTTGGCCCATTGCCTATAAACCCTTTCTACGCACTTAGGTGTACAAATAACCTTAAAGAGCAATCAATAGCATAAGTTATTTCATTTGGTTCTGTATGTTATTTTGAAACTCCATAAACTTGAGATATATCGTTGGTACATGTGTAGACCACTTAAATTGCAATTAACACCCATTTCAATTCTGTTCACAGTGATTCAAGGTAATTGCTTTTTGTTATTGGAAATATAGTTTGGTGCATCATTTATTTAACCTTGACAACAAGAGTCACAGGATATTTGATCACGTTTTTCAGTTCGTCTCTGAATTTTTCTCTGGGATACTGCATAAATAAAGGTGTTCGTGCAAGAACTCAAAAACTTCAGCATGTACCCGGATAACTCAGCAATAGTGAAGGGGATCCATTGAAACTTGCTTCCAAAAATTGCGTGTCAGTAAATTGCACGCATATGAACATATCAAATTAACCATCCACAAGAGAATAAAAGCTGCCAGATATTGGCGAGCAGTAAAACGATGGAGTTTTCTGCGGTTCTCCATCTCTGGGTCAGTGTGCTTCGCAGTACTGTTGTTTGCACGTAGTCCGCTCCTCACTCGGTTAGCCAGTATAATGTGTCTGATGGTCAGGGAATTAAGCAGCAAGATCAACACATAGGCGCAAACGGAGTCAAGATCGTTTCCAGCCACAGAAATGCCGCCCAAATGGGTAATGTGTAGAAGCTTGATTTCACATAGCACGACCATGCAATGCCATTAACTACCTCCCGAGGTTCGTATATGAAATAGTACGGAATGTTTTCCACAATACATTGTACAAAATATCGACCAGCTATCGCCACAGTGGCATTCTTTTCAGTGGCAATATTTTGCTCGTAATGGTTTGATGACAAAATGGCAACAAATCGATCGAAAGTAAAAAGCCACAGTGAGCCACACAGAACAGTCAATGGAAATAAACAGCATGGTCAGAATAACTCTACAAACCGGTGGTTTGATTGAAGAAAGAATGTGGAAAATAGGCATCAATTATCTCATATAAAATCACATCAAATGTAAGAACCATCAGGTCAGCGACTGCCATTCCTGCAGGAGGTGAAACGAGTGATGCATTTGGAGAGAGACCACAGTTGCCACGGAAAAGGATGACAATTGCCAACAAATTAGCTGCAAAAGAGAAAATTTTCAAATTAAATATAGGTCAGAATGATGGCGCAGCGGCACAGTTGCTACCTAACAGCGCTGAAGCGCCAGAGACACAGGTTTCGATCCTGACGACGGGGGGCGATGCTGTCTGTACGGAGTTTGTTTACGTTTTCCCCGTGACCGAGCGTGGATTTTAACCCAGATATTCAGTTTCCTCCCACATTCCATAGACGTACAGGCTTGTAGATTAATTGGCTTAGTATAAATGTATATTGACCCTTGGGTTAGGAATAGTGTCATATAATCTACCATGTGCTACTCTCGAAATCGGAGATCGCTGGTCGGTGCGGACTGGGTGGGGACTGGGTCGAATGAATTTCTTTACGCGCTGTATCTCCAAACTAAACGAAAGTGGCAACTAATAATGTTATTGATATGAGCCGCTGAATAGTAGACGTTTAATTGTCGACGTTAGAATAATTTTTGCACCATATTAAATCTGCAAGTTTTAGAACTAAAAGTGGTCGAAATTTCAACGCAATTCGCTCAGTTTCAGACGTGTATTTTTGATTAACTGTAGGAGCTGAATTCAAGAGCGTAGATGAAGATCAGTGCTTCTCTGTTGCTGAACCGCGGACTGAGTCCGAGGCGACAGCCTGATATTGCTGAGCAGTCCTTTGTGTGAGACAAAGCTACTGTATTTACCCGTGGCTCCATTGATGTCTGCGGCAGTCACCGACCTGCGTTGCAAAGGTCGAACAAACATAATGTTGTTTTTTTTCCCCGATATATCTGAAGATTTGTAGTAATTTATTACTTGGATGTATCTCGGATTGACCACTACTTTCTAAGAGGTAGGCCAAATCAGTCGAGTGAAGCCCAGTGGCAGGATAACCACCACAGTCCATAGGGTATCAGCACCCCACGCGAAGCTCAACCAGGTACAGTCCCACCAACGGACACGAGTCCAGAGACCAACCAGCCACAGTCAGCGGTAGAATGAAAAATGGAAGGAAAAAGCCTCAAATCTTGTGACCTAAATCCTGCCAGAGAAGAGTGGGAGACCGTTAACACTGACCTCGTCCATCTTCTGGAAGGATTGAAGGGATGTGTGGAAAGAAAACTGGAGAAGATGGGAGACGCCATATACAACTATGGGGCGGAGAGATTTGGGGTGAAGGTCGTGAAACAGAGGACACAGAAGGAATCAGAACTCCAGTACGTCCAGGAGGCAGCAGGAGATCAAAAGACTGGTGAAAGAAAGGAGGCAGCTGAGAAAACAGTGAAGGAAGGCCACAGAGGCAGAAAGGAAAGGACTCGAGGCACTGCAGGCAGAAAGAAAGCAGCGCCTGGCAATCCTGCGAGAGCAGACTGCATGAGAAAGCAACACAAGAATAAAGAACGGGCGAGGACAAGGTTTCTACAGAGATCCGTATAATGAGTCAAAAGCCTCTTTGTCAAGGAAAAGAGCGGGATCCTGAGAGTTACCTGTAAGGGAACAGGAGGAGCACCTGAGAAGACGTACTCTGACAACCTGAGGCATGAGCTAGTCACCATTTCCAGATGACTGCCGCCTACATCCACCCACCTGAGCCCAGATGGACATAAGGCCTCCTACATGGAAGGAGGAGGAGAACACAGTCAAACGGGCAAGAACAGCATCACCTCATGGCCCAAATCCCATACAGGTTTCTATAAAAACACCCCTGGTGCCCTGAAATACCTTTGGAAGTTTATGAAAGTGGCATGGGGGAAAGGAATCATACCTGGCATGTCGAAGGCAGAGGGATCTTAATTCCCAAAGAAAAAAGAACTCTTCAACCATTAGCAATTCCAGCCCAGATCAGCCTTCTGAACGTGATAAGGAAGATCTTCTTTGGTGTTGATGGCCCAAAGACTCTCAGCATTTTCGCAGTAGCAATAACTTCATTGACACGTCAGTGCAGAAAGCAGGGGTACGTGTTTCTCTAGGATGCCTGGATACATGCAAAACGTCATCTGGCACCAGATACAAACTGCCGCAAAAGGAAAAGAGAGATCTGCATGTGGTTTTCTTAGATCTAGGCAAATGCCTTTGGTTCGTGCCCCATGAGACTCTTTGGGCAGCTTAAAATTTCTTCCAGGTGTCCTAGAGGGTCATCACAAAGCTGGGTAAAAGCTTACTTTCCAGGACCTTCAGTTCTGCATCACAACACCGGACAAACCACAACCTGGCAGCACCTTGAGGGTAGGCATATGACAGGCTGTACCATTCCTCCTCTGGTTTTCACCATGGCAATGGAGCCTCATCCTGCGAGCCACACGATTGGGTGTCGGAGGGGAACGCTTGAAGAGTGGGCTGCGTCTTTCTCCAATCGGGCGTACATGGATAACATGCCCACTATAACAACAACAAAAGCATGTACCAAAACGCCTGCTGGAATAAACTCCAGGAAAACTCACATGGCACGAATGGAGATTAAACTGACAGCAAATCCATGCGTAGTATTTCCAAAGCCGTGCACCCTGAGGAAAGGTTCCGTATCAATAACGAGACAATACGCAACTGTCCTGAGAATCCTGTCAAAAGCGTCGCGATGTACTAACGCATACCTCAAGGATGCAGAGCAGGGGTGACAACACTGCTGGATGCAATCAGAGTGGACTCAAGCAAATCAACAATACACTGTCTCTCCCATCGAACTGAAGCTTTGTGTCTTCAATTCGTGATTTTTTCCCCCCCCCCCCCCCACCCGCTACTGCCGCGACTCATGTGGCCGATTTAACCAACTACGAGGTCACTTTATCCCATGTCAACCAGCTGGAGATAGACGGTTAACTCACAAGAGAGGAAGTGTGTGGGCTACCGAGATGCATCAGCACATAGGGCTCCATGGGAATTGGAGGTCCCTCTCACTGCAATCTCAAGCCTGTTGAGAATACAAATGAGCAAAGAGATGCTGGCATGACAACTAACGAATTCCCAAGACCCAATAATATAAGTTTCGCTCCAACCTTAGCAACATTAGGAAATGGATTCCAGGCAGCAGTAGTACTGTACGCAAATCCGCCCTCCAACACCGGGACATAGTGGCGCATGTACCTAACAATGGCCGAAGGGGGCTTTGAGCCTAAGGAGCAATGAAAATCTACCTGGCAAACGGCTACTCCAGCTGAACGTCGGCACCATGTGTGAAGGAGGTATTGCGCCACAGTGAAGAATCGCCAGGTGTGCCAAAGCCGATACCCAAGCCAAACAAAGCCGCTGGATGACGTGGGATGGCCGTTAGAGGAGGAAATCACGTGGAGAGAGCTTGTGACCATGGAGTCATATACACTGAGCTTCATTATCAGAGGCCACATATGACTCCCTTAGCCTCTCCCATCAAACCTAGAATCTTTGGCTAGAGAGTATCCAGCCTGCCCCCTGTGTGCAGTGTCAGCAAACCTCAAGCACATCCTGGTCGTTGTAAGACCAGCTTAACACAAGCAGATACACCTGGCGACACAACCATGTGCTGAATGTGTTTGGCAGCTGAACTAGCGAGTGCAAGAGATTACCACCCAAAGCCAAGCCCTACAATGCCCAGAGTTAACATTCCCGCAAATACAGTCCGTATTCTGCCGAGTCTCAGGAACTCTGCTCTTCCAGATCGAGTCTGGATCCATTCCCATACCCGACTCCCGTGGTCGAAATTTGGGGTCTCAACCTCGTCTCATTTCGCGACGATCTTAGGCCAGACCGTACCGCTCCGAGATCGTGACTCGCCGCGGAAGTCCGCTTGTACTGCGGTGTCGCTCAGCTCTTGATACCGTGAGTTCGGCAGCTTCCCCGGAACGGTGCACTAACCAGACAGTCACAGTGTCAGTCGCGGCCCGTACGATGGTGCTCTGAACACTTGTGCTGCACCGTCCACTCCTCCGCAGTCAGCCCCGATGCTGAAAACGCAATGAGTTGCAATTTGCGGGTCGAATCTGGCTGCCTGCAGCCGTAAGTGCTGGAACGCCAGGTCTCTGGCTAGAGACGGGTATATCCCCCCTTTAGAAGGCTTCCGAGGCCGAATCTGCGGGGCCTGTATCTCGGCTCCGCGGCTGTGCGTTCTGGTACCCATCTTTACACTTCGCGGCGGCTCTATGCGTGGGACAGCGGGGCTCGCCGTCCTCAGCCCAGCCGAAGCGATTTCGGCAGATTACCGGAACCGGTACACACTCACATATCGACACCATATATGGTTGTCGTCGACTCGAACATTGGCGCCGCCTACTCTCGGTGTCCCCGAACACCGCCTGGATCCGCCGAGCCACTTCTCCCGACGCCCCGTGCCGAACACGTAGGAGAGAATCTCGCAGGGTGCAATTGCACTTGCTATTAACCTTTGAGATCATTCCTTTCAGATGTCATACCTTCATTCAACTTACTCATAGTGTGTCAGAAGTGGTGAAAGTGCTCATGGTCATATGAACTCACTCAGGCGGAATGAGGAGAGCGTACTTGCAGGCAACCTAAATAAGGCCAGAACCGAAATAAACAAATCAATATGAAAAAATATTTTAAAAATACAGTCACATAATACCTGTCATCCTAAGGCACAGAATAAAAACAACTCTCATTGCTTAGGGCAACATAGGAAAGTCCAACAGACTTTAAAGCAGCCTGTGGTTTATGTGCTGTGAAGTTTGCCCAGATAGTTTTGGGAAGAAGCTATCCTAGAACAACGCGGTCACTGATTAGCATGCTCCCAAGCGTAGGATTGAAACGCGGCCAGGATGCTCGTGGTCTTTCATGATAGCGGTTGTCTTTCTGAGACAGTGCCTCCAGAGATCCACTGATAGTGGGACATTGCATTCGTGATGCTGGCGGACAGTGGGCCTGCCATTGTCTGTAAACTCCTTTCGAGTCTCTGGGCGTCCCGATGCGAAATGATGTCGTAAGGCAACACATATGTCTATTACCCAAGGCAAGTTTGTGCAAATTATCAACATTCCTATCTCTTTGTCTCACGCCTTTTGCATTCATATCAGGCCTTTTTTCAATCATCGCAATCAAAACCCCGCGAACCTGCATCCACTTGTCATTTGCCCGGCTTTGCGAGCCCACGTCCTCTCCGCCCCCACACGTACTGCACCCCAGTCTGAGTTGGGTGATGACACGAAGCGATCCGCTATTTTGCGTTCCCGGGATGCTCCTGGCTCTCTGAATTACTCAATACAGTGTATATGCGAAAAGGTTAGTATGAATTATGAATCATTATGTTTTTCATAGTGAATATTCAAGCATAATAAATGTCCTACCATCGGTCCTCCAAATCAGAAGCTATTCTTTTGTAATGAACATGGTGGCCCCTGCAATTCAGTGGACAATTATGCGATTTCTGCAAGAACAACTTATTGCTGATGCTCTGACATTCAATGCATATGGAACACAGCCCACGATGACTAAAGGAATACAATTTTGAGGATATCTACAAATTACAGAATATAGCCCAATTCATATGTATAAGAATTGACATTCTACAGCAAGTCCATAAGCGTGAAAAAAAATCCCTATCAACAGTAGTGTAGGTATCATGTCAAAGTTATATATACATTATAGGCATAAACATCACGGAATGGAATCAGAGTGTATCCTCGACAAACAATCATGAATTATGTATAATAAATTTAATAATAGTATAATAATGTTGCAAAAGACTGGCATATTAACTTTGTTATCTAAGAGTAAATTTGCAGAAATAGGCGTTGAATTTCAAACATTTAAAAATACCCTAAAAAGACAAAGCACGCCACCAATTATAAAACTGTTTTCACTACTAAGGCGTCCCGCCAGCCTAACACTAATTCCTTGGCTATACTTCACACTGTACGTGGATCTAAAAATAAACGATCTCCTGTGTGCATTATATTATTTTTTTTTGAATGAATCATAGTCCCTGATGAGCTGCAGCAATAGTTCAAGTTAACTGTTTGTTTCAATGTTGCCAGCTAATAGATTGCAATCGCAGATATTCATCGTGTCACCAGAAGACTTCTTAATTATAAATACGTGAGCATTATTTTGAGATCCAGTAAGATAACGAGCGAAGCTGCATCTTCTTCACAGGAATATGGAGAGACCAGTCATTTTACAGATTGAAGAATTTATTATCCGAATCTCGAACAATTGGGAGAGTACCTGGGTAAGCTATTCAAAACCAGGTAAACATTCATTACGAGCAAGTTTAATGTGAAACGTTTTTTTTCCTCCGGCTGCAATATAAGTGGCTGTTTAATCGATCATTGCCTTTTGGGGCATAAATATTAAACTACAAATTAAATCATATTTTTTCAAGTTGTGTTCAATGATCAAAGTCACATGATTTTAAAGATAGTTGAATAATGTAGATTGAAATAGACATCTGTCCCAGTTTCCGCTGAACGAGCGAATTTAATAGAATGGCTATGAAGGATCTGCAGAGGCTGCTTAACCCGAAGATCGACACAAAATGCTGGGGTAACTACCTTCAAACTTGCAATATTAACAGACTTGTATCCTCTGCAGACGGTGACCTTCGCCCACAGATGACGGATGAAAGGAATTTAATGAGAGAGAGAGAGAGAGAGGAGAGAGAGAGAGAGAGAGAGAGATAGAGTGATTTGAGTGAAGTGAGAGAGATTGAGAGAGAGAGAGAGAGAGAGAGAGACAGAGAGAGACTAGAGAGAGACAGAGAGAAACAGAGAGAGAGATGAGGAGCGAAGAGACAAGAGAGAGACAGAGAGACAGACAGAGAGAGATGAAGAGAGAGAGAGAGAGAGAGTGAGAGTGAGAGAGAGAGAGAGAGAGAAGAGATGGGGGGAGGGGGGGAGGGGGGGGGGTGGTTGGGTGAGTCGCCAGAATAAATATTTCACCCTCTAAATGGAGGGTAATCTAACTAAGCACTAACCGAGGGATTGTTAAGGCGGGGAACTCAAAATTTTAGGTATGTGAGGTAGACTAGAAACGTCCACAGCTGCAAGGTTACGATGAAGCTGTTTTCTGAAAGCTGAAAAGAGTGATTCGTTGTAAGTGGATACTTAATGGCATACACGGACGTAGTGAAACTGCTTAGGAGACGTGATGAGACGCTTGTCCGAAACGGTTTTCCTCTGCCCCCGGGTCTTAACATTCATTGTCTATTCTAGACTTCTACTGATCGTATGGTCCAGATAGAGAGAGTTTCCAGTTTGAGAATATCAGATATTTGCTTGATCGTCAGCTGGTTCTGCTGAGCTTAGGTAGTACAGATATTATATTCTGTATACATGATGATACGAGTATCAGTCTGTGCGAGATGTTGCGTCTTCAGTCACATCCTACTTGTCGAACAACCGTGCGACACACGCTTCACGGTTCAGTGTTATGGATAATCCTGTAAATGCACAACTAATAGACAATAGGAGTTGGCGCTAGTAGCTATGTCTCGATATCGGCCCTGTCAGCGCAGCACGCTTGAGCCTAATATCAATGATGATCATGGCTGATCGTCCAAGTAGCAGTAGCTCTGTCTCGTAGTTCCCGCCTTCTCGCCCATATCCCGCTTGCAATTCTCGCAGCTATATTTATAAGATCTCCCCGATATCTAACTGCTCGTATCGTTGAAAGTCATAGCCAAGAACTCGCCTCCACCGCCCTCTGAGGCAGAGAATTCCACAGCCTGCAAGCAATCTCTTGTTGAAGACTAGTAACATTTATGTACTTGGCACTTGATTCCGCCTGATGACATTCTATGATCAGATATCACAGCAGAGGCTGAAACTTTATACAAACCTGAGTATCATTATGCATCAATAATCTGTCCATTTTTGATGAGCAAGAGTCCATATCTCCCATTAGCTCATTTTCCAGACATATATTGATATCTAGTAGATGGTATTGACCAACAATAAACTTATAAGAAACAGAGGATTTTATGTATCAGATGGTGGTTCCTAATATATCTCTATGGTTTCCTAGTGAAGCACTACAATGTCTGTTTGACTGATGACAATGTAATTATCTATGTTTTCTTGACTCTCAAGGACCACTGTCTGTTGGCATGTTTTCCAAACAAGCTCTTTTCACTAAGACTACTATTCCATTTGATCGGCTCGAACTTTATGCATATACATTACAAATCTCTGTCAATTGATATCTTGCGCTGAGTGAGACACAAAAATATCTGTGATAGTCTCTCATCATATGCGGCGGGGACTAGCGCAGTCGTGCTATCTTTGTGCAGGAGAGCGAGAGAGTGTATGGGTGGTGGCGTGTGGTGGATGTTGTTTTTGGGTTGATGACGCCCGTACCGTTTGTGTGATCGTGTGTTAGAGTAGTCGTGTCGGGAGCTAGAGGCATCAGAGAAGTACATTGGTCTGTGAGGGGGTGTGCGAGGAGATTGTTGCACAAGCACAATATGACTCCGAGACTCTGTAGATTGGTGCGTGCGGAGTGTATTGATCTTTTGTTCTATGGCGTGATGAGAAGGTGTGGAGCAACGAGAGGTGAGCGAATTAAGTCTCTAGTGGGTACGGGACATATTCAGGCGGGAGAGACAGTAGTGGATAGACTAAGTCGCTAGCGCTAGATAGATGGGAAGGGATGGAGAGACGGGAAAGCAAAGCTAATAAATCAATATTCAATATTTTAAGCTGTCCAAGACTGCGAGCGAGCGAGTGCGTGCGTTATGGTGATCCTGCCAAGTAATTGCATTGATTAGTGGTTTTGTATGTCTAAATAGTAACGTCTCAGATATGGTGCCAAGGCAGAAATCTCTTATGGTACCTTTGTATGGCAGTGTGCGTGCGTTCTCTGAGTGGAGGGTTTGACGTAAGTATCAGTGGCAGATAAGAGGGAGTGGGGACGTGTATTAGTCTATGACTCTTTTAGCAACATCGTGTATGCAGACAGATCGAACTCTGACTCTATGCATTTAGGAACTCTCGTTATGAGAGTGGAATTAGATAGAGCTATGTGATTTCTAGAATGCGGGTCAGGCGCTTATGAGTAAGGAAAGCGCGTGTGACAGTTCTTGTTATGAACGAGAGTGAGCATTAGATGATTGAGGGCATGGTTATTCGGTGAAGCGATGTAGTGTATTTGTATGGTTGTTGTGAGAAGCGTGAGATGCTTGGTGAACTAGCATGAGATAAGTAGGCTCTACTATGTATACAGAATAACTACCAAATGGGTCCCACTCTCGATCCTGGTTCGAGAGTTGTAGCCCGGCCCAGATTGCAGGGTGCGTGCACTCTCTATTATCTCTGGCCCAGCTTAGATCCACGTATTAGATATTTCCCGAACTGATCCCCATCGTGTGGTCGATTTACGACCAATAATGCGCTGTCCGTGTTTAGGTCTATTTACACAGCTTCTCGGTAGAGAGGTGTCGCTGCCTTGAAGCTGCAAGTCTTTGTGAGACGTCGTTTAACTCTCCTCATGTGCAGTTATATGTGCCACCTAGCGTGTGTGGCCAGAGTCACGTCTTGGGGTCGCGGGAGGGGGGGGTGAAGCTGATTTGGTGAGAGGGTGCCCGTCCGTGGGGTGTGGGTATGGTTGAGGTGTGTGGTTCGCGCCAGGGTGATGGTGGGTCATCGAGCGGTTGGGTTCGGTTCCCCTCTCGACTCTGCTTCTTAAAGTTGTTTATATGGTTGGGGGGAGTTTTTGGGGTTTTTTAGTTGCTGTTGGTTGGGTTTTTTTGGGTTGTCTCTGGGGGGGTGGGGGTTGGGGGGTTTGGGGGGGTGGGGGGGAGGGTTAGGGGTTTGGGTGGTGTGGGCGCCGGTTTTGGTGTGAGGGGGGGAGTTTGGCAGGGGGGGGCTGTCGTGGTGTGGGGGCCGGAGGTTGGTGGGGTTGGGGAGAGGGGGTGGGGGGAGTTGTGGGGTGGGGTGGGTGTGTTGTGGGGGGGGGCCTTGGTGTTCGGGGGGGGTGGGGGGTTTGGGTGGGGGGTGGGAGGGTGGGTGTGGTGGGGGAGGGGTGGTGATCTTGGTGGGTGTGGGTGTCGTGGGTTGGGGTGTTTGTGTTTGGTGGCGGGTCGGGGAGTGCCTTTGGTTCTTGGGGGGTGGTGTTGTGTGTACGCTTGTGGTGTTGTAGTGGGGGGGGGGGTTGGGCGGGGGGGGTGGGGTGTGCCGGGGTGGGGGGCGGAGGTGGTGTTTGGTGTCCCAATTTGGTCTTCTAGGGTCTTGGTGACGGGTGCGGTTGGGGATGTTGGGGCTGGGGTTCGGGTTGAGTTGGTATGCTGGTGAGTTTGGTTTTTGGGTTTAGTGTTGTCCGGTTTGTGGGTTGGTTTCTTGTGGCGGGGAGTGAGTTCGGTGGTTGTTCTTTGTGTGCAGTTGGGTAGGATGGGGTTGGGGCTGTGCTGTTTGTGTGGGGTGGTGGCGGTGTGGTTGTTTGGGTGCGGGGCAGTCGTTAGAGGGGATTATTCTCTGGTTGTAGTTTTGGTTTGATTGTGTTTTGTGGGCGGGTGGGGTGGTTTGGTGGTCTATTGGTTTTGGGGGGAGTGGAGGTGTGGGGGTGTTTTGTGGTGGGGGTTTGGTGGGTGTAGTTTGTGTGGGTCTGTGGGGGGGCGTGGTGGGGGTTGGGGCTGGGGTTGGGGTGCGGTTGGGTTGGGGGTTTCGGGGCGAGGGCGTGCGTTGTGTTTGAGGTGGTTTGGGTTTATGAGTTTTATTCTGGTGGGGTGTTGTGGGTGGGGTGTGGTGGGGTGTTTGGGGGTTTTGGTGGAGGTTGGTGTGTGGGGTTTTGGTCGTGGGGTTGGGTTGGGGGGGTGTTGGGGGGGGCGTGTGGGGGGGTTGTACCCGGTGTGGTTGGGTTTGGGGGTCGGGGTTGTGGGTGTGTTTTCGGTGGGGGGGGGGCGTGTGGAGGTATGGGGTTTGTTTGTTTTTTTTTTTAGTGGGGGGGGGGAGGGGGGGAGGGGGGTTGGGGGTGGAGGATGGTGTGTGTGTTGGTTTCGGGCGGGGTGGTAGCTTGGGAGGGTTGGGCCGTTTGCAGGGGTGGTTTGGGTGGGGTTGTGGGCTTGTGGTTCTTGGTCTCTGGTTGGATGGGTGGTTGTGTGGGGGGGTCGTTGTGGAGGTGGGGGGTGGGGGGGGGTGGGGGGGAGGTTGAGGGGGGGGGGGAGCGGGGGGGTCGCTGGGGGGGGGCGGGTGGGGGGAGGGGGGGGTGGGGGGGGGGGAGGGGGGCCGCCGCGCCCCCCCCGGACGAGGGGGTGGGGGGTGGGGGGGGGGGGTGGGGTGGGGGGGGGGGGGGTTGGTGGGTTGGGGGGGGGGGGTGTGTGGGGTGTGAGGAGGGTGGGGGTATAGGAGGGTGGGGATGTGCTGGGGGGTTTTTGGGGTTGGATTCTGGGGGGCGGGGGGGGTTGTGTTTGGGTTGTTGGGGGGGGGTTCTGTATTTTGGTGTGTTTTTTGCGCTTTATGGGGTGTAGGTGGGTTAGTGGTTGGTTGTGTGGGGTGGGGGTGTTAGTGGTTGTTACCGGGGGGGTGGTTGGTGGGGTTTGTGGGGCTGTGTGTTTTGTTTGTATTTTCTCTTGGGTTTCTTTGGGGGTGTGGGGGTGTTGGGGGTTGTGGGGTGGGTGGGGGGGTTTGGTGGTTGCTGGGTGGGGGGGGGGGCGGTGGGCGTGGGTTGTTGTGTGGGAGGGGGGGGGTGTCGGTGGTTGGTGGGGTGTGGGGGATCGGGGGGGTGGGGTGGGGGCTGTGTTTTTGTGGGGGGGGTGGTGGGTGGTTTGGGTGGTGTGGGGGGGGGGTTTGGGTGGGGGGGGGTTGTTGGGGGGTTTTTGTTTGTGGGCGTTGTGGTTGGTTGTATTTGGGGTGGAGTGTTGCTCGTGTTTATTGGTGTGGTGTTCTTGTGGTTTGGGGTGGGGGGGGGGGGTTGGGGGTGTGGTCTGTGTTTGAGTGGGTTTTGGTCTGGTGGTTTGGGAGTGTTTTGTTGGGGTGTTGGGGGTTTTGGGGGTGGGATGGTGGGGTTGTGCGGGGGGGGGGTGGGGGGTGTGGGGGTGGGTCGTTGGGGGGTGCGTGGGGGTGTGGGGGGGAGGGGGTGGGGGGGGGTGGGTGTGGTTTGGGTTGTTGTTGTGGGTGTTGGTGGTGTTTTTGTTAGTAGTTTATTTGTTTATTGTTTTTTCTCTTTAGTGGGTTTGTTCTTGGGGGTACTTTTGGGTTTGGGATTGTGGAATTATGGGTTGGGTTGGTTGTTGGGTTTGATTGGGTGTTGTTTCTGTGGTGGTTGGGGGGGTGGGTGGTCTGTGGGGAGAGGGGGGTGTCTTTGTTGTTGGTGGAGATTATTTGGGGGCGTAGGGCGGGGGTGGGCGGGGGGGGTGGTGGGTGTTGGGTTAAGGGGGGTTGGAGGGGGGTGGGGGTGGGTTGTGGGGTTGTGGGGGGTGAGGTGGTGGGTGGGTTTGAGCCGTTGGCGTGGGGGGCGGGGTGTTTGGGGTGGGGTTGGGTTGGGTTGGGGGGGTGGGGGTGGTGTGGGTTGGGGGTGGGTGGGTGGGGGGGGGTGTGGGGGTGGGGGTTGTGTAGTGTGGGGGGTTTGGTGGGGGGGGTGGAGGTTGGGGGGGTTGGTTGTTTTTTGGGGGGGGGGGTGGGTGGGGGGGTGGTGGTGGGGTGGGTGGGGGGGAGGTGGTTTTGTTTTGCGGTGTGTGCGGGCGGGTGGGTGGGGGGGGGGCGGGTGGGTTGTGGGTGTCCCCCGCCCCCCAACCAACCCCCTCCATCCGCCCCCATCCCCACATTCCTTTTACTACCCAAAGTCTCATAATCATCGAGTCATACATCGCGGAAAATGCCCCTTAGTCCTAAAATGCCCACACCGGCCAACATGTCCCGTCTACACTAAGCCCAGCTGCCTGCTTCAGTTCGAACATAACCCTTTTAAACGTGTTCCTTTCCATGTCATTTTAATTGATTCCTAAAGGTTGCGATAGTCACTGCCTCATTTACTTCCTTTGACAGCTCGTTCCATACACATACCACCATCCTTTGTGTGAAAAGGGTACCCCTTTAAAATATTTTCACCTTCACCTAAAGCCTATGTCCTCTGGTCGGTCATCGATTCCCCTACTCTGGGCAAGAGGCTCTGCATCTACCCGATCTATTCTACTCATGATTTTATACACCTCTATCAGATCATCCATCGTCCTCCTGCGCTCAATGGAATAGAGTACCAGTCTACTCAACCTCTCCCTATAACTCAGTCCCTCGAGTCCTGGCAACATCCCCGTAAAGTTTCTCTGTACCATTTCCAGCTTGACAACATCTTTCCTATAACATGGTGCTCAGCAGAGAGCACAATAATCTAAATGCGGTCTTCCTAACGGCTTATAGAATTGCAACATGGCCTCCAAAATCTATACTCAATACTCTAACTAATGGAGGCCAATGTTCCAAAATACTGTTTGACCACCCTGTCCAGGTGATTCCACCTACAAGCCGACTCCGCTTTCAAGGAACTATGTATATGCATTCCAAGACATCCCTCTACTCCAGACTCTCTCCAGAGCCTAACATTCGCTGTGTAGATTCTGCCGATGTTACACTTTTGAAAATGCAACACCTCATCAAAGTCAAAAGTCAAAGTATCATTTATTGTCATTCAGATGTTTCGGTCTGAACGAAATGTCGTTGCATTAATTCTCGTGTTAAGTTTTCACCATTCCTCAAGTCTGGTGTGGGGCCACCACCTGTCTGCCACAGGTTGTTTACTGCATCATAATCAGCACAGAATATTGTGGGCCGAAGGTCTATCCTGTTTTGCGCGCTTTGTATGTTTCTATGTTTTCAAATATCATAAATGTTTTAAAAACTTATGGGTGACAACATTTAAATTATCTACTCGACACAGACGTCCGTCAGTGGTAAGTGATAATGACGTAGAATAATACTTGGTCTGGCACATTAACTATATCCAGCACCACATCTAACCCGTTGCCTGTCCCGCATTTTTACTCATTCTTTCTGCCGCGCTGAGTCCGGTCGAAGTCCAGACCTCATATCACGTCGGTGGTTTGAAGTGAAGTCCTGCCTTACATGCTTCAAATCCGCAAGCCTAAGATCATGAATCCCCTTCCGAGACAGTCTTGAGAACTTTTGTCAATTTATTTTGTCAAAGTGATGCATTGAAGTAAATGATCGAAAACAGTTTAAAAGGCTTATAAAATAAAAACCATGATAAAAACATTATATATATTTACTTTAAAAACAATATATACTATTTATATATATAAAGAACAATATTATAATTACTTGATGTATCTATTAATATATATATTTAATATATATTATTAAAGATACACCAAGTAATAAATTAGTACAAAATGTTTCAAGATTTAGCTGAAAAAAAACAAAATTATCTGTGTTCGACCTTTGCAACGCAGGTCGGTAACGGCCGTGCACATCAATGGAGCCGAGGTACCTACAACAGCTTTGTCTCATACAAAGGACTGCTCAGCAATATCAGGCTGTCGCCTCGGACTCAGTCCTGGGTTCAGGAACAGAGAAGCATCAGATTTGCATCTGCGGTCTGAATTGCGCTCAGAATTGCGCATCTGCGCTCGGTTGCCTCCTTCACCGACAGGCGATTTTTTTTCCATTTCGCCTCCCCCGTGGCCTAATATTGACGCCTTTCCCGGAGACGCGCCCGGGGCTTCTGCTGCAGTCGCAGCGTGGACTCTCATCGCGGAGCGGGCGAGCCCTCGCCGGGGATCGCCGGAGGGGAGCGCTCCGTTCGCAGGCACGCGGCAGCCTGAAACCGGGATCTGCAGAGCTCCGGCCGGTGCGTCGTCCTGGGCCTGGGATCCCTCGTTGGGGATCCCGGAGGAAAAGAGCTCCGACGGCCGGCCCGCGGTCAACATCTACCGCGGGCGCGGCGGGGACTTAGCATCCGGAGCGGTGTCTCTCTCCGGGGACCCCTGGAGAGGAGCTTCGACCGCCGGCCCTGCGGTCTGCGGTGCTTCCGGCTGCAGCGCGGCGAGGACTTTAGATCTTCGACCACCGGCCTGCGGTCCACACCAACCTGAAGCCGCGGGTCTCCGTGGGGAGGCACCGATTCAGGACTTACCTTGACTTTACCTTCTCTACTTAGCTGGACGCCCGCAGCGGCGGCTGCCTGCGCAGTGGTTTTGAGGTCCCGACCACGGGAAAATGGAGGACTGGCCATATGTTGTGCTTTCCAGCACAAGTGATAAATGTTGTGGTGGGTGTTTATGTTAAATTTTTACTGTGTTTTTGTGTGTTCTTTTTCATTATACCGCTGCTGCAAATTCATTTCACTTGCACTTTATGTAATAAAACTGATTGATTGATTGATTGATTGATTGATTGAATTCACCTCTGCAATTTATAAAATCCACGTCTGAACTGAGCTAATGCGTTGAAATTCAACCAGTTCTCTTCTAAATCTATCTGATTAATATGGTGCAAAAACATTCTAACGTCGACAATGAAACGTCTCTATTCAGCGGCTCATATCAAAAACATTATTAATTTTTGCTTTAGTTTACAGCGCAGAAACATTCGACGACCCACCGAGTCCGCACCGACTAGCGATCTCCGCACACGGACACTATCCTAACCACAAGGGTCAGTTATACATTTATACCAAGCCAATTAACCTACAAATTGTACGTCTATGGAATGTGGGAGGAAACTGAATATATCAGATAAAAACTCACGCGGTCCACGGGGAGAACATAACACTACACTCCGTACAGACAGCACCAGTCGTCAGGATCGAACCCGTATCTCTGGTGCTTCCCCCCCCCAGCCCCGCTCTAAGGAGCAACTGTGCCGCTGCCGCCAGCATACTGCCCTATATTTAATTTGAATTTCTCTTTTGCAGCTAATTTGTTGGCCAATTGCATCCTTTTCCGTGGCAAACTGTGGTCTCTCCAAATGCATCACTCGTTACCTGCTGGGAATGGCAGTCGCTGACCCATGAATTCTTACATTTAGTGTGATTTTTATATGAGATAATTGATGCCTATTTTCAACATTCTTTCTTTCAATCAATCCCCGTTTGTAGAGTTATTCTGACCATTATGTTTATTTCCATTGACTGTTCTGTGTGGCTCACTTGTGGCTTTTACTTTCGATCGATTTGTGTGCCATTTTGTCATCAAACATTACGAGCAAAATATTGCACTGAAAAGAATGCCACTGTGGCGATAGCTGTGGTATTTTGTACAAGTATTGTGGAAAACATTCCGTACTATTTCATATACGAACCTCGGGAGGTAGTTAATGGCATTGAGTGGTCGTGCTATGTAAAATCAAGCTTCTACACATTACCCATTTGGGCGGCATTTCTGTGGCTGGAAACGATCTTGACTCCGTTTGCGCCCTATGTGTTGATCTTGCTGCTTAATTCCCTGACCATCAGACACATTATACTGGCTAACCGAGTGAGGAGCGGACTACATGCAAACAACAGTACTGCGAAGCACACTGACCCAGAGATGGAAAACCGCGGAAAATCCATCGTTTTGCTGCTCGCCATATCTGGCAGCTTTATTCTCTTGTGGATGGTTAATTTGGTATGTTTCATATGCGTGCAATTTACTGACACGCAATTTTTGAATCAAGTTTTCAACGACCCACTTCACTATTGCTGAGTTATCCGGGTACATGCTGAAGTTTTGAGTTCTTGCACGAACACCTTTTTATTTATGCTGTATCCCAGCGAAAATTCAGAGACTGAACTGAAAAAACGTGATCAAATATCCTGTGACTCTTGTTGTCAAGGTAAATTAGCTTAAAGAAATGATTCACTCAAACTATATTTCTCCAAATAACAAAATGCAATTGCGAACAGAATTGAATGGGTTGTGTTATGCATTATAAGTGTCTACAAATGTACCAACGAAATCTCGTTATAGAATTTCAAAATAAATACAGAACCAAATGAAATAGCTTTATGCTATTGATTGCTCTTTAAGGTTGTTACTCCTAGGAAAAATACAAGTAATGACCTACCCAACCTCTGCGTGTAAATCCAGGTTTTCGAGTCCTAAAACAACCTTGTGAATCGTCTCTGCCCTTTTTCCAGCATCCCCCCCAAAATGATATCCTTTCAATAGCAGGGTGACCAAAAACTGAACTCCAAACGCGGCCTCAACAACGTCTTAGTACAACTGTAACCTAACGTCCCAACTTCTTTATTCTGCAACACTGACTGAGAGGCCCACTTGTAACAAAACCATTATTTACACAGGAAACAGTTTATTTAGAAGACTTACCGATCGGAACATGGATAGGAAAGGTTACCAGGGATAAGGGGCAATCGCGGACAGTTGGGGATAGCGTAGATGCTATGTTTTAAAGGGCATGGACAGTTCGGCTGGTCCTCTCTCCCGTGCTGGTGTGACTTTGTGACACTGGCCCTATGACTCTAGCCCAATATGCCGACGTATGTTCAGCGCAGACTAGGGCATGTTTCCGTTTTGTGAAAGCTCTATGACTATATCTCCCATTTACCCAGTTATACTGTTGTTTCTTGGATCCAGCCCTCGTTTTATTTGGCTATCCAAATTCGTCCTGGAACCGCCGAAACTTTGTGGGAAAGCAAGAGTCCCTCGTCTCACGACCTCTGTCAACACAGAGAGCAGAGCAGTCACCCAGTGGTTCGAAGGTTTCTGTGATGACTTTTTTCAGACTGACCAATTCGCCGGTCCGTAATGGCTTCGTCACAACTCGAAATGCAAACATATTTTTGAATAGTTCCAAAATATATACATTCATCAAGCGGACATTAAAAATAATGAACTTCAAAGTGTTGGAGTAATTCCGCGGATCAGAAGCATTTCTGGAAATATGGATAGGTGATGTTTCTCGAGATCCTTCGTCGCTCACCTGTAACGGCTGACACTGAACATCGCATATCCTTGTACTCCAGAGATTCTGCCTGTTTTGCATTGTGTGACTCCAAAACGTTATGCTTCAAGGAAAGATTCCAGCAACTCGAGTCCTTGCGTCAACATTAAAACGGGTTAATCATTTGAAATAATTAAAATAATAAAAGTACAGAAATTTGCTTACAATAGCTTGTTTATATTATCCATGGGCACGATATGAACTGGGCATTACCGCTCGGCGACGACGAGTGCCTTCGCTCCTGGATGCATTAGTGAATCCGACGCCGGGTTGCAATGCTCAAACATAGATATCCGAAACTTGCTGACCTTTGAATGTTTTTCGACTGAGAAACACCGCTGCAGTCAGTGACCGTCAGCCAAACTGGATTAGCTGCGGTCCCTTAATGCTTCATCGAAATAATTGTTGCCCTAATATACATAAATACGTGGAGGTTCAGTGCACAAGCAAGCGACATTTGACGTGTGAATATTTGAGATCCGTCAGGAGACACACTGCGCAAGGAAAGAAGTTAACCAGTACACAAAAAGCGCTATAAAATGTTGAAAATCAGGAACCCTTCCAAATATCGTTAGTCGTCTCCACATACTACGCTGATTTGCACCCTTCTCACATAGTAAGAAGAAGAGGTTTTACCAGAATGCTACTTGAATTAGAGAGTATTAGCAACTAACTAGGAAGCAAACCGTTCCAGACGGGTACGGTGTCATGACAAAGGATCAATCAATAATTCTGCAGAGTCCATGTGAGGGGGGGAGGGGAGGGTGCGCTATAATCCTCATTTAAAAATTGAAAGCCTGTCAGTGTATTCCGAGTCTCGGGTTTTATTCAATGAAAAGAAACTCAATATACGTGACTAATTGACATGATAGGCTGCGATAGATTGGGAACGTTCCTTCAAGAATTCTCAGGAATAGGGTGTGAATTGAGATAGGGGAATGCGAGGAGTAGAAAACATGGACAGAAAGGAAACGAGGGAAAGGTGAGGATGGAAGTCGGAGGGATCCCGGCGATCGGCCAGCAGGAGGACGGTGAAATAGTGGTCGGTAATTGCAAACCATGGCATGAATAATCACAATAATTGTCATTCCCGTTTTGGGCCAACAATAAACCCGGAAATGTATATCAAAGGTGAATTTCAAATACAATTAGAGGGTGTAAGATTCATGGAAAGGAAATATTGAAGGGGCACACTTGTTATTCAGAAACAGTTTATAATTCAGCAAGGCGAGACAAAGGTCATGCTATAGAATGATGAAATATGGCATGAATGTAATCTTTCATGTAACATGGAAACCGTTGCATGTAAATGCTTCTGAAGATACGCAGTTCGGTAGGTGCGTCAAACGAGGGAGTCAAAGGAATGCATACTTCCATTCTATTTTCAAAAAGCAGGACATAAATAATCCAAGAAATATTCTGTTCACTGATCAAGAAGGAGCTAAATGCAAAACCGTAAATGAATGGAGGACATATTGATTGGAATGACCATTAATCCCTATGGCCTGGTAGTACTGTGGCTTGGTTGCACTTGAGAGATAGACCAAGAAATACTGGATGCACTGGCGGTCATTTAAAACAACATTGATGCTCTGCAACAGTTTAAAATAGTTGGAAGATAACTAATGTAACCTAATTTCTAGAAGAACAGATGGACAACAGCTGATTATGGGTCAGATAGACTGACATCGACAGCGAGGAAAATGGTAGAAAACACACTGAAATAAGCCCTTACACGTGTCTCCTCGATAGGGCCTCACGCGTGTCTCCTCGGTCCCCGCAGCTCCGTCCTTGCACCCCTTCCCACTAGTTGCCACAGAGATATAGTCCCCCCTCAGTCCTTACCTTTTCACCCTATCAGCCGGCGCATACAACACTTAACCCGCCGTCATGTTCGCCAGCTATAACTGGATCCCACCTCTAGTCGCATCTTCCCATCTCCACCCCTTTTCCGCCTTCACAGAGACCGTTCCATCCGCAACTCCTCAGTTAACTCATTACCGACCCACCCAAACCACCCCATCCCTATCTACCGTCCAATGCAACCGCAAAGATGAAATATCTGCCCCGATTGCCTCCTCTCTCGACTCTGTCCAGGGACCCTGTCAGTCCTTTCAGGTTAGGCAGAGATTCACTTGCACCTCCTCCAACCTCATCTCCTGTATCCGTTTTCAAGGCGTGGGCTCTTACACATCCGCGACACCAAATGTAGACTCGACGGTAGTTTCGCTGAACACATTCACTGAGATACTGAGCCCCTGGAATTGAGATAAGGACCTTGTTGATAAGGGAAAACAAAGCCTAGGGATGAACAGTTTTCTTCGCTAGTTGCGTACCGGAAGCGGGGCGGTTGAATGTAGGAACCCTAACTTTCAGGAAATAAACTCATTATATTAATGCAATCATTTCCACGTCTGTACATCAACACAACGGCAGTTGATTGATTGATTGATTGATTGATTGATTGATTGATTGATTGATTGATTGGTTAGTTGATGGAATCAATGCCAACCATCGATCACCCGTCCATACTAGTCTGTGTTATCCCACTTTCTCATACATCCCCTACACAGTTGGGGAATCTTAGATGGGTTAGTTAACCTAAAATCCACCACGTCTATGTGTGAGAAAACCGGGGGAAACCCACGCGATCACAGGGAGCAAGGGCAAATACTATACAGATAGCACCAGAGGGCAGGATCGAACCCGGATCTCTCGCCTCATGAGGCAGCAGCACAATTTGCTGCGCCATTGTGTCGGATGTGTAAGGATGAAACCAGCGATGGTGCAGAATCTTATGGGTGATATGGGCAGAAACTGGCTGTGAGCAGACACGGGGCACAGCCAGGATAACGACGAAAAAAACATGATATCCTCTTTCTTGGCAATACAGGAAGAAATATTATTAATTGAATGGATGTACATTGGGCAAGGAAGAGATGCAGCGTGACCGTGTCACATATGTAACGATCGCTGACGGTATGCCCCAGTCTACCAGGCAGCGAAAGGTGCAAATGGCATACTAGCCTTTAAAGACAGTATTCGTTTATAATGAGTGTCTTGTCTACAGCCTCCATCTTCTTCTTGCGTGTGGCGTGCACAGCCTATAGTTGTTGGACAACTTGTTCTATTTGATCTTATTTGATTGCACGCCGGGTTGATTGCATTCATCGAAACAGGGCGGACCACGTAAATGTCGCAATCTTCCACCCCCAACCTCCATAAGACCAGGCCCTTGAATATTGTGAGCTGTTTTTGGCCTCCTTGTCGATTAATTGGTGTTCTTGCCGTGGATGAAGCGGTTAAGGTTCAACTATTTGATTTCTAGGGTGGTAGGTCTGACATATGAAGAGAGATTGTTGGACTCGTATTTTATCAAGTTTGATTCCACCGGTAGACGGTGAATTCAGTTTAAGGGTTCACAGTTTTAGAATAAGGGTCAAGTTATTAAATATGAGATCATAGAAGTTTCTCATTTCGGCGCAACTCTAACTCGCCAGAGTTATCCCGCTCATCCGCCAATGCAGCTTTCCCGTCCCATCTCCCCCCTTTTGCATCCCACTACCCGTAATTAGTCCAAGAAGAGTTCCGACTAGAAATATAATCTATCCATTGTTCTCCAGAGATGCAGCCTTGCGCGCAGTGTTAGTGGGTCACTTTTTGTCTTTGGATTTTGTACTTCTTTTTATTGAGTCTGGTCAACCGCATATTTTCATCAATACAAGAAATCCGCTGAAGTCCACGATTTTCCTATTTCCCAATACATTAGCAGCTTTTAACGGCTACCCGCGAGCTAGGAATAGGTCCACGGCCTGCAGCATGTTGAACTCCCTACAATAGTATATTAATAGACCAGCAGGGCTGGATTCCGAGCCGATCGCTGTGGGTCGGCTAATGATCATTGTTTCGTCACCGCTAAAACCAGCGGCTGATTCCAGTGTGGTTAATTTGTTCGGTGTTTAAAGGCATGAGACGCTGTTTCAATTTAGAAATTATCGAGCAAAAAAAAAGAATTCGCGATACAATGTGTGGCAGTGGAACATGCTTAAGCGGTAACAAGTCATTAAAAAAGGTGCAGGAAGGAAATGCAAATGCTGGTTTAAACCGAATATAGACACAAACAGCGGGATTAACTCCGCAGGACAGCAGCATATCTGGAGATGACGTAATGGGTGACGTGAGAAATCAATATGGGCATCTTAGAGCTTATAGCAGTGGTATGAATATTGATTTCTCTAAACTTCGTAATCCCGCCATTCCCTCGATCTCCATCCGTCCCCCACCCACGACTGACCAGCTTCTCGTTTTCACCCAACATACAGCAAACAATGGCCTGTTTTCTTTATAATCGTTACTTTTAAGCATTTATTTCATTCATCGCTCTTTATTTCTCTGCATCATTGAAATGAATTGTATTAAATACATTTTATTAGCCAAGTGTGTATACATACAAGGAATTTACATTCGTGCTTCACTCGCAAGTAACAGCACGATATACAGTAGAACAACACTATATACAGTACATCGCCTATATATCTCGTTTCCCTTTCCAATGACTAGTCTGAAGTAGGGTCTCGACCCGAAACGTCACCCATTCATTCTCTCCAGAGATGCTCCCTGTCCCGCTGAGTTACTCCAGCGTTTTGTGTGTATCTTAAGTCACTTTAAAAACGTGCAGGGAAGACTACACGTGAGGTGTATTTGGTAGAATAGCTGAATCTCTAAATCACGTTCAGTATCATTCTTACAGCGTTTATTTCCCTCACTGAATCCACTGAACAGTCATGGAAATATAATATTGCAAAAATTATTTTAAACATGCATTTTAGGTGAATTAATATGAAGTGAAAGTTAGCCCTTCATAAATATTGCGCATTTGCTCCATGAAACACCAAATATGAAACTACACATTAAATTGTTACGTTCAAGAGCATTGTAGCTGCCATTGAAATAATTTCGATGTGGAAAATAAACATCGAGATTGTATCACGTGTTTTGCTAATTAGAAACAAATTTTGACCCTGTTTAATTAGTTTCTGCAGCTAATGCCAATTACATTCCGCGTCATTTGAGGATTCAGTCAGATATAAATTCGTCTTCAACATGAAAGTACGTTATTCGCCTGCGCGCGCACAATTGTGCTTCGCTGTAATTATGGGCTGCCGGTAATATTACGGATAGAAAATATTTACTATCCCATTCTTGCGTTGGTCGGTGTTCCTGGTAAGTCGCTTATAATCTATTTATGTTTTTTTTTCCATGAAGTAAATTTGGAATCCATTAAGTGAATGTCTAAGAGCAGTAACCACCTGAATGACAGTATTATGCGGTACGCGGCAACAATTTGATGTGGTGGTCGGGTGATGCTCGGAAAAAACAACAGAGCGGTCCAATCTGCTCTTGAATTTGATCGTACGTGTTTTCAAGGTTTTTCTATCTCCTGGTCCCGGCAGAGAAGGACGAGGAATGAACCTCTTAAACGACCCTTCATGATCTTGAGTGCTTTCCCGAGGCAAAGTATAAGATGGGGTCTAGAGTGTGTACTAGAGTAGACTGCGTATCCAATTGCCTGCAATTATTTCGGCAACTGTCCGTTAATCATTGAGTTATCATTATATTATCTTTTTTTCAGCTAATTTGGCAGCAATCCTCATTCTCGGTCGCGGGAACTGCGGTCTCTCCAAATGTTATCAGTCGGTACCTGATGGCCATGGCGTTGGGCGACCTGATGGTCCTGATATTTGAAGTCATTCTGTATGAGATAGTGGATGATTACTTTTCATATTCCTTCCTCAAACCACACTCCAGTTTGTAAAGTTATTCTGACTCTGCTGTTTGTTTTTCCGTTGACTGCTCTGTCTGGCTGACTGTGGCATTCACCTTTGATCGGTTCATAACTATTTGTCACCAAGTGTGGCAAACAACATATTGCACTGAAAAACTGCAGCGTTGGTAATAGGAGTGGTGTGCTTTCTAAGTATTTTAGAAAATGTTCCATATTATTTTATATATGAACCTAGAGAAGTGATTGAAAATGTAGCTTGGTCTTGCTATGTCAAGTCCATTTCTATATTTTACCTGTATGGGTGACGTTTTGTGTGTTGGAGACCGTTTTAACCCCATTTGCACCATTTGTTTTGATTTTGATGCTCAACTCCATAACTATCACACATCCTACTGGCCAACAGAGTGCGGAGCGGTCTCCACGGAAAGAAGGGCGCCGAGCATCAGACTGATCCCGAAATGGAGAATCGGAGGAGATCAATAATTTTGCTGCTCGCCATATCTGGAAAGTTTTATAGTGTTCTGGGCGGTAAATCTAATATGCTACGTGCAGGTTCAATTTACAGATACTCAATTTTTACAAGCCACTTACAACGACCCTTTCACCATTGCGGAATTTATCCGGCTATATGCTGAAATGTATAAGCTCTTGTACAAACACTTTTATTTATGCAGTCTCTCAGAGAAAATTCAGGGAGGAATTGCAGAATGTGATCAAATGGCCACTGCTTCTTATGATGAATGTAGTTAACATCATCAAACAAAAAATGTGCTGGTTTTCACCGTAAGAAGCCGAAGGTGCTCATGCTGGCTTTTATAGTAAATGGCTGAATAGAAGACACAAAATGTCCTTATTCTGACCATGGTTTGTGCGGCGGCCAAAACGGGTGCTATGGTGTCCAGCATTCGCATTGTAGTCCATGTCAAGATGTCAAGCGCAGAAGGTTAAGGGGGACTTGATTGAGGTCTTTAAAATGATGAAAGGGATAGACAGAGTTAACGTGGATACGTTTTTTCCCATTGAGGGTAGGGAAGATTCAAACAAGAGGGCATGATATGAGAATTAAGGGACCGAAGTTTCGGGGTAACGTGAGTGAACTTCTTTACTCGACAGAGGGTGGTGGCTGTGTGGAATGAGCTTCCAGCAGAAGTGGTGGAGGCAGGATCGATTTTAACATTTTAAGAGTAAAGTGGATAGGTATATGGACGTGAAGGGAATGGAGGGGTATGGGCTGAGTGCAGGTAGATTGGGACTAGGGGAAAACAAATGGTCGGCACGGACCTGGAAGGGCCGAGAGGGCCTGTTTCCGTGCTGTAATTGTTATATGGTTATATTATATGGTTTCCGTTTCTTTAAAAGCAAAAACTAAATTAAACATTTCCTGGTCTTGTTTTGGTACAATGGAGATTTCTACTTGGACAATTAGTTTAGGTAGCAGATTACACATTTGGTACTGGTATCTCTTTGAATATTCCCTTCATCTCTCTCCTAAACCCTGGAAGCATTACTTTAAATCATTGTCTTTGGTTTCTGACTCAGTATGCCATCATATTGGCATGGATATCCTGAACCTAACGGCCTATTTCCTTATGCAGATCTATGAGTCTCTGACTTACAACAAACCCTTCACTATTTCAGTAACTGAAATTACTGCATAAATGCAGAGGTGTTCAAACTCTTGCACAAATACACTTGTGCGGTGTTTTCGTTAAAAGTTGACAGAGTAATTGGATAACGGGATACGATGTCATTTTACTTCATTACAATTCAGCTCAATGTGAAGGAGATGCCGAGAACGGCTGATGTTGTAACCTCGAGCAAACCACAAAGTGCTGGATTTCGCAGCGTGAAAAGGGATCCTGGCCCGAAATAAGTAAGGGGGAGTCCATTCCCTCCATGGATGCTGCCTGACTGTCTGACTCCCTTCGCACTTTGTGTTTTGCAGCTAATTTTAACCTTACTTCCCGGAACTGAAATTTGACATGAAATCCAAACTGAATGGAAGTTGTTTCAAATGATGCATTGCATTCGGCATTCTTCAGAGAAAATCTGAACATACGGAATTTTATGAAATAATGTCACATATAAAGTATGGAACATTTTATTGTTTATATAACACTGGATCCACGAGGCCCATATAGTATGACTTTAAAATAGGCTAGAATTTATGAACCAGAACTTGCGGCTAGAATAATAATGCGGCAACCGAGCAAAAACTTGCAGTACGCGAATGCGCAATTGTGAAAATTAAAATAAATAAACTGCAAAAGCATGAGATATGAAATGTGAACATCAACAATAAATACTCGTCAAGTCAAGTTCATGTTGCCGGCGCGGCTAAATGTGTTCAATATTTTCGGTTTTGTGGAGTTGGGAGCATGTTCTCGGTTATTTTCTCTGGCCAGCTGGCGCAGCTGGAGCTGGAGCCTCACAGCGGCAGAGACCGGGGTTCGATCCTGACTACGGATGCTGTCTGCACGGAGTTTGCACGTTCTCCTCGTGATCTGCGTGGTTTTTCTCCGAGATCTTCGGTTTCCTCCCACACGGACAGGTTTGTAGACTGATTGGTTTGGTATGAATGGTCCCTTGTGTGATTAGGATGCTGATAATATGTGGGGGTGGATGGACGGCGCGGACTCTGTGGGCCGAACGGCCTGTTTTTGCGCTTTATCTCTAAATTAAAACTAAACATAGGCTGCAGCTATTTGAAGGTCCCTAACGTGTGAACCCTACTGTACAAAGGCATAGGAGATGTGAGCTTGTTGCCGAGCTGCATGCAAAGTCAGCTTGGTGATAACAGGCAGAGAGTCGTAACATATTGATTATTTCTTTGACTGGAAAGTCTGTAGAATGCTACCGGTATTTGTTTCTGTATATAAAATTACTTGGATGTTTACGTAGATGATCTGATTAATACCTTTGCAGACGAGTGTCAAAGTTCGTGGGTTAGATAGAGAAGAATTATATCCTAGGATACAGCTGGAGAACTGCTTGGAACATTGGCACATGGATTCAGTTTCATAGAGTCATACAATTTGGAACATTCCCCCAGCCAAGTTATCCATGCTAATTATAAATTGTGATTTGTAATTTCAGTTGTAATTTTTAGAGATATAGCATTGGAAATGAGCCTTCGGTCCGCCGAGTCCATGTCAACCATCTCAACAATTCTATGTTATCACACTTACTCTTCCATTGCCTGCACAGTCGGGCAATTTAGAGTGGCCAATTTACCCGAAACCCGCGCATGTCATTAGGATGGCAGAGAAAACCGGAGTACCAGGAGGAAACACACGCTGTCGCAACGGGAACGTGCAAACACCACACAGCCACCACCCAGGTCAGAATCGAACATGGTGCTCTTGCGCTGTGAGGCAGCAACTGCGCACTGTGCTGATCTTCAATGTGCCTGCAACTGTCCATACAGTTGGAAAGAGTAGGGTAAAGGTAATCGACTTGCCTATCTTCTTAAGCGGAGCTATTGAGTATGAGTTCGACGACGTTACACCTATGCAGAACGTTGGTAAACAGACATTTGGATTATTACGCAAAGTTCTGGTCGCAACAGTAACATTGTGGGACCAATTGCGGGAGTTCAGAGGATATGCATTAGGATACTCCCTGGAATGGAGGACTAAAATTATAACCACAAATTGGATGAGCATATTTCGTTTCGCTGAAAAATGAAGGTTGACGTCATAGAGGTGTGCAAACTTACAGGTCACATACCCAGGATGATATTAGGAATCTTTCTCGCAGCACGATGAAGTTCACCACTGGAACGCACAAAATTTATTTATGGAGTGGTCAATTTGAATGAGATATGCGTGGATTTTTTCCCACAAGGACGGCAGCGTATACCTGCCACAGTCGGTAATGGAGGTCGAAATGATTAAAATGTTTAAAATGCAGTTGGATAAGTTCTTAAAGAAAAAATGTGTAGAACATTATGGGCCTTTTAGCAGCTATTGGGATTTGGGATCGCCGGAGGGCTTCAATTCGTTTGGCTGGGGTCAGGATCCAATGAACGACTGGTGCAGATGGGAGGCTGGAAACCGTGGTAGAAGGTGATGAAAGAATGTTCAGAGGACAGAACCGGCCGGAGCACGGCAGCGAGCGAGGATGGGCTGTTGCATTGAATTACATTTATGTTAGTGCGAGAGGCTTGAGGGATAAAGCGGATGAGCTCACGGCGTGGATAGGTATGTGCGACGCGGATGCTACCAAAGTGGTACGTTTTCGGGGGAGAGAGGTGGGTTCAAAATAGGAGAAGGTATAGCTTCCTTGAATAAGGAGAATGTCACGGCAGTCTTCCAGGATGACATTACTGGTGGTTCCTCCAGTGAGGCTTTATGGGTGGACAATAAAAATGGGATGGTCACCGTGTATGCAGTGTACTACAGGCCCCGAATACGCATCCGGACTTTGAATACATATACGCATTGATATTGCAGGCAGCTGCAAGAATAATAATGTTATAATTGCAGGGGATTTTAATCTTCCCGATGCTGACCGGTAATAGACTAAATGTACAGGGTCGATCACCCAGAGTTGAGGAATAGCGATCCAGCGGAAATCGGGTGAGAGGTTAAAGAATTAATAGGAACCTGAGTGTGCACTTGTTTCCACAAAATATGGTGGTAACATGGACGAGCTGCCGGAGGAGATACTTGAGGCAGGTAAAACAACAAAAGGTTAAAATACATTTAGATAGATTACTGTATATGAAGGGTTTATAAGGATGTGGGCCAGGCGGAATAAAGTTGGAATCATGCAAATCGGTCATTTTGGCCGGCAGGGATACGTTGGGGCGAAGGGCCTGTTTCCGTCTGTATGAATATATCTTAGCCGGTATGGACAATGCGGTGCGAAACGGCCTGTTTCTGCGCTCTACGGTTCTATAATTCTATGACTCCATATTATCATCGGCACATTTCTAAGCAAAGAACATACTTGAGATGTTAAACATAGATCACAAAAATATATAGTACAGCGAGAGGCCTTTCGGCCCACAATGCCATGCTGGAGATTTTCCCAATCTCCCCGGGAAGGGCCGAGAGGGCCCTGTCTCCGTGCTGTAATTGTTATATGGTTATATGGTTAAATCAACGAAACCTTCACGGTCGCAGTCGGCATTCCCGATGCAGACATAAATGCAGCGGCAAAAGAGTTGGCGAATGAGGCCAGAGTACAAATGGAACAAGAGCTGTCAAACGTATCCGAAATAAGGCCGGCATAGCTGGTATTCGAATGCACATGGCATCCATTCACGCATTGAGTACACCCTTGACGTGGATAGAGTGAGAGGAATCCAAAGTTGGCCTGGGCGCGGAGAAATTCCGCCAGCGTGGAGGATTGTTAATAGAGGGACATTGCATGGGCTCTGATCGAGGATGAACTGGGGGGGGGGGGGGCCTTGAGACCAAGTGGAGGATAGAGAACTGAAGGGACTGGACGTGCATGGTAAAATTTGCATCGGATGTCTAGCAGCTGAAAGTTATTGAATAAATAAATGTCCGGATTCTTGTTGACAGACAGGACGGCTGTGCGTTGCGACGGGTGAGATCAACGTGGATCAGGGTAGTAAAGAATTCAAAACGGTTGATGTTGCGACGGCAGTTCGAGGTAACATAGCCCAGTAGGTTGGTGGCCGGCAGTATGAAGCCAAGTGGAGGGGAAATTTGGAGACGGGGAATTGCGTTAATACTGGAAGGCAAATCCCCCCTCCCATAGAAAAGATCAGATGACGGGGAAGCGGAAGAAGTGCTCTACATTATGGTAGAGCTACGGGTTGGGGTAGGGAGTGGGGGCTTTCATTGACATGTACGTGCAAGGGTATGAAGATAACGCTTCTGTTGAGAACTGACGCCGTACTGCAGCCTAAAAAGAAATGTCAGGGGAGATGTTGAATGCCAATGGTGAGGGTTGTGTGTAAAAGGGAAGATGGATCCAGGGTTGCTCGTGTGAAATGCAATGAGGAGATGATGGGGGTTGAGAGTATGAGACTAGCGTACGGCTGGTGCCATTATTGAGCTTCCCTACTGGGAGAGGGGTTGAGAAGGATGAGGGGTGACCTCTTTGATACCTACCGAATAGTGAAAGGCCTGCATAGAGTGGACGTGGAGTGGCTATTTTCACGAGGGCAAAGCCTCAGAGTTAAATGACGTTCCTTTCCGAAGTCGACGAGGAAGAATGTATTTCGTTAGATGCTGGAGAATCTCTGGAATTCATTGCCCCCAGAAGCCTGTGGAGACCGTCAATGGATATTTTTAAGGCATAGATAGATAGATTATTGATTAGTACGGGTGTCAATGGTTATGGAGAGAATGCAGAGAAAAGTGGATTGGGAGGGAATGCTAGGTCAGCCATTATTGAACGACGGAGTGGACCTGATGGGCCGAATGGCCTGATTCAGCTCCTAGCACTTATGAACTTATGATCTGATGATCGCGAAGTTGTTGGGGCCAACGGCATGGAGCCCTCTGCATGGAACGGGGCCTGGAACCGATGAGACCCGACAGATCCGGCCCGCTAGTGTCCGATTGTGAGGGAAGGAACGGTGGAGTCAATCCCACCGACCCGCCGGCGGACGGTGTGTGGGGGTAAGGTCGTCAAATGGCGTGGACAGGCACAGTGTGGGGACCGACGGGGGAAGCTGTGCCGATAGGTGGAGCTTCGCCGTCAGTAGGTTCGGCTTGGGAGTGGCCGAGGGGGTAGTGGTGTCTGACGCCGGCTGCAGCTTCGACGGTGAGGGTTACAGAGTGTATTTAGTTCTATGTTAGTCCACTTTCTAGTCCAATCCCTACAACATTTGGACAATTTACCCATAAACCGACAAAACCCACACAACTTTAGAATGTGGGAGGGAACCTGGGCACACTGAACAAATAGACGCCATATCACGAATAATTTGTAAATTCTACAACGACTGCACTCAAGCTCAGAATCGAACCTGGATATTTAGCGTTGCGAGACAGCAACCTTACCCGTTTTCTTGGGCTGAAATTGGCACTTTTTGTCACTGCATGCAGATTGTAATTCAATATATAGATTGCTGAAATTCATCTTGTTGAGCGTCATCTCTGCTGCTCGCAAATACTGCTCGTCACATGCTCACCAAAGCTGCACATAGGACTTTACTGTATGTGAAGAATGCTCCCGACCAGAAACGTCACCTCTCTATGGATAGACACAAAATACTGAGCAACTCATCGCAGCAGAGAGCTTCCCCGGAGAACATGGATGGGCGACGTTGTGGGTCGGAACCGTTCCTCATTCTGAAAAAGGGGTCCTTTCGCCCTTGCATATTCTCCAACAATGCTGCCTTATCCGCTGATTTACTTCAGCGTTTTGTATCGCCATTCGTTATAAACCAGCACCAGCTGTTCCTTGTTATTACGTCACCCATCTCTGCTCCTGACCTGCTGCCTGACCCGCTGTGTAACTCCAACACTTTGTGTATTTTTGGTAAATAAGTATCTACGGGTCGTTGTGTTAATGTGCAGTAAACTTTACCCGTTAAATGTATATCAATTTCTAGTACCATATCTGTGTCCATAATTTCACAGCTGTACAATAAAAGTGTTCTAGTTAACATGCAATGCCATACTTGTCGATGAACGGCATCTGCCTGTAGATGATGCACCTACCGACTCCTCCTTCCGAACCTGTTCTCTGATGCTGTGTGGATTTCTAATGTTCTCCCTGCCACCGCGGGGAATTTCCTAGGGGACTCCAGTTACTTTCCACGACCAAAAGTCGCAAGTAGTTGACAGGGCAAATAGCCTCTATCATACTGCCCTGATTCATCTGGGCTGCTGATTCAATAGTGGGCATTTGAGTGGTTCATTAGGGAATAAATTAAATGGGCGTGCGGTAGGGAAAGTGAATGCAGCCAGTACCCTGACGCACGGTATTGACCCGATGGTGCAAATGGTATCTAGGAAAGTCAGATGCAATGATATAATGTAGAAGGCAACGTAAATTTAGAAACGGGTTTTTCACTTTGAACACTTATATCACCAACAAACACTTTATTGAATTGGAAATGAAAATGAATGGGCTCTTAATCACCTTATTAATTCATCCCTGAATTTTTTCTGGGACACCCCATAAATAAACGTATTGGTGCAGCACTCAGAGACCTCAGCATAAATCCGGACAGTTCCGCAATGGTAAATGGGTCCGTTGCTATCTGTTGATGCAAGCTCCACGTCGAGGAAGTGTACACTCAAGAGGCATACAAAATTTACCATCCACAGTAGATGAAGCTACCGGATATGGCCATCAATAGAATGATGGACTTCCTTCTGCTCTCCACCTCTTGATCCGTGCCGCCCTCGTCCTTCGTTTTCCCTAGGAGTCCGCTCCTCACTCTGTTGGCGTGTATGATGTGCCTGATTGTCAGGGCATTGAGGAGCATGATCAGCAAAATTGGTAAAAATGGGGATAAAACGAATTTCGATGGACAAAAGTGCTGCCCATATTGATGAGGTGTAGAAGTCTTTGCTTTATGCTACAGAACCAACCCACATTGTCAATTATTTCTCGAAGTACGTAGGCAAAATATATAGGTATATTTGTGATAATAGAGAAGATACATGTCAGCGATATCACCAAAAGCCGCAGTTCTCTCGGTGCAAATATTTTGTTCGTAATTTCTGAGTGCATATAGTGACAATATCGATCGAAGGTGAATGTCACCGTTAACCAGACAGAACAATCGAAACAAATATAATCACAGACAATAATTAGCCTACAAATTTGAGTTATGTTGAGGAATGAATAAGGAAAATAGCCATCGGAAATCTCGGAGAGAATTAACCTCGAAGATCAGAGCCATTAAATCAGCTACCGCCATGATACCAGGTAGCGGGAGATACATTTGGAGAGTCCGCACACTTTCCCGCCGAGAGAGAATTACGATTGCCACCAGGTTAGCTGTAGGAAAGACGAAATTAAAATCACAAACATTCACAATTCCAGAAGAACATCAATTTGACAGTTCTGTGAAAGTAAATGGAGTATATGAGAATGTCACCTGCCCCTTTTAACTCGCGTCGCCCACACATCTCTGATTCCGGAAAAGACCTGAAAGATGGACTTCGCAAACTAATAGTGAATAAAATGCAGTGGCCAAGGCCATGACTGCATATGCAGATTCGCGGCACATCGTGGAACGATTATTAAGGGGTCTGACGGGCATAGTGATACATATTCAATCGTGAATTCCATTCGCCTGACCACAGAGGGAATTTGGAGAGTAAAGAATAAATCGCCGACTTGCTCATCACAGTCCAACACCATACCTAATGTAATAAACCTTCCATCTGCAGCAGAATGCAGCATCAACTTAAGAACAAGAACAGTTTGCTGATTACCGCTGTTGACAAAGTATTGCGTGTAAACATAAAATCGCATCGAGATGTCCCGCGTGAGGCGTAGCCAGTCTCACATTGCGCACTAGCAAGTTGCAGATTGATTTTGCGATGCACATATGAATGCAAATACTGCATCCAATCCATGCCCTCTGCTAAACTTTATTTCCTAACGCACGCGTGAAAACGCACGCGTCCTTTTTTTTCGCCACCTTTCCCTCAAGGCAAATGGACAGCAGGTGCATTGTCCCCTGATAGCTCAGATACCGAGGATGGATACTGGTCATTAGTGCTGTTTGCATCTTCTCCCCTGCGCTGGCGTAGGTTCTCCCTGGTCATTGCTTGGTGGATTGATTGGTGCAGCATGGTAACAGGTCCCCAGCACATCGAGCAGTGCCGATCATCCATCACCCATTTACACTAGTTCACATGTTCTCCAACGTTCGCATCCACTCCCTGCTCACTAGATGCAAATACAAGAATGCATTACTCAACTACATACCAGAAGTGTTTGTGAGGGTCCAGAGCTGATCAACGCAATCAGCCGAGATGACGTACATATTCCACACAGGGTCCTAGGTCAGGATTAAACCTGGTCTCTGGCGTTGTAAGGCAGCAGTTCACAGAGCTGTTCCGTTTATGTGGTCGGCACAGTTCCCCGTTTGACCATCTACTTGGATTCTATCTGGCTGGTAGTTTACTTGTCCAAGTACGTTTCTCGCTAATGCGTCGGCTCATGGCAAAAACTTTGGGTTAAATTGAGAGGAGCAGGTCAACGGAAAAATCAGCCGATTGCGGTTGCTCGTGACGCAGACCAGATTGATCGACCTTGCCGCGCTCCATATCATCGGGGCAATATTCACTGCATTCGCTGTCAGTCCACTTCGATTTGGCGATGAAGAAAAAATTACCGCTCTGTTTTTTTTTTTCACAGCGCTAATGGAGTCAGAAGCGTCCGCACCAGCTACAGATTCGTTCTCGCACGTACACGTGTGAGCATCTGTAATTCAGTGTGCGGGCGGACGGAACCGGTGTAAAGATATGAGCCGCAAAATGCTGGTATCAGTAACTCAAGAATAATTAATAGCACAGAACGTTTTCAACACTAAAGGCGAGAGAGCGGAACATGGGTAGATAATAATACATGACTTACCAGAATACCCCAATGATGACAAGGATAGGGTAGAAAATGTTCTCTACCTGGTTGATTACCGCTTTTTTCCATGCCCAGATGTAATACGACGTGTTCCTGCCATGACATGACAGGTCGCTTGCTTTTAAAGTTAGCTGCATATTGTCTCCAGATAAATCATATGGCTTCTAATCAAGGAAATTAATTGGGATTAGTGTCAGTCAGTTTAAACAAACAAAACCTCATCTCGTTAGCTGCTGCTAAATATATTATTGCGCAACAACTACCAGCATTGTTCTATAAGATAGATAATTATATTACTCTATTACACAAAAATAGGGAGAATTATTAGTAAGAACATATATTTATTAATCTATTCACATTCTCTGCTTCCAGCGGCAAAGAATGTTGAATTATCCACGCATATCCATTTTCCTATCTAAAACCTTCTTGCACAACACACTCCATCTGCTTTCACCGCCATTCCTGGCAGCCCGTTCCAGCCACTCGCCACGACCTGCAAAACCTCCGCCGCGTATCTGCTTTAAAATGTTGTACCATCTCAATTAAAACATATGCCCTCTAGTCCCATACCAGCAAGGATATGTTTCCTGAGTGGTTTACCTCATGTAAAGGTTTCCGACAATTATGTTTATTTATATTATCGTCTCTCTCTGCATCCTTCAGCAATTCCAGAGAAAGCGATCAAACAGATTGTCCAATTTATCCTTGTAACAAATAGAGTCCAATCGAGGCAGAATTCCAGTAGAACACCTCTGCATTCCACTCCAAAGCTCCACGCTCATTACTGCAAGGGCCCCCCAGAACTGCACTCCAACCCTCCAAATGAGGCCTAACCAACACTGTGGAGAATAGCATCGTGACTTCGTGATCTTTGTAATCAAAGCCTGCCCAACGATTGGGCAAGCATCCCATACGCCTCCTGAACGATGCTTTCTGCTTATGATGCTACTTTCAGGGAGCTACACATCTGGACACAAAATATCATTCTTCATATCAAGTGTGTTTGTTTAAGAGTCCTGGGCCGTGCCAACCGTAATAGTTTCGCTTTATATGACCTCAGCAAAAGGCAACAATCCTAGCGACACCGAAAGTAAATCCATCTGAACACTTCCCCGCATATGTCTGGTCTGCAGCTGACCGACATCCCACTGTGTACTTTGTACAATATTCTCCCCTCATCTCGCAACTCAGCAATATCTACTTTGTCTGCAGACATAAGAAAAACGTATCTACGTCGATATCTATCTCAATGCATGCAGATGAAAACTATAGGTATTGGCCAGTACGACCATACCCACCAATTTTATGCCAAGGTTCGAATGTTTGAGAACTTCAATTTGCTTAGTGGTTTTTAAATACAGTATGATCTGTGTGTTCCCAAGCACAATGATGGGACAGCTAAGTGGACCACACTGAAGCCTACGCGCCTCCTTCAGAGACTGAAAACCAATCGGTATATCTCTGGTAACTCTTCCAAGCTTCTGCAGATGCAACTAGAGAAAATAAGCAATCTGCTCCTCCGTCTCCTTCAAAAACCTTGGAAAGAACACCATTAGGTTTAGCTACCCACGTCAAACCTGACATACGCTTCTTGTTCCTTGTCAGGTTTACAATACTCCTTGGTCATCCACGATTGCCTTTCGCCGCCCACGCGATTACTAAGGAGAAGGTCTTGGAAAACTGAAAAGGCTTGAGGCTCGTTACGTCACCTCCTGGACCGAAATGGACTGCACCCCGTGGTTCCTGAAGTAGGTGGCCCTCGAGGATTGTGGAGGCATTATTATTTGTGCTATTTCAAGAATCACTTGAGTTAGAAGTGATTACCCCAAGATTGGTCAATTGCGGATATCACCCCGCTGTACGTGAAGGGAGCACAGCAGAAGAGCGGAAACTATAAGACAGGTTAAAAGTCATCGGTGGTTTGCTAAGATTTTAGAGTCAATGATAAAGGATGGGGTTACCCCAGCAGTTTGGAAGCTCGCGATAAAAGAGGCCGACGTCACAGCATGATTTTTGAGAAGGGGTGATCTTGTCTGACTAATCTGCTGGTGTTCTTGGAGAAAGTTAATAGCATAACAGACAGATGGGAGGCGGTAGATGTTGTTTTCTCTCTTAGGAATCACAGAAGCTATTCGATGAGGTGCGCACAGGCTGCTCGGGGATATATGAGTATCCAACCATGTTATTAATATTATTTAGTCTGAAGAACGGTTCGATCCAAAAATCGCGCCTGATCCATGTTCTCCAAAGACGATTTACTCCGTGTTTCGTCTCTGTCTTCGGCAAATAATCCAACACAGGAAGATCCTTGTTATTGCCTCGCCCATCCCTGTTCCCCGGGATGTTGCCTGACCTGTTTGGTTTAAATCTCTCCACCACATGTCCTTTTTCTGAAATCAATATCTGCTAGTCTGAAGAAGCGTCTCGACCCGATAACGTCACCCATTCCTTCTCTTCAGAGATGCTGCCTGCCCCGCTGAGTTTACTACTCCAGCATTTTGTGTCTATCATTGATGATTTGTCTCATTGGCACGACATCCCGTTCCACGTGTTCAAAGACTCAAATTGGTTGACCGTGTTATGACTTCCATGATTTGGTCATAAAACAGTTGGGTGGGCTGCTGGGCGGTAGTGGGCATTTATGTGGCATGTAAGGGGATAAAATTGAATAGGCGTGCGGAGGGCAAAGGGTTTGCAATGAGTACCCATGGCAGTCGGTATTCATCTGGATGTGCGAATGGTATCTCGGAACATTAGATTCATCTTATAAGACCTAGAACACGAAGTAAATTTCGATAATAATTGTTCTCAGTTTCACCTAAGTGACACATTTAAAAAACACTTTATTAAAATCGAAAAAGAAAACGAATGTGGCTCTCTAATACCATATTAAATTCATCCTTGATTTTTTTTTCTGGACACCCCATAAATAAACGTTTTGATGCAGGAACTCAGAGCCCTCGGCAAAATATATCCGGACATGTTTCTGCGAATGGTATATGGACGTTGTAATCTGATTCTAAAAGCTGAACGTCCAGGAAATAGAACTCAGGACACACACGAAGGTCACCATCCAAGTTTGTACGAAGCAACGATATGGCCAGCAATAGAACGTGAATTCCTTTTTGTTCTCCTCCGCCGTCTGGGTAGTTTTGCTCCCACGGACTGCTCCTCACGTGTACAATGGTGTCCTTATTGTCATGGCGTTGAGGAGCATGATTATTACAATTGGTGCAAATGGGGTTAGAAGTGTTTCCATCACCTAAATGCTGCCATAATAGTGTGGTGTAGATTTCCGATGTGTCCAAAGTACGAGCCCACAATTGCCAATCAGTTGTAGAGGTACGAAGGAAATATATATTGGAATATTTTGAATAATACACAAGATACATCATAGCTAACCACCAAAGCCGCAGTTTTTCAGTGCAATATTCTGCTGGTAAATTCTGAATTGCCAAAGCGTGATTAAATCGATCGAAGGAGACAGTCACTGTTAGCCAGAACGGAGCAATCAATGAAAATATAATTCAAGAAAATAGCAGCTTTCATATTGAGAACGATGAGGGATGAAAACGGATCTCTGTAACTCTCAATTCCGTAAGCTCTGAGAGAATTACCTCGAATACAGAACCATTAGAACACTACGGTCATGGGTAATCAAATAGAGGGTGATACATTAAGAAACCACATTTTCTCCCCGGAGAGGATTAAACGATGCAAATCAGGTACTGTAGAAAAGACGAAATTTTAAATTAAATAGCTATAATTATTGTTCGTAGGAGATAATAGTTTGACTACTTCGTATGAAAGTGAATAGTTTTATGATTCGGTAAGCTGCTCCTTCTCCTGGGCTTACCAGGAACACCAATGATGGCAAGAATAGGATAGGAACAGGTTCTCAAACCTGGTGAGTACCGGTAGTCCATGCTCAAATATAATGGACGTTTCCTGCCAAGGATCTGGCAGGTTAACGCTTATAACATTTAAGTTAGAAGCTTTATCCTCAAGAAAACATATACGACGAATCGAAGGCTAATAATTGTGATTAGTGTCGGTCAATTAAACAAACAAGTATTGCCCAGATCACGTGGGACTCGTTAAGTTATGTAGTATACGTAATAACTACCCTGGCAAGCCCGGTTCTTCTATAAAAATAAATATTTTCAATATTATATTATACAAAATGAAGAGAATTATCGCACAGAACAAATGGTCTATCTATTTGCGTTCGCTGTTTCCCTGCAGCAATGTACTGAGGAATTATCATGAATGACCATGTACTAATCCAAACACGCTTAACACCGCTCTTTTACACCTTCGTCAACAGAAATCGCTGGCCAGCGCGTTCCCAGTACAAGGATCCTCTCTCGAAAATTCTTGCCAGCGTATCCCCTTCAAAGTTTAACCCTCTACCCATTTAAAAACATGTGCTCTCTAGTTCCCTTCAATGTGGAATCGGTTCCTGACTGTCAATACCATCTATGCCTCTCTTACATATTAATTTTAGGTTTCCCATCAACCTTTGGTCATTCCAGCAGAAAAGCATTCCATGTTTTTTCCCTGCATCTCTTTGTAGACGCAGACCAATCCGAAGAAGCCTTCTGGTATGTGTCTCTGTACTCCTTCACAGCTCCACAGTGTCCGCTGTAAGAGGGCGAGCAGAACGCACGCATCATCAAAATGCGATCTACCCACAGTGTTATCAAGCGCATCATGATCGTGAAAATTGCAACGGTTGCGCACTGATTGCGGTTGTGGCGGGGCGCCTTGTGGCTGCGGTTCACCTGCAGTCCGTTCTGGTCCCTTGTGTGTTTCATGTATTTTTAGTCTATTTTAAGTTGTTTATATGTTGGGGGGGGGGGGGGGAGGGGGGGGGGGGGTGGGGGGGGGGGGGGGGGGGGGGGGGGGGGGGGGGGGGGGGCGAAACTTTTAAATTTTTAAATCTCTCCTGATGGAGACGCAAAAAACTAACCTATCCCTTGTCGTGACTTCCTTTTGCGGGGGCCTAATATCGTGGGAGCAGCCTCTGAGGGCCTCACCATCGGCGGAGCTGGCTGGCCCCGGAGGTTGAGTGGTGCAGGCAGGCGAGCACCCGACTTCGTAGCTTCGAGCCTCGGCGCAGTCCCCCTGTGGAAGTAAAAAACCCGGAGCTCGCAGGTCCCTGGTGGGAGACCGATTTCCGAGAGCTCCCCGCAACGGCAACTTCGCCCCACCCCGAAACGAGGTTTGAAGTCGACCCGTCGCAGGCCTTACAATACATCGCCCCTGGGTGGCTTACCTCGGCCGTGCGGGACTTAACCAACTCCCGCTGGGGGGCATTAAATATCAGAGGGCTTCGAATCGGCCTCGACGCGGGAGAAGAATAAAGAACAGGTAAGAGATAAGACTTATGCCTTTTCCATTACAGTGAGGAGTGTTTGGAGATTTCACATGTGATGGATGTTTGTTGTTGGGTGTTAAAAACATACTTACTTAACCTACTGCTTTGTGTTTATGTTTATTTTATTGTTATGACTGTAAGGGACGAAAATTTTTTCGTTCAAACTCTGTTGGTTTGAATGACCATAAAAGGCTATTTGGTATTTGTATTTTGTATTTGTATTGTTTAACGGTAATCTTTCAACGGCAAGTCGTAAGGACCATCGATCACATGTCATCTTTCACTACTCATTGTGTCGATAAGTACGAGTTCACTCGACTACCAACTATATTTTAAAAACATTGATTTATAACTCCACACTTGGTAGACTGCTGTTATTACATTATGATCCCAATTTTTATTTTTTTTTTTTTTCGTTAAATTGATTATATCTACAATGTACTGGCGAAAATACGGAAACAAGTAAACAATGCGAATCTCGCCATGCGCGGGCGCGCTGCCCCCGTCACAGACCCTATCAGGTCCTCTTTCAGCAGAGTTTCGTCCGTTTGTTCTAATTTCCTTTGAATTTCCTGTTATGTGCAGTTATTGCATGTGTCATTAATTTAGAATTTAACAAAAACCCAGATTAAATGTATTTTTTTTTTTTTTTTTTTTGCAAATACAGTGTGGAAAGTGCTTTCGGCCTACCGAGTTCTGTGCGCTAAACAATGATCGCCCATTTCCAATTGTGGACACAAAAAGAAACTGTAGATGTTGTTTAACAAAAATGTCACTTAAGTGAAGGAAAAACTGAACGGTTTCAGGAAGCATCACCCACAACAGAATATATTAATGCTTCGGGGTCGGTGCGCGTTTAGAGTCTGGAACACTTTTTCAGCCTGATTTTATGGGATCTAGACGAGAGGCAACCACAAATGCTGGAGTAACTCAGACTCAAGCGGGTGAGGCAGCATCTCTAGAGAGAAGGAAATGTGCGAAGCATCTCTAGAGAGAAGGAAAGGTGCGACTTTCGGGTCTGAACACCCTTCTCAGACAGATTCAGGGGATAATCGGGACCAAAGTATCGACTGTAGTCGGAGACAGTAAAGACTGTGTGGGAGACCCCCCCACTCCGCCCCCCCCTACATAAACAACAGGTCAAAGGGTGCCAAATTACGGGGCGGGCGTTCGGTCGGGTGGACAGTGAAGTTAAAAAAAGGGGGGGGGGGGGGGGGGACAGATTTAATCAAAAGCAGGCTCAATCATGTGTTGTAAGAATATACT